>CM076577.1:879236389-879468328 GCA_034641835.2 Pinus albicaulis
CTGATATACTCAGTCTCAGGAATATCAAACTGGTGTGAAGGCTCTCCCTCATCATGAAATACCTCGGGTGGTAGCTGTGGCGCTACAAAGAAGTCACGGGAGATGAACTCATCCAATGCGATGCCCTGCTGTGCGAGTTGATGTACCACCATGATTTTGATCAGCGCGTAATGATATATACTGTTATGCTGCTGTGCTGGGGTCTTCTTCTGTACAAGAAATGTAATACGCTCTATGTTACGGTAAATGAAGTATGGAATGCTCATGAACCGCACTCTCATGAAGTGCATCAACATCCGGATGTGATATGCATACAAGCGTGAAAAGCGCCCTTCACAACTGAAATAACGAATGATGAGTTTCATCAATGGTGCATACTCATCCTTCAGAAATCGGAATGGAAATACCCTGCTCAGCTGCCTCATATATCCAGGTCTGATATATGGCTCATAATAAGCTTTATCCAACTGCTACCGCTTATTCCATTCTTTCCCAATGTTGGGTATCCCAGTCGCCTCTGAAATGGTCTCTGGTGACAAAGTAAAATCCACCCCAGCAAGGTTTACATGACCGTTATGCAAATGTAAGACAAATAGGCGAGCTAACTCATGATTATGCTGAGTTCTGGAAATCATCTCACAATAATGGAAACATGACTGACGCTGAAAACAATCCATTGCAAGCGGGCAAGCCTGTAGTTGGGTCAAAGAAGTGGGCTCCTCCCTGACATGCCTGCCACTTTTGCCACTTTTGTGAGACCTCCTTGGCACATTAACCTCTGTAGATGAATCACTGTCCTGCTCATATCCCTGCTCATAAGGTGAATCTGTCTCTGACATGGCGCTGAAATCAAGATGTTTGACAAATATATGCTGATATAGGTATGGTGAAAACAAGCGTTAGGAGTGTGTCTGGAAATGATGACTTGGTGCTTTGCCTTTCAATATCAAATATGCCACCTGTTTCAAGCATGAAATGAATAACTGTGGGAGGTATAAACAGTGGGCTAAAGGACTGTCAAATGGCTTTGAAAAAGACAAACAATTTACTCACTGCTTTGGAACATGTTGGGATTACACACCTTTACAAATGGTATGGGAAAAAGTGACAGTAATAGGACTTGTACTGTGATAGATATAAGAGTTATTCGAATGGAAAAGTACAGTCAAATACAAGAGAACAACCATTGATCCTTATGAAAACTTGAAATTTTATCAATGGCAGGGAAAGAGATAAAAAGTAGGGTTTGGGATTTCACATGGGGATCAAAAGTATAAAGGGATATGGGAACACTGAAAATGGGACTGTGGCTGTGAGACCGTGGTAAATCTAACAGTGGCAATAATGACATTCCATAACAAGAGCATATATGTTATTGAAACAAGTTTGAAACACCAACAATATCACCAACACTTCTTTTAAAACCCTATGGAGCAATTTTGGATGTAGACATAGGGTTAACTTTTTGACCATTCAAACACTTGTTTTCTCCACCTTTAAACCACCACAGCATATCCAAAAATCATTGAGCAGGCTTTAACACACTTACTTGGAGGTGAAAAGATGATTTGAATTGAGTTTGGGTGAAGGAGGGTAATTTTCCGGCCTTAGGGCTCTATGCGCTGCGCGCACTCCCAGTGCGCCGCGCCCACACAAAAATACACTGACCAACTTTGCCCGGTGCGCCGCGCCCTCTTTGTATGCGCCACGTGCAGTTAACCACACAATCACGACCCTTTCAACGATGCAATTGCTCTTCCTCTTTTGAAAACTCGACTTTGCTATGGGATTTATGAATGAAACTTGATACAAATGGGTTCAAATAGACTTTGAAAATATCTTGCAAGAGATGGGTTTAATTTTTAGTTCCTCCACAACCCATTTTGTAATGTTTTTCAATTTTGGCACTTTATCCTTTCAATGAAACTCTGTCCTTTGGCTTTTTTACTGAATTTCTGAGTTTGAACTGATGAAATGAGTTGATTTTTGCAAGGATTTTGGCATTTGGACTTCGGCAAAGACCAGAGGCTGCATTGAAATTTTTTATGGTGGAAAAAATACATGATTATTACAAAGAGTGAATTTGACAGTTTCTTGTTCAAAACAGAGTTTTGAACTAGAAATGTCCTCAAATGTGTTTGATGATGAAATTTTGAACTAAGAACCTTTTCGAAAACCATCCCTCATGGCCTACGGGCATTTATTAAATACATCAAAAGACTGAACCCTAGACTCTAAAACTAAAAGACTCTTGTTGACGAAAATAATAATTTATGACCATGAATAACGTGACCTGAACTTCGATGACTTTTGAGGAGTTTTAATTAGCCCAGCAGGTACAAGCATGAGGGAATACAAGAAGACCAAACCCTCTCGTCAGTCAATGGCATGCCCCTAGCGAAATGCAACGAAGTGAAGTGAGCGAGACACCTAAAAATGATATGCAAAAAGCGAAATGATCTCTGACGGAGGGCTGTAAGGACCAAATCTAACATTGGCTCCAATGGGGATGGTGGCTCCAAGGAGATGCCAAGAATGACAGATCTTTGGAAGAGTCAGACAGTGCCTTCATCCATTGGGCGATGGAGTCATTAACTCAAACTGAAATGCATGACTGAAAACTGATGACTTGACGACACAAATTGACTCTCACTCAACTAAGAACTGACTCGATACTTAAACACAACCGACAAAATGGAAATATGCTCAATATGAAGCTTATTCAATACAACCTACTCTAATAGTTTCATTCATCACCTGATCAAGTGAAATGAAACAGCCAATGCAACCATGTAAGCATCCTGGCTGCTATTTGATTTCTTCCCAAATGCTTTCTGATACGCAGGAAAAGGGAATAATCGAAAGGAAACTCCCATGGAAACTTGGAATCAAGTTGACTGCTGATAAACTTTCAAAGCATGAATTGACTGGATGACTTCAAGAATACCGCAAAAGGATCTTCATAAACATAACTATTGATTCCCATTAACATATCACTGCTCTGATCCAGGTAATCTTCATAGCTTGATCTTAAAATTTTCCTAACATTTGTGCTGTCTTTCTTTGGTGATTGCAGCAAACTGTCAAAAGGATCCTGAAATTTGTAAATAACCAAACTCTGTTGCTGATGCCAAGCAGAATACAAGTCCCCTTTATCAATCTCCTCATATGACTGCAAACTTTGATATGGGCTTCGTGATAAAACATGAGATGAAAAAAAAAATGAAGTAGGCTGCCGAATAAGATCATTATCAACATTCGCTTCTGACACATGGTTAGCCGATGGAGAAGAATTTTTACAGCAAACATCATCCAATACTCGAGCAATAGGATCATCAAAAACTTGAGAAGACTGCTGTGATGTATCCATTGAAATTGTATAACATTCTGCCGGCTGTTCATCTTTTTCTCTAAAGACATTATGAAAATTCTGCTTTATAAACTGAAATGCTTCGAAACAAAAGGGTACCGAATCTTCTTGCATCATTAAATCCTGTACTTCAGCTCCCATACCTTCATCTGTAATCTGATCTTCAATTGTGTTTGATGGCTGCAAATCCGGAGCTAGGGAGAATTTCTCATTAACAAATTGCTCAAGAATTTCGATATTCATCTCATCCTCAACATCAAAACTAAAAGATTGTTGATTTCCTACAGGCTGCTCCTTTGAAGATTTACTATGTAATTTATCTTTCAAAAGCTGAAATTATTCAAAGCAGAAAGGTACAGAATCATCTTGAATCATTAAATCATGTGTGCCAACTTCCGAGTCTTCATCTGAAACTTGACAATCAATGACTTTCGGGGGCTGCAAATCTGAATATGAGAAATCTTGAACAAGGTTTTCATTGCCCTCAAGATGATCCAAATCAAGGCTTGTTGGCAATTGATTTCTGATTGTATGGAAGTTATCTCTGATAAACTGAAACGAATCAAAACAAAAAGGCAAAGATCCTTCACTTACTTCAAACTTTGCTGCACGTTGCTCATCATTATCACAGCTGATATGCATCAGTTGATCACTGTACTCAAGCTGCTGAAAGTGAACTTCCTCCTCACACAAACTAGCTGCTGATTCGTCTGCAAGATTAGCTTCTGTTTGGAGAACATAATCATCATCATACTGATCAAACTGAGGCAAATCATCAGTATAAAACACATCATCAAGCATACATGTCATATCAGCAACTCTCTCTTCTTCAAGATGATCTATAAAGCAATCACTATGACAACTGGGATAAGAAACAAAATGTTTTGGATCAGCAACTTGTTCTTCCTCAATCAGTGAGCCATGGGCTTCAACATTATACTCATTCTTTGTGGTTTTCTTTTGTATCATCTCTTCTACTTCACTTACCAACATGTCAAGCTTTACCTCTAGAGATATCGATTTCTTCGGATCCATGTTTTTCATCTCTTCTTCCTTCAACCTTGCCCTTCGGATCAACAAATGAGCCTCTACATTCACTGCACTATTCTACATCTCGTGAAGTGTTACAATATTCTTTTCTCTCAGCTGAAACTCCAGTTCTAGATCAAAGGCACCCGGGTCGTGCAAGAGAGCAGATCTAGGAGAAGGTCTTATATCAGCTGGCATCGAAAAATATAATTGATTAAATTTGGCAGAAAATTGTTGTACTGTCTCCCCTGGCAGTCTTTTCAGCTGGTTATACTCTTCTATAATAAGGAAAGTATTTTGTCCGATCACCCACCTGTCGAGGAAAACTTCGACGAACTGCTGGAAATCTGAGATGCTCGCATCAGGCAGGGCTTTAAACCAACTCTTGACTTGGCCTTGAAAAGAAAGAGAAAAAAGCCTAATACTAACATCTTCATCATCAACTTCAAAAAGGTCTAGAAAAGTCTCAACATTCTGCACATGTTGCTCAGCGTTGACATTGTTACATTCACCGTCAAATCTTGGTAGATATAGGTCATAATTTTTAGGGAAAGCATGAAGAACAGAAGGTAAAACAAGAGGTTTGTACCGATCTTGAATTTTACAAGGTGTAGGGGTATGTACAAGAGCTGCGGGATCAGTTTTGTTTTCTTTAGGCTCATCACTCTGAAGAGAGTCATCATAAGATGTGGGAAAAGTAAGGAGGCCAGGATCAAAGGGAAACTCAGTATTTACACTTTTTGAATAGGTCAAGTGAAGATTTTGATCACCTTTATCATACAACAAACTCTGAAAAACTTTCAGGACAACTTCAAGACCAGTGAAGAAGTAATTTACAAGAAATCAGATTAGATCCTGAATACCATTCCACTTTAGATACCTGAACTTTGTGTAAGATCCTTCCATTTTCTCAGAGAAAGAGTCAGTCCTCCAATGGAGTCTCTACTTTGAATTGGAGTCACCAGGTGAATGATTTGAGCCTTCTTATGTCTGATCGTTGTCCACCATCAACCATTAGATCTGAACTTGATACATGTACTGGGGCAATTGGAAGTCAAGTGTCACATTCACAAGCTAGACCGGAGATCGACTGAAGCAACGTTTATCTACTTCCGCTAATGCAAAGAAAAAGCGTTTCGAAAGCTACCTGGCATGACTTCAGGCTCCGTCTGTAACTTATGAAACAAATAACACCAACAAGAAAACCATTTTCTTCCCCAGTATGGTCGCCACTATGTTAGCGCTCGAATCTACCTTAGGCTAAAATAAGGTAAAACTCAAGGCAACATCAAACCAAGCTCAGCCTCGTAGCTAGCCCTACGAGGACAGGAGAGGGCTCTCTCCGGGTCTATCTCGGCAAAAAATCTTCAAAGGGGCTGAGATGACTTATAATAGATACTGATTTTAGGCTAGTAAATAGATAGGAAGGTTTGATTTTGATTTTTTGAGTTTTTTGTTGGAAAAATGGGAATGGAAATTTTGGGCTTGGGGATGAGGCCAGATCTTCGCAAAATTCGAATTGGGGCAAGGTAGGAAGTAGTCTTGATGCTTTTGATTATGTGTATGGATGGATCAGAAAGACAAGGAGCTGAAGAGGGCAAGGGAGGACAAGGATCCTCTCCAAACTGGCGAAAAAATATAAAACTAAACAAATTTAAAGGCAGAGCACTGGAATCAATGAATTCTACCTCATTTACTCATTCATTTAGTTTTAGAAGAAAAAGAAGGGAATGGCATACATTAAACATTAAAGAAATTACAAATAAATGAGAGAAAACACCATCAAAAACTGAAAGCCACAAGAATCCCAACAGGTGCTGCAAAACCTTTGATCTTTCCTTAGCCAAAAATGCAGAAAATATGTACAATAGTGTGCCAAACTTTTCCCAAGAGTCCAACCCTGAAAGTGTCTCAGAAAATACAATAAATAGACAAGTCTAACCCCTTCCCATGCCTCTAGGGGTCGAGCTCATGCTTCTAGGAGCAGTTTGAACCAATTCTAAACAAGGAGCTAAAATCTAGGCAGCCAAACAACTTGCCTCTATAAGCTAGGAAACTGATCCATTCACTTGATTTTCACTTTTTTGTGAATGAATCATCTAGAAAAATTAAATAAGTGCCAAAGCTACATCATGTACATCAAATTACATCAAGAAAAACAAAAAATTACATCAAGAGGTGAAACTAGTCCAAACTGGCCGAATTTCTAAGCTGGAAGGTGAAAAACATGCCAAAAATCTCTATGCGCCGCGCTCCAAAGCTCTATGCGTCGCGCTACTTTCAGCCTGTTTTTGGGGCATTTCCCGGAGTCCAAATTGATCTCATGATAGCTCGTTAGAAATCCCTGGATGTTGGCTATCCAAACTAAGTGGAATGTTTCAATTTGGAGCTCATTCGCCCCTCCAAAACTTCATTCTCCCAGAAGTACTTCCTGCTGGTGCAAAAGGTGGCAGAAAGGTGGTTTTCATGGTGTTTTTGACCCTTTTGATCATCCAGAAATTGATGAAATTATTCGGCCATTTCTGAGCATGCATAACTTACCATGAAAAATCCAAAAATACAAATTTTTCCTCCAGAAAGTGTCCCAATCATAAGCACGCGTCGGGTCGCGCGACGCGTTGGGCGGAAAAACCTGTTTTGTGACCAAAATTTTCAAAAATGACAAAAACTTCTCCAAATTTGCTGAAATTCGGAGTGAAGATCCCCTATCATGCCTCACGATCAGCCAATGAAGCCTCAGCCAAAATCCGGAGTGGATCAGGCCTCTTTCGCCGTTTCAGTGCTCTGCTCAACCTTCTCTTCAAGATCTTCATTTTTGCTCTGCAAACGTGCATGCGGGCCCAATAATGACCTTTCATATGAAGGAGCATGTATTTGTCTCTATTGGCCTTTTCCAAAAACTTCTCCAAATGAATGTTAACATGCATGAGTTTGGTCTCTCGCTTAATTGGTGTCATGTCACCAGGTCTCTTCCGGGCCAATTGTCGATCTTCACGGATTCGCCGCAGCTCTAAAAGTGTGTGCTGATCCTCCAACTGTTTGTTCCACTGCTCCATGTACTTTATCACCCACTGTGCTCTCTACAAATTCTCTGTCAAAGTACCAATCTCAGCTCTCTGCTCCTGGATGACCTCCCTCAGTTTCGAGCTAGGAGAGCTCGCATCAACATCGATGAGTATAAAATCAATGTATTGACCTCCTGAAGGGCCCTCATCATGCATAGGCCTTAAGCTCGCCCCAACCTTGTACTGCGGTTGGCGGCGTCGTATATGTAGACCCCTTTCCACCCTCTTTGTGAGATAGTACCCATCGTAATGCGGCTGCTCAGGCTTCGCTGATATGTCGATACACCGAGCACCGACATAAGCCCACCTCAGAATATCAACCAGGTGAAGGCTCTCCTCATCATGAACTACTCGAGGCGGCTGGCACCACAAAGAAGTCACGTGAGATGAACTCATCCCATTGAACTCATTCCATGCGATGCCCTGTATGATGAGATGTACCACCATGACGACTGCTAAGAATGATACTATACCGCGTTGTCATGGTTGAAGTCTTTCTCATACAAGAAATGTCATCCTATGTTACAAGACATGAAGTATGGAATGTCAAGAACTCTGCATTTCGTGAAGTGCATCAACAGCCGGATGTGATATGCATACAAGCGTGAAAAGCGCCCTTCACAACTGAAATAACGAATGATGAGTTTCATCAATGGTGCGTACTCATCCTTCAGAAATTGGAATGGAAATACCCTGCTCAGTTGCCTCATATATCCAAGTCTGATATATGGCTCATAATAGGCTCTATCCAACTGTTGTCGCTTATTCCATTCTTCCCCGATGTTTGGTATCCCAGTCGCCTCTGAAATGGTCTCTGGTGACAAAGTAAAATCCACCCCAGCAAGGTTTACACGACCGTTATGCAAGTGTAAGACAAATAGGCGAACTAACTCATGATGATGTTGAGTTTGGGAAATCATCTCACAATAATGGAAACATGACTGACACTGAAAACAATCCATTGCAAGCGGGCAAGCCTGCAATTGAACCAAAGAAGTAGGTTCCTCCCTGACATGCTGGCCACTTTTGTGAGACCTCCTTGGTACATTAACCTCTGTAGATGAATCATTGTCCTGTTCATACCCCTGCTCATAAGGTGAATCCGTCTCTGACATGGCACTGAAATCAAGATGTTTGACAAATATATGTTTATATAGGTATGGTGAAAACAAGCGTTAGGAGTGTGTCTGGAAATGATGACTTGGTGCTTTGCCTTTCAATATCAAATATGCCACCTGTTTCAAGCATGAAATGAATAACTGTGGGAGGTATAAACAGTGGGCTAAAGGACTGTCAAATGGCTTTGAAAAAGACAAACAATTTACTCACTGCTTTGGAACATGTTGGGATTACACACCTTTACAAATGGTATGGGAAAAAGTGACAGTAATAGGACTTGTACTGTGATAGATATAAGAGTTATTCGAATGGAAAAGTACAGTCAAATACAAGAGAACAACCATTGATCCTTATGAAAACTTGAAATTTTATCAATGGCAGGGAAAGAGATAAAAAGTAGGGTTTGGGATTTCACATGGGGATCAAAAGTATAAAGGGATATGGGAACACTGAAAATGGGACTGTGGCTGTGAGACCGTGGTAAATCTAACAGTGGCAATAATGACATTCCATAACAAGAGCATATATGTTATTGAAACAAGTTTGAAACACCAACAATATCACCAACACTTCTTTTAAAACCCTATGGAGCAATTTTGGATGTAGACATAGGGTTAACTTTTTGACCATTCAAACACTTGTTTTCTCCACCTTTAAACCACCACAGCATATCCAAAAATCATTGAGCAGGCTTTAACACACTTACTTGGAGGTGAAAAGATGATTTGAATTGAGTTTGGGTGAAGGAGGGTAATTTTCCGGCCTTAGGGCTCTATGCGCTGCGCGCACTCCCAGTGCGCCGCGCCCACACAAAAATACACTGACCAACTTTGCCCGGTGCGCCGCGCCCTCTTTGTATGCGCCACGTGCAGTTAACCACACAATCACGACCCTTTCAACGATGCAATTGCTCTTCCTCTTTTGAAAACTCGACTTTGCTATGGGATTTATGAATGAAACTTGATACAAATGGGTTCAAATAGACTTTGAAAATATCTTGCAAGAGATGGGTTTAATTTTTAGTTCCTCCACAACCCATTTTGTAATGTTTTTCAATTTTGGCACTTTATCCTTTCAATGAAACTCTGTCCTTTGGCTTTTTTACTGAATTTCTGAGTTTGAACTGATGAAATGAGTTGATTTTTGCAAGGATTTTGGCATTTGGACTTCGGCAAAGACCAGAGGCTGCATTGAAATTTTTTATGGTGGAAAAAATACATGATTATTACAAAGAGTGAATTTGACAGTTTCTTGTTCAAAACAGAGTTTTGAACTAGAAATGTCCTCAAATGTGTTTGATGATGAAAATTTGAACTAAGAACCTTTTCGAAAACCATCCTCATGGCCTGCGGGCATTTATTAAATACATCAAAAGACTGAACCCTAGACTCTAAAACTAAAAGACTCTTGTTGACGAAAATAATCATTTATGACCATGAATGATGTGACTTGAACTTCGATGACTTTTGAGGAGTTTTAATTAGCCCAGCAGGTACAAGCATGAGGGAATACAAGACGACCAAACCCTCTCGTCAGTCAATGGCATGCCCCTAGCGAAATGTAACGAAGTGAAGTGAGCGAGACACCTAAAAATGATATGCAAAAATCGAAATGATCTCTGACGGAGGGATGTAAAGACCGACTCTAACAGATCCGATACTGAAAATCCCTCCTAATGTACTCTTTTTTTCTGTTGGGCTTCCTTCCCAATTTGCATCTATGAAGCCATGCAACTTAACCTCATTCTTCTGTCTGTACCATAAGCCATACTCAGATGTGCCCCTGAGATACCTCAGGACATGCTTGCTTGCCTTCCAAAAGAGCTTGGTAGGCTTAACTATCTCTTGTGAAAGTTGGTTCATCGCATAGCATATGTCCGGTCTTGCATTAACTAAATACATGAGCGAACCCACCAACTATCGATAAACAGTGGCATCCACTACCTCTGCCGATGTAGCATCCTCTTTCCTCGTTAACTTGGTAACTTTGTTACAACAAATCTCTTCACTGACCTAACATTTCCAACCTACACATAATTACCCTAGCAAGAAGAAACAATATTGTATGTATCAATGTAAGAACTTGTGAACATTAAAATAACCTCTTGTTATTCTAATCATGTGGCTCTCCATGAATATCATGTCAATTCTCAAAAACCTTATACAAATATGTTGCATGGTCTCAAAATAGGTACATATCAATGTAATAACTTATGAACATTAAAATAACCTCGGGTCATTCAAATCACATGGCTCTCCATAAATACCATGTCAATTCTCAAACATATTATACATATATGTTGCATAGTCTCTAAGTAAGTTATAACATCTCGAACACGAACCACCATTTTTTTTACAATCTCAATGTCAAAATGATTTCGGCTTTTGACTATATAGTGACACCACTACCTTGCCTTATTGAAATACCACACAAAACCTCTAGGAAACGACTATATCATCTTGGTTGAATGTATTTTTAGTGCAACTTTGTTAAATGACACTCAGTTATTTAGGGACCTACAGGCACCAAAAACTGAAGTCTAATGGATGTCCCATGATCTGACCATTCTCGTAGGTGTTTTGAGTGATCATAGAGTTGCATCACATGAAGAGATACTAAGAGGACAACAAGACTTTCCTACAGCTTTAGGTCAGTCATCAACAAGCATCACTTTTATTTTCCTGTCAAAAGAGGCTACTTATAGTAGCATTTCTTGTGATCTAGACTATAATGTGCAAGATATTGGTACTACACGTGCAACACCCCATTTAACTCTTCATGTGTTGGCTTTTAAAACTAAATTTGATTCACTTCCTTTGCTAAATCTCCTACACTTCGAGTGAGAATGGTGAAGCTAACTATAATTAAAGAACTTACTATGATACTAAAACAAAAACCAAAACAACAATATTTTATTAAATTTGATATATGTTTGAAACACACAAGAATCTTGTATATATAGTAATGGGATTGATACAAAATATAACCACAATAACTTGGAAGATAATGATGCCTACACAACTCCAACTAACTCCTTAGTTGGAAACCAACAACTTTCTAGAAGACTACATCATAACTATAGTAATTTATAAAAAATGCATTGGAACGATATTTTTCTCCCATTAACTCTAAGAAAACAACTATCTTGTTGCTACAATACACTGAGAACAACACTTGGGTATTCAAGTAGTATGGAAAAGGGCATGTTTCATCCTTCTTAGTCAATTCCCTAAGATAGTGTGTTGAGTATTATTTGTGTACCTTACATTGTATTGAAGAGATATAACACCTAACACTTGATTACCTTTAGGACCCAATAACACTTTTCAATAAGCTCAACTATGGTGGAGCTCTATAAACCACCTCATACTACCCCAAAGAATATGACCACCTACTCTACTAACAATGGGTTGAATAACCTAGGCACTCAATACAAGGATCTTAATGGTCGCCTTCAACAAATTAAACAAATCGCAAACAATCAGGAGTAGAATTTGGAAAAGAAATTGGTGCTTATATTTTCTCAAGGCATATTACAAGAAGTAACCAGGAATGCATAGTGTTATAGCACAAAATGACACAGTATGCATCGATGCTCGACGTTGGTATTTTGAGGAGCATTTGTGTATTTGTACATTGCACACTAGTGCGTTAAAAATATAAGTATCACATTGATGCACTTTATCAAATTAAGTGCATCATGAAAAAAACCTCCATTAAATTATCTGATTGCCCAAAACTTTTAGTTATGGTGAAATTATATTAAAACCTCCATTACCAATAGT
The DNA here is from genome assembly GCA_034641835.2 of Pinus albicaulis. Classification (NCBI taxonomy): domain Eukaryota; kingdom Viridiplantae; phylum Streptophyta; class Pinopsida; order Pinales; family Pinaceae; genus Pinus; species Pinus albicaulis. The sequence goes on from CM076577.1 coordinate 879,248,758, forward strand.
GGAGGTTTTCATGGAGTATTTTGGTAATTTTTCCTGACATTATCACACTCAAGGCCTCTCTGAAAACCTCCACCATAAGATGTTTTACTTTTAGTGGAGCCAACACAACAGGGATCCTTCAATTTGAGGGACTTAGTCGAATGATGTCATTTGCATCAATGCTTGAATCTAACATTTGTCCTCATTGTTATTTAGAATTAATCTTATATATGTAAGGAAATTTGGTATAGGGGCCCCCACTGTTAAACACTTGCATGATTTATCTAATAGTGTAGAGGTACTAGTGTAAGTGAGGTGAAGATGTCATTGTATTCTTCCACCTATTAATATATTGGTCTCTACTCCATAGAAGGTCCCCTTATAGAGGCCTTTGGTCTTTGAGATGTTTTATTCTTGCACTTTTAAACATTTATTATAGAATAGTGATTATAGCTACCTCTGGTATCTTGAATTTTTGATCTCTCATGGTGACAATAACACTACAAGGCCTCGATTTGGTAAAATAAATTACACTTATGCATATATATTTGTCCTAAAAGAGTATAAGAAACTTCATATTTGGGCAATGCCATGCAATACTTCATATTTGAAGGCTTTGATGTCATAATATAGGAGGCATTGTTCATTGATACGATTGTCTCATCATTGGCTCAACCTTTTGATGGTGTATGGTTGGGTTTGTGGTGCGTACACTAGAAACTTCATCTTCTTAATGTTGTTAATTGAGACCATATTCTTTTGGCTACCATTAATAACTATACAATGCATTGGTGTCCCTGCCACTCCCATTGGCAAGTGGAAGAGGTCGTCACCTTCATTGGGCTTCTCAGATTAGGCCTTATTAGTTGTAATAATTACAGTATTTTCCATGTCAATGATCAATTTTCCCATATTATACATTCTCATGGTATTGGGGCTAAATTGGAGTCTCATGAATTCAATGTGAGTAATGGTAATGATCCATTATGGCATTCATTGTTATTGCGCCAAGAAATTTTATGGTGGTAATATTTCTCGTTACCTTATTTGAATTTTTTTTGTTGTTCTTTACATTTGGCTTGGAATGGTTCTTTTAAGAAATATCAAATTTACTTTCTTATTAGTTAATCCCTTTTAGGCCCTTTCCCCATAGTAACCAACTAGAAACTTAGTCATGACTTCATAATATCACGAGTTGCTTCATAAGGTCTAAAACCCCCAAGATCACAAATAATTGAGACCAACCATCTGTATTTTGTCCTTTCTTTTTTAAATTATCATTGAATTTACCCTTCTTTTGTTGTGGGTAACCTTAAGCTCCAAAATATTTCTTACCCTTGCCAATTATTTTCTCGATCTTCATGGCATAATGGTAAGAAATCACTAATAAAGAGATGCCCATAAATAGAGCCTCAAGTTTTCACCATTAAGGCCCTCTATGAAAGATTTAAAAATGTACATTGGACTTAAAGAAAATATAACCTACGAAAGGTTGAGTGCGGATACACTTAGGATGGGTTCCTCGGAAGAAATACAACAATGTATTGACTACTTTATTTTATTTACTCTTTCTTGTTATGCCTTGTTTAAGTTAGCTTAATTGCTTTGAATGTTGTAGAAAGAATACTTTGGTATGCGCATGAATCTATTTAATCTATTATCTTTGATGAATGCGGTAACATTCATCAATGTTCATCATTGATCTGGTATTTTTTCTTTAATGTTCATACTTTGTCTCTCTTAATTATGGCAACATGTTTTATTATCTACCTTATCCTTGTATCTTATCAATGACGAACATAAAAATCATTCGTAAAGAGTGGTGAATTAGATAATAGTATAACTCATAAAGCATGCAAATATCATTATCTAGCACTAAGATTCTTAATGTCACGTAAAACAAAAAGAAGACCCTAGGTGTAAATCCTAAACCTTGATTTTGTTGCATTCTTTTAACCTCCCAATCTTATTGTAAACAAATTCCAGATAAGATTGAAGTTAGAATTATTCTTATAAAAGGAAAACAATACCCAAAAATCCAATTATTATATCTAAATAATAATCATGCATGGTATGTATTTCCTTTTAAATCAATAAAAGATGCTAACTAGGAATTATTTTTATTGTTTGAAGGATTTCTTTGGTAGCAAATTATTTTTGCAAATAATAAGAACATATGTGTATATAGGCAACTACACAACAAGATTGATGAGGCTTTTCCTGAAAAAGAAGTTGAAATCAACGGAGAAGATCCTATCCTTTGAGATCTAGAAGAAGATGTTGCAAAAGAAGAAAAGGAGTCGGAAAATCAAAAGGAACCATCTCAAACTCCATCAAGTGTGAAATTTGTTCAAAATCATCATCTATAAGATCAAATTATTGGTGATGTAGATGATGGAATACAAACTCAAAGAACGATGACAAACACTCCAAAAAGGAATGATATTGCCTTACTATCCATAATATAACCATAAATTTTCGCTCAAGCAAGGATCCTCACAGGATAAAAGAAATGGAATAAGAGATGCATCATAATTAAAAAGAATGGAACATGGGAGTTATTACCTTGTCAAAAGGACAAGAATGGCATACGAACAAAGTGGGTGTTTAAGAATAAGATGAATGAAGAAGGAAAAATCATCAAAAACAAGGCAAGGTTAGTGTGCAAGGGGTACTCTCAAATTAAATGAATGGACTTTGAAGAAACCTTCGCTCTTGTTGCCCTATTAGAATCCATAAGAATATGTTTGTCATTTGCTTTCTCTAAAGGCTTAAAAATTTATAATGAACGTAAAATCGATATTTCTAAATGGTGACCTAAAGGAAGAAGTATACAGTAAACAACCAGAAGGGTTTGATTTTTTTTTTTGTAAGTACAATATTAGTGAGGCTACATCATGGTTATGTCCAAGAATAACACCCAAATAGGGCAGGGAATTGAACTGGTGAATTAACATCTAAGAGTGCCTTAATAGCACACCCGATCACTGTCTATCCAAGTACCCGTGGACACCATAAGGATTTGACTTAGCATGAGGAAAATATGTTGTTTGAAAATTGAAGAAGGTTGTGTATGGATTAAAGCAAGCTTCGAGAGCTTGGTACGCTAAAATTGACCATTATCTTCAACAACAAGGCTTTAAGAAAGGAGTTGTAGGAAACAATATTTATATGAAGATGGACAAAGACAATCTACTAATCACACTAATATATGTGGATGATCTTATTTTTGGAAGAAACAATGACAAAATGAGTCATAAATTTGACCAAAACATGCCAAAAGAATTTGAAATGTCGATGATTGATGAGTTGTCTTACTTTCTTGGACTTCAAGTAACCCAATAAAGTTGCATAAAGCATAAAGCATAAAACATCTATTAAATTTTACAAAAGTTCACAACTCGTGAACTAAGGAGCAATTCAAGAGGGAAAAATGAGGAATCAAGGAGTTTTATTGTGGTTACTTGGTGATATTTTCTATGTTTTTCTTGTGATTCATTGGGAGGAAAATTCAGTTCTCTTTTAGACATGGGCTTGACCTACAATTGAGTAGATTACTTTGAACATTTTGGATCAGAACTTTCATACTTTGTAACTGAATTTTTTGCTCCTCTCTCAGACTAAACCTCAATTTGTTCATGAATAGAGTTTTGGCCCTTTTGAAAGTAGAATTTTCTATAATATTTGTAGCATATTTCTCTATGTTAGAATAGACCTTCGACCCTTTTGGAATAGACCTTCCTGAACTTTGGAGCGGAGTTTTTCAACCATTTTGGAGCAAATTCTTCAATGCATTGCAACAAAAATTTGGCCCCTCATGAGGAATGATTCTAGGCCTGCATTGAGGTATAGACTCGACCCTACTGTGGATAATATCAAGTTTATATTTTTGACTCACCTTGGAGCAATAATTAAGAGAAGCCTTTGACACCTTTTTAAAGAAAATTGTATCCTTCTTTGAAGACATGTTTATAGATGTTTGGAAGCAGAGCTTGGGTATCATTTGGATTAGACATTTGAAGACATTCTTGAAGCATATTGAAGCAGTGTTGATGGTGTACTAAAGACATCCTTAAAGAGTTGTTTGAACAACCTTGTTGGAAATTGGACTTAGACCCTCTTGGACAGATCTTGGAATTGATTTAGAGCAGACTTTGGTCCCCTTTTGAGTCACTTTTAACCAGTTAGTGAAGACATATTTGAATATTTGATGGAACGCCTTTGAAGATTAGTTGAAGCATTGTTGAGGAATTGATTGAAGACGTCCTTTGGAGCAACCTAGTTGAGGCATTATTGAAGGAAATCTTGAAGCATTTGTTGAAGATATTTTGGAACCCTTTTGAAGTAAGTATTTCTTGTAAAATTTTGATTTGACCAAGTTGGATCTTGGACTTGAAAGGATTGGAGTCTTAATTTTTAGCCAAGTTGGAGCTTAAAAATTGTTGAGAGGATTGGGGTCCTCGTAAGTAGTAGCTTAGATCTGTTCAAGGTTGGAGCCTTGAAAAATTCAAATATATTATTGTACAAGATGTATCCTGATTTGTTGTACAAGAAGATTGGAGTCCTGACTATTTTGTTCCATAAATTTATTTTTGTTTTATCTCTTGCGTTATGGCCTATTTTGTGATAAAAATCTCAACACACATCAAATAACAATTGAAAGAAATGTTTATTCACTCCCCCCTCTAAGAATTTTCAACAATTGGTATTAGAGCCAACTTCTTAAAATAAAAACCTAACAGTTGTAAGAAATATTTTTGAATCACAATGGCTACTAAGGATGCTAGGGTCCCCCAATTTGCTCGAACAAAATTGATCTTTTGGAAAGTTAGAATGGATTTCCGCTAAATGTATTTTGGAGTAAAAGTTTCACAATATATGAAAAATGGATACAATATCAAACCTCCTCTTCCAACATATCTTGATGGGAAGAAAGCATATGTGGCAAACACAAAGGAATCAAGTGGTCTCTCAAATTTGGAATTCACTAAAGTGGTGAATATTAAAACAACTAGAGAGATGTTGGACAAGCTCATTGGCATATATGAAGGAGATGATAAATTCAAGAAGGCAAAGCTCCAAACCTTTAGAAGGCAATTCAAAGTCTCAAAATGAGTGAAGAAGAATACATTGTTGCTTACTTTCTCTCGGTAGATGAAGTTGTCAATTCTCAAAAAGGACTAGGTGAAGATAACAAAGAGAATACAATTGTCTAGAAAATTCTAAGATCACTTATAAACTACTTTGATGCCAAATCCAGTGCCATAGAATAATTGAAAAACTTGAACAACTTTAAAATGGATAAGCTTCATGGAATTCTCACTGCATATGAAATGACATGTAATGTTCCAAATAGAAAATTTACAGTGACATAGAAAACATGCAATAAACTAAACACATAAATTTTCATTTCAACAACAGATACAAGAAATATGTCGGAAATGCCTAGTTTTATTAATATAGATGGCTGGAGTACAATATGAGATGGAAAATGTGCACCTGGGCTTGCACAAGGAAAGCTACAAGTCTCAAGTGAAAAAATATCAAATGACACAGTTGCTGCAACAATTTCTCCTCTAAATGGTTGTGGTGTCTCCTAGTTTCTCCAATTGCTGGCACTAGATTTTCCCAGTGAAAAGTGCTCATAAAATTGTAGGATTTTGGAAATGTGATCCTTGCCCAAAACCCTGAAAGCTCTGCTCCAAATTCCAATCTTCAAAATTGGACCCTTCTCCAATTTTGAAATATGTTTTTGTAGATGCTACTAAAGATCTCTACACTCCAAAACACCAGCAAACCCCCAACAATACACCTCCAATCAATCCTCCATCTCCTCAACCCAAAATACTGGCAATTTCCCTCACCAAATGACTGTGCAGTCACTAAGTGAGTGATGAAAATCTTGAAGTGATAATGATGGGGACAACGTATCACTGATCTAACATGGATTGGAGTTGCTCTGGCACTCCTAAAATCCACCAATAAATCCTCCTGTAGTTGCTCCGGAAGATGTCCTTCACCACACAACTCACAAACAACAGCTACCTCCCACTACTATGCAGTCACAGCTCCTTTTACGTCGCAAGTGCTCCATAAATGCATGGGAACTATGAATTCCTCACTGAATCACAAAAACTAAAGAAAAACCCTTCTTGAGTGGCACTCGAAATCCACCGGAGAAGGGGTGAGATTCTCTCCTTGGGAAGCTCCTGTGCTGAACAACACAACGTTTGGCTCAGCTTAACAGCCAAGTCAATTTGAAAATTAGAATATGAAAAATGGTGCCTAAGCCTTCCTCAAACCTTCCCTTTATAATTTCTCACTGTGAAAAATCTTGGGTCCCTCCATGCATTTCGATTTACCCAAGGGAAATCGATTTATTTTTCTTCCCCAATACACTATCCTTGTGGGCCCAAACTTCCACTAGCAACTTACTTTATTATTTTCCTTCTTTATTTCCTATATTAGTCGCAAAAAGGTACTTTATTTTATTTAATTCAAAATGGAGAAAAAATGTATTTTAAAAACATTAGGAAATTTTAGGAAGGGACATTACATGACAACATGAAACTCAACTCACAAAAAAGTTGCTTTCAAAGCATCAAAAACATCAAGGAAGGGGAGGAGTTGTGACTGCAAGAGTGATGATTTTGATACTGAAATAGAATTGCCCTAATTTTTCAAGAATTTGAAGAAAGGATCCAAACTCAAAGGTAAGTATCCTCTCATTTGTTTTAAATGTGGAAAAATAGGAAATTATGTTGCAAAGTGTCCTTTCAAGGATGATAGTGACGATGAAGATGAACCTAAAAGAAGAACATTAAAAAAGAAGGGGTCAAACAAGAAGAAATTCTTCTCCAAATAAGATAGTGATGATTCTAATGAAGATGAACCTAATAAGAGAACATTTAAGAAGAAAGGCTCAAATAAAAGTAATTTATTCTCCAAGCAAGATACTGATGATTCCAATATAGATGATGATTATGCATGAAGCAAAGAAATATTATTCATGGCCTTCATAGATGACACACACAAACCTGAAGAGGAAGAAGAAGAAAATGTGGATGTCTTTTTTATTAGTGCCATTGAAGAGAATGAAAAACCAAGGAAAAATAATGGAAAGTTATCACAAGAGATCATCTCGCTCAAAACCAAAAAAATAAAAAATAAGCCAATAGGATGGAAGAAGTATTGAACAACAAGCTAAAGTAAAAGGAAGAGACATGCGAGAAATTAGAAACTGAAGTTGTCTCTCTAAAAAGAGAAATTGACAAGGTCAATAAAATCTTGAACAGTTCTCAAACCCTAGATGTCAACCTCAGCACTCAAATACCACAACGTGAGAAATCGGGACTTGGCTATACAGGTGAATCATCTAATTAAAATGAGAACACTAGTATCCATCATGAATAAGAACTAATAAGTTGTGTTGATGCTCCGCACAATCATGCAAGAAATGAGAAGCAATTTGACACACCAAAGGGACCTCCTCACAACAATCCAAGGAATGAAAAGTTGTATTATACATAAATGAATGTCACATCAAACCATTTTTTTTAACGAAGTCGGCTGTTGATTATATTCCAAAAAAAGTGGGGAGTGAAAACTCCATTACATCCGAGTTACAGAGTAGAATGTCAACGAGGGGTGATGTGGCAAAAACCGAACCTCTTGCATGCTGACTATTGCTATTGTATTGCATATCTGATTCTTTGTAAACTCTAACAAACTGAAACAACTTAACAGTGAATTTAAAATACATAATATTTAAAGTAGTGGTAGTTCATGATCCTGCATAGGGGAACTGAAAAATTAGGTCCTGCTGCTTTGTCGACCATTGGAGTTGTCTGTGGTGCCGAAATTGTTGTCCAGGTTGACATTGGTTGCATTGTTGGAGCTTGAGATCTAGACTATTCTTTTATCCACCATGTAGCATAGAATTTCCATAGCTTTATCTATATGCAAGCAGCGGTTGTTTACTCCCCTCAGCTGCTCTGAAAGTGATTGAGCTTAATGAAGGAGGAAATTGGTATCTTCCTGATGCTTTTCCTACACGATCTTCAGCTGATCTTTCATTAGGTCCATTTCTGCTTGCATATCGGAACAGTGAAGGCAGTCTTCACCTTTAATTTTTGGATGAAGATAGGGAAGGAAAGAACGCGGTTGGGAGAGGGAGGGATCAAAGAAGCAGAGGAGTTGTAAGAGAGAAAAGAACGATGGGGTTGGGGTTGGGGGAAATAAATCTACGGGAAGATAGCAAGGAAGCAGGAAGTGCGCAAAGTAGCAATGAGGAGTGGTTTGCGTGGAGGAGGGGAGGAGGATAAATAGGGGGGGAGGAAGCGGGGGACATGATGTGGAAGAGAGAAGAGTAGGAAGCGCGAGGGAATAGGATCACGAGATAGGTGTCGAGAAGGGGATGGGGATGACAGGCTTGCAGGGATAAAATCGAGGGGCACAGAAGATCATTATGATATAGAACACACAAAGGGGAGGATTCATGGAATAGGGGAGAAGATGGTGAGACTTTGGGAAGAGAGTTGACCAAGGGGTCTGAGGCAGGCCATACTGGCCAAAGAATCAACATTCTTATTATTAGCTCTGAGGATGTGATGGTAAGATAGAGCCTTTATCTAATTGCTTAGATTGCAGCATCTAATGATCAATATGCTGAGGTCAATGTTGGGTGACAGTGCATATTTCAATATCATATTGATAACAATTGACGAGTCCCCAAAAACCATAGCCTTCTTAATTTTAAGCCTTTTAATTATTTGTAGGCGTTGCATTAAGGCATATGCTTCAGTTCTGTTGTTCGACATCTGACCCAATCCCCACTCGAAGGAGGCAACATTGTTACCATTCTCATCCATGATGAGTCCTCCTACTCTAGGGTTTGATTTTGAGGCTCCATCGAAAAAAAACTTGGGTCAACTTAACCCATCAAGCCATTTTAAAAATTCATTTTCTTTGAGCCTTACTTTCCACTGTTATTTGTGAAATTGTTCGTTTATAGAGGGCTTATTGCGCCTCGGGAAAATGTCAAGCACTCTTCCAAAAATGTTTCTTTCCTCTACTTGCAAGTCATTAATGTTAAAATGACTGTTGTTTTTAGCTAATATGGTCTCTGCAGTCAGGCTCCCAATCTTGCTTTGCACCTTTCGAGTGCATGGTTTTTTCCATGAGCTTTGTTCCGCATGATCCATATGTTCCAAAGGAGAACATAAGGGAGCGTGTCCCAGATTCTTTTGACTACACTCTTCCTTTTTTTTGCACAAGGGTATTTATTTTTCCACTGAGCTATCATATCTGGGATTGTGGCATTAGCATCAATCTCTATCTAGAGGGGATCAGAGAGGGTGTTCCAGCAATTTTTTGCAAAGGTGCATTTGATGAAGAGGTGTTGGATAGACTCCTTAGTTGTGAGGCATAGAGGCCATCTGGAGGATCCCTGAATGCCTCTTTTTTTCAGATTATCAGCAATCAAAATCTTTCCCTTTACCAGGGTCCAAATGAAGATTTTTATTTTAGGGAGAGATTCATATTTCCATACCTACTTCTAGATCGCCCACGGTGGAGAAGGGAAGAGTTCACTGAGGAGAGCCTCGTATCCCACTTTTATGGAATAAGAGGATCCAGAGGGGTCCCATCTATAGTTGTCTTCTTCATCTTTAACAAGAGGGGCAGCGCCATGAAGCATTCCTTCCATTTTATTTTTGTTATTGTGAAGGTGAGGGGGGAGATTTTGGAACAGCCAACCCTCCGAGTGGAAATTATTGTCTTTCCAAATAGATATTTGGTTCAAGGTGTTGATCCCAAATTCTCTGAGATGCTTTTGAATGCGAAGAAGGCTCTGATCATTTGAGAAATGAGGCTTTCCCATGATTTTCTCATTCGATATGTCGATGTTTCGGCCCCCAAGGGGAACTTTGGAGGTGTTGTTGTGGAGGAAGGGGATGGATTTCTTGCAGAGAGTCCATAAACGTGAACAAGGCTTGTTGGGGGTGGTATGTTCTAATAGTTGTTTCCTTGATGCGGAGAGGTATTTCCTTTCTAGGACTTGCTTCCACCACATTTTTTGTCCAGTGATTAAACGCCAAACAATTTTCCCTCCGAAGGCACCATTCAGTAACTTAGGGATGCGAATGGCTAGGCCTACATTTTCATATTTGTTTGTTACCTGCCTCCACTTTACCAAGTTGAACTTATTCTTTTTTGCATTTACTACCTTGCCATAAAAACTAATTTAGAATGGTTTCCATTTTATTTTGAATACCGATACGGTCTTCGAGCAGGGAGAAGTGATAAAGGGGCAGAGCTTAAATCACATCTTTTAAGAGAACCACGTGTCGTGCCAGGTTGAGCTAAGAGGCTCCCCACTGTTGAATTTTCTTCTTCATATTGTCAATAGTGATGTTCCAAACCTCTCCCTTTAAAGGTCCATTGCTTACAGACATCCCTAGATAATTAAAGTGGTTCCAGCTCCATTTATATGGGACCCCAAAGATTTGGGCAATGCTATGAATGATATTCATAGTTTCATTCCATCCATATATGCAGCTTTTGAGATAATTGATCTGACCTCTTGAATAATATATGAATTTTTCAAGCAGAGTTTTGAATCTTCTGGCTATTATGCAAGTAGCTCCTCCCATTAGTAGGGTGTCATCGGAAAACTGGAAGTGGTTCATGTTCTTGACCCCATTATTGAATTTTATACCTATAATTAAGCCCACTATACGGTTTAAATCCAGTGCTCGGCTGAAGGATTCTTCCATGAGGATGAAGAGGAAGGGGGATAAGGGACAGCCTTATCTCAAGCCTCTAGTGGATTGAAAGAAAGGACCTGGTCTCCCGTTGACCAAAGGGGAGACCCAAGGATTAGATATGTAGGCTTGTATGAGAGAGATGATGTCTTCACTAAAGCCAATTTTCCTTAGGACAGAGTAAAGGAAGAGTGCATAAATCTGTCAAAGGCATTGGCAAGGTCTAATTTTAAAACAAAACCCTTCTCCATTCTGCTCATGATGGAGTGTATCTCTTCTTGGACCAGCAAGATGGAGTCATTGATTTCTCTGTTTGCTATGAACCCACCTTGATTTTTAGATGTAAGTTTGGAAAGATAAATTTTGATGCGGGGGGTGAGGATTTTTGTGATAATTTTATAGGAGGAGTTACACAAGGATATTGGTCTAAATCTAGAAAAGGTGGAAGGCCGAGACTCTTTGGGGATGAGGGATAGATATGTCGAGTTTGTAAAGCCCCCTATATTTTTCCCCTTTGGATCCATTGAATCATTTTGATGAGGCATTTCTTTACTACCTCCCAGAAGGTTTGGTATAACCTGATGGAGAAATCGTCCGAGCCTGGAGCTTTTTCTGGGTGGAGGGTCCAAATTGCTTTAATGATTTCGCCTTCATCAATATCCATGATTAAGGAGGCGTTTATTTCTTCTATGATCATATTCAGAGTTTGGATCAAGAGATCATCGTAGTCCTCAACCTCCATATTTTATGTTAAAAGAATTTTGTAATGGTGATGGGTTGTTGATTTGATCTCGGCTTGATCTGTGTACATGGTGACTTCATCATTCGATATGGTTGTGTGTAATATCCCTTTTTCAAGAATTTCTGCAATCTTTTCCTCAAGGACGTTGTATAAGGAAGACAGTGGAAAATAAGTAGAAAGGGGGCTTGGATCCCCTTGTTAAAACACCAAACACTTCTCTTCTAGAATTTGAGCTCAAAGAAATAAGCCTAGTGAGCTTATACAGATCTCCCCAAAACTAGATCTCTCAGCAATTGCTCAATGAGAGAGCTTACAGCAATACATGAACACAATCATGAAACTCTACAAATTCGAATACAACATAAGATGAAATATATTACAGCCATCATGTACATTAGTGTATCAGGAACAATATACAGAAATATAATGAGGAATAAAGCCCTCATTCAATGAGAATCCACCTCCAGTAATTAAGCCATGAAATACAAGAGATGCAGCAACTGCATAAAATGCTAGAGAGCAGTGACAACGTTGTCTCTAAGAGTGTAGCTACTGCTATAGATGTACATACATGAAATATGACTGAAATATACAAGAAATTCCCAAGGGAATAATAATGGGCTCCAATACAAGATTTATAGCCAATCTAGGAGAGATTGCTAGAAATGCCGGAAAATGTACAACTGTGACAATCTGACTTGTCACTGCAACGGAATCACAAAATAAAATGAGGCTATGAAAGATCTGAAATATTGATTCCCTCCTCTAATATTTCTCTTCAGCAGAAGGCTGATCCCTCTACTCAAGAACAATCCTCCTGATGAGCCCAAATGGCTCTCCCAGCAACTGCCTCTGAAAATAATGCAGTATCTGCCCAAGACTGCACTGTGAGAGATGGTGAGTGTTTGGCCTGATGCCAAAGATCTGGAATGATGCCCGGGAGTCACCTCAGCTGCTCCTCCAAAGAATATACAAGATCTCCCTAGAAGAATAAGCCAAAGGATGGCTCTATAAGTTCTTTCGTTGCTGCACCCAGCAACACAACATTAATCTACTGCATAAATAACTTTGTAGCTGCAAAGAGAGAAGCTTGGCCAAATTCCGGAATGAGAAAATGAAGCTCAAACCTTCTCCTCCCTTGATGATGAGGTAGGGATTCCCGACCGGGAACACCCTTGGGTGAAGAACACCACAAACCCTGCTAAACAGCCCAGGGATGCAAGTCTTGCAGACCCTACGAAAATGATAAGCCAATGAAAAATGAAAACGGGCTGCCATCTCCTCCTTATAAAGAAAAGGAACCTTTCTCACCATGGGTCCCATTCACACTTGCTTCTATCTCAAGCAAGTGAAGCCTCCACTAAAACTGCGTTGTCCAAGTAGGTGCAATGTATCTAGACAGTTTTAGTTGACTTGGTCAAAATGACTAGATCATTCTTTGATCCAATCCTGTTCACACCATGTGGTGCTCAATCCAACTGCTTTATTATCCCTCCTTTCACACAAGGAGTGTTATTTCTCCATCTAAAGGGGATAAGGTGTCTCCTTACCCATTTTATTAATCAAAATAAAAATATGCTAACTATAATGTTCCATTTTAGCTTGAGGCTAAAATTGGGAACATTACAGTCCTCCCCTCCCACATGTTGCTTGTCCTCAAGCAACTGCATAGAGAGAACAAAATTTCTCCCCCCTCTTCTTGTGGCCTCCTCATCAATAGACCCCACCATAGCTCATCATGGTATGCAATAAATATGTCCCCCATGTATCCCTCCAAGTATGTAGAACCAAATAATACATCATGAGATAATAGAAGGTGCAAGTGGAAATCTCCTTGTGGTTCAATGGCCTCCTCAAGGTAGGAGTGATGAAAAACATGGGAAATCTTATTCCCAATGAGTGACTCCTTCACCCATGCAATCATCCATATGAAATGAGCCATCCTAAGTATCTCAACAAAGTAGTCCTCAACCCCGGATCTATGCAATATGTTGGGGCTGAATGGAGAGTTTAGATTTTTCCATCCAAGTAGTTTCTCCCTCCATTTATGATAAGTGTGAGGGGGTTTCTGATATTGGGCTGAAATTTCATGGCCTCCACAATTGGCCCAAGCCTCCCCACAAAATGAATCAACCATGAAGTGCCTTCTCCAATAACGCATTCTCTCCCAATAGCTCCTCCTATGTGAAGAGAAAAGTAGTGACATGGCAATCATGGTATGCCCATGGTTTCTCCTGAAACATACAACATGCGAAAAAGGGAGAATCATAATCCCAATGGACATCTCCAACTCCAATCCCACTCTCCAATCAAAGCCTCCCAGGAGTACACAAACATTAGCAACATATGGAAGCAATATACAATGAAAACAAGCTGCCACTTGGCAACTGGAAACTGAATCATAGTTCCTCATGAGGAACCAGCGCAATGCACCTTTAGCTTGCATCAAATCAGAAATCAACAAGTGCCTTTCTAGCCACTTGTTTTCTGCCACAAACATCTCATAAGGTGGAAACATGTAAGTATAGTTTGGTGCCAATGGTGCACACCAAGAAGTATGTGGCTTCCCCCACAAACCATCATAAAAATAGCCACTCCCATTGCTGCAATGGGCCACAAGTACATCATAATAAGGATCATAAGGAGATGTGATCATCCTTAGCTCATCAAGCTACTCATATAATGTAAAGAAAGGTAAACCAAAATGAGAACATATACCTTCTTTACCATGTACTCCAGTCCTTGAGCTGAAATGGCTCATCTGAATGCTTTCCCTCGCCTCAAATGAGTAGGGAAATGGTTGTGCCAACCTCTCAAAAATAATCCGGGCTATGCATCTGTCCATATGCTGATATAAATCATGATGAATGCCCTCCCGAATGAACTCTTCTAGCAAAGCAAGGGATGCAACATAGTGCATAGCTAGAAAGTCCACATGTGCTGCATGCAATAATTTCTCCTTGAGACTAGAAACTCTAGCCAAGAAGACCCTAACATAACAATAGATGACCTCATCATCCACCATGTATCTTTCATCTCCCTCTTGGTCATCAAGAAACATGCATGCACCAAGATCCTGGGAATATTCAACCCAAAGCTGAGTCCTCCAACCTGGATCATCCTCCTCATAGACAGCGCTGGTAATCTGCAATGTAGTGCTCCCCTAATGTTGTTGCCTGCTACTTTGACATCCCCTATGCCAAATTCAACCTCCAAAATGCTGCCATGCCAGTCATGCAGCTGCTCATGCTTAAATAATAATGGTGATCCTGGGAAGCTAGTCTCCCATAAGAAACTATCATCCAAAAGGAATCTCTCGATCCTGGGCAATGTAGGCATGAGTAACCTCCATCTGCTCCCATGTGTGAAAGAGTTCTTCCCCAAAGGAAGTGTCCTCCTCCTCATCAAATATGTGGAGCAGTCATTCTGCATCATGAAGATGCAATCCTTCATCCCTGCAGCAAAATCTGTCAACGCAATATGACTGATGAGAGTGGGTGATGTTGAAAATGAGAGAGTATCTCTCTCCTCCTTCGGTTTATCCCAAACTCTCTGCGTTGTGCTGGAATCCTCAAATGTCTCCACCTCTCCAGAATCCAAGAGTGGTGAACTGAATGACAAGATGCCTCTCATCAACTCCAGATCAGGTGGCCTTCCAGGTGGAATGCCTCCATAAAGTGAGACATCAAGCTCGGAAGTGGACTGTATGTATAAGAGGACTGATTTGTCCTTCTTCTCACTGCACTGTACAGTCTCTCTCCCATGTGCAAAGACTTTCTGGAATAAATAAGGGTGTATAAACCCTTGCTGCTGATCCTTCTCTTCCTCCTCCATCTCACAATCCCCATAAGTTGTTGCAAATAACTCCAGAATTGTGCCATGGTTCCCACATGTTAAAATACTTGGAATCCCTTGCATAGAAACAAGGAATCCTCTCGTAGAAGCAATGGCTCCCCTATCATCTCCATGTGGTGTTGGATCTTCCCCCAATATGACAATGTTGTGGATTCTGTCATGCACATTCTCTCCATCAATATGTGAGTATGTCTCCCCTTCAATAAGAGACCATGGATTTTGGTCTTCTTCTGAAAGAGGGATCTCCATGTTATCACAAATAGAAGAGTGCCCTTCATATAATAGGGATCTTGCCTCTAGCAAGTCATCATACACATTTTCATCCCTTTCAGAAATATGGAATGGAGTTTGTTTCATGGTTCCCTCCCATGCATGAAAAGTGTTTGATGTTTTGTTACAAAGAGATTCACAGTGAATTTCATCAAATTCTCTCACCATCCCTTTTTTGAATCCATCATACGATTTTACATTTGCATGATAGCATGAAATAGAATTTCCAAACCATAAACCATGAGCCATACCTTTGAGTTGCAGCGCTGCTCCTCCAATGGCCTCATCTCCTTCCTCCATCCTTCCAGCAGTGCAAGTGGGAAATGAAATGCGCTGTGGATATGCATGTGTGGCTAAATGCTCACACCCATCATAAGAATAGCTAGGGCTTGCTTCATCCACAAACCCTCTCAGAAAATCTTTCCAATTTTCCCTTTCTTTCTCTTCAAGGTCTTCAATGATACCCTCTAGGGTCTGGAAAAGAAGAAGGGAAACCTCCTCTTCCGTCATTCCTCTTTCTTTGTTTTATTTGTACATATCCTCTTCCAAAGGAATAGCTTCTCACTGTAATGGAATTTTATCTTGGGCCGCACAGCTGTAAAGTTCCCTTCTTAGGAATATCAAAATTATATTCCAGAGATTGACTGTAGGGGCATTTACTGGATATGTCACCTCTGAACAAAGGATGAGATCTAGAGGCTACCTGGCCATCTGCAGACTCTGTCTATAGAGTTTGAAATCTTCCTCCTTCAGGGATTTAGCACTTTGGCTTGAAGCCACAGGCTGAGCCAAAGATCATGCTCTGATACCACTGTAATATCCCTTTTTCGGGAATTTCTGCAATCTTGTCCTCAAGGACGCTATATAAGGAAGACAGTGGAAAATAAGAAAAAAGGGGTCTTGGATCCCCTTTTTAAAACACCAAACACTTCTCTTCTAGAAGTTGAGCTCAAAGAAATAAGCTTAGAGGGCTTATACAGATCTCCCCAAAACTAGATCTCTCAGCAATTTCTCAATGAGAGAGCTTACAGCAATACATGAACACAATCATGAAACTCTACAAATATGAATACAACATAAGATGAAATATATTACAGCTATCATGTACATTAGTGTATCAGCAACAATATACAAAAATATAATGAGGAATAAAGCCCTCATTCAATGAGAATCCACCTCTAGTAATTAAGCCATGAAATACAAGAGATGCAGCAACTGCATAAAATGTCAGAGAGCAGTGACAGCACTGTCTCTAGGAGTGTAGCTGCTGCTATAGATGTACATACATGAAATATGACTAAAATATACAAGAAATTCCCAAGGGAAGAATAATGGGCTCCAATACAAGATTTCTAGCCAATCTAGGAGAGATTGCTAGAAATGTCGGAAAATGTACAAATGTGACAATCTGACTTGTCACTGCAACGGAATCACAAAATTCAATGAGGCTATGAAAGATCTGAAATATTGATTCCCTCCTCTAATAATTCTCTTCAGCATAAGGCTGATCCTTCTACTCAAGAACAATCCTCCTGATGAGCACAAATGGCTCTCCCAGCAACTGCCTCTGAAAATAACGCAGTATCTGCCCAAGACTGCACTGTGAGAGATGGTGAGTGTTTGGCCTGATGCCAAAGATCTGGAATGATGCCCGGGAGTCACCTCAGCTGCTCCTCCAAAGAATATACAAGATATCCCCAGAAGAATAAGCCAAAGGATGGCTCTATAAGTTCCTTCGTTGCTGCACCCAGCAACACAACATTAATCTACTGCAGAAATAACGTTGTAGCTGCAGAGAGAGAAGCTTGGCCAAATTCTGGAATGAGAAAATGAAGCTCAAACCTTCTCCTCCCTTGATGATGAGGTAGGGATTCCTGACCGGGAACACCCTTGGGTGAAGAACACCACAAACCCTGCTAAACAACCCGGGGATGCAAGTCTTGCAGACCCTATGAAAATGATAAGCCAATGCATAATGAAAATGGGCTGCCATCTCCTCCTTATAAAGCAAAGGAAAATTTCTCACCATGGGTCCCATTCACACTTGCTTCTAGCTCAAGCAAGTGAAGCCTCCACTAAAACTGCGTTGTCCAAGTAGGTGCAATGTATCTAGACAGTTTTAGTTGACTTGGTCAAAATGACTAGATTATTCTTTGATCCAATCATGTTCACACCATGTGGTGCTCAATCCAGCTGCTTTATTATCCCTCCTTTCACACAAGGAGTGTTATTTCTCCATCTAAAGGGGTTAAGGTGTCTCCTTACCCATTTTATTAATCAAAATAAAAATATGCTAACTATAATGTTCCATTTTAGCTTGAGGCTAAAATTGGGAACATTACATTGTGATAGTATTTTTGAAAGTCCGACTATTGCCTATTTGTGGAAGAAGGAGGTATTCTTATCCCCAGCCTGAAGCCAGAGACTCCTGGATTTAATTCTCCATTTTCCGTCTTCCTTTCTGTTTGAGTTGTATAGTGCCCAATACATCTCCTTTTCATTTTCTTACTTCTCTTTGATCACCCCTTGACCATCTATGTATTTTTGAACTTCTTCTAGCATTCTTTTTGTGTATTTCTTCACAATTTTCGGTTCTCTGTTATAATATTTAGCCCAACCTTTGAGATTTATGTGAACTAGCTTTATCTTAGTCTCCCATCTGTGCATTGGGGACCCCTCAACATTCTAGCAGAAAGTGCTTTCCATGATGGTTCTTGCCTCAAGGGTGTCACTCCATAATGGATTGTAAAGAAAGGGGAGGGGCCCAAGGTTTGGTTGTTCACCGAGGACTAGGGTGACAGGGTAGTGATCCAAATCTTAGCAAAGAAAAATGGTGGAGGTTGCCCTTGAAATGAGGGAGATGGCCACAACGAAGCAGTCTAATCTTTCCATGATCTTCCCTGGGGCATGCCTGCGGTTATTCCAAGTGAAGCTTCTGTTCTTGGGGATGATGTCCACCAAGTCATGATCTCTCATGATACTTTCCAGTTGGCCACTTGATGGATTAGGAGTGAAAGTACCTCCCCTTTTCTCTTTTTCATGCATAACCAGGTTCAGAGCACCTCCAATGATAAAGTTCTTGTTGTCCTCCCTTTCCATGTCAGATTACAAAGTTCTCCAACACACTTCTTTGTCACGATAGTGATTTGGGCCATATATGTTGTAAATTGTTATCGTGGCATCCTCTTGAGTGCTTTGTAGCTTAAATTTTATCCAATCTTGGGCCTTTAAACCTGAAATTTGTTTCCATGAGTTTTGATTCCAAATTGTTGCTATTCCTCCTGAAGCACCTCTGGATTCTACTATTGTGCCTGTGTAGTTTCTGATTCTACATATGGTGGTTTCCATATCTTTTTCCCCCTGCTTTGTTTCTTGGAGAAGTAATATGTCTTGTTTCTCCTGCTTGATAAGATCTCTTAGGGCATTGTTTTTAGAGGGGTTCCCTAATCCCCTATAGTTCCATGTGAGTGCTTTCATTATTTGAGGAGTGCACGCTAAAACCCTGTCTTCAATCCTATTGCTTGGTGGCATGTTTCTTTACTATTATGCCCTCTAATAAAGGTCTCTATTGGTTGTTGCGTTCCCAAGCCATTGTCCTTCTAAGCTGCTGGTGAGCCCTGGTATTGCACCAAGAGAGCTACAACTCCCAGGGGCTGCCCTACTTTACTTTATCAACCTGGGGTTCGTACAAACTTGGAGGTGACAGTGCTATATACACAGCAGATGCATTATGTTCATGTCATTCTCTTCTACTTTACCAAAAGGGTGTTATTTATTAAACTATGATAAAAACTGAAAAACAAATTGCTGGAAGGAAATGACAGAAAGGAAACTAACTTAATTTGCAAAAAGGAAATGACAGAAATGAAACTAATTTAATGTGCGTGAAGGAAATACCATAAAGAAACTAAATTAAATCGCTGAAAAGAAATGACAGGAAGAAAACTAATTTAATTTGCAGAAAAGAAATACCATAAAGGAAAATAATTCTAAACCACACTTAACTTGGCCAAATGGGTAAATGTACTCTACTTATCCTATGGTCTATCTATCATGCTTCTATCCATGCAGCTAAGTTATCCATGACTTAATTATAATTGAAAAAGTGTTGATTTGCAGCTTGGAGGGAAGAAAAGGGCTAAAGAGGCTAATGGAGGGCTTAACACAAGAAACGAGGCTTATAAGTGAAAGGGGGGGGGGGGTGTGGTGTGTGGGTGGGGTTTAAACCTTATTAGAACTTTATTATAGTGCAAAAAGGCTTTGGAGCAGAATGATTTGAAAAGTGTGATGGCAGAGATGCGATTTAGAAAAAGTTGTGATATGCGATATGTGATATCGCAATCGCAATATCGCAAAATTAAAGGGATAGCGGAAGTATTGTTCAAGAGCAGGAGAAAAATGCCAAGTACGATGAGGTAATAACTGTGAAGTGCAATGGGGATAAAGTTGCGATGTACGAAAAGGAGATATCGCAATCGATGGAAAGAGCAATAAGTATTAACGAAAACCAACTAAACAGTGTGAAGTGTGAAATGTGACAGGTGACGTGACGGTGGGACCGGAAGCAGAGCACGATCATAATATCGTAATCGGAAAAAAGAGCGGTAAATGTTAAAAGAAAAACAAAAACCATGCGAAATGCAATTGCGATGTACGGTGGTGAGAGATTCGAGGAGCAAAGGCGGAGGTCGACTTTCAAAGGTTTTCAAGCGTTTAATAAATAAAAAGGGTGAGGTGGTTGCGATAAGAGAAAATGAAGGAATAGAAGCGTAACAGCAACGTTTAGAAGCGTAACACAAAGATGGGTAGGGACTGGAAAATGGAGCGGAACGGCTTCATAATCTCTCTGGGGCTTTTGATGCTCATTCCTTCAAACAACCCTGCTGATCTATGCATGAAAAATAGATGAAGTTACTGATAAAAATAGTGAACATAAATCAATTTTAGGGTCTGTGGGAAGGTTTACCCTCCTCGAGCTCTATTGACATAGATAAGCAGGGAGTCTTGATCCACAACTTTTTGGTTTTTCTCCTCTATTATATTACTCACAAGCAAATGAAAAACTACAGCAACATACTGAAAGCAAAACTAAACAGCAATGAAACTATTAAAAGAAGAACTAATTGAATGACATAAAGAAAAATAGCTTAATGGCAGAAAGGAAAGAATGGTAACAACAGAGAAGATGGGGCACATGGATTGGACCCTAACCCACGAGCCTAGCTCTCTTAAACTTAAATCAGTAAAATGAAATCAGTTTGCTCGTTTCATAAAAGAATAGCCTCATACATCTTTGAAAGTTTGATCACTAAGTAACTAATAAAATGCTCAATAGCTTGCAACAAAGTTCCAACTAGAATCGACTGGAATTGACTAACTCCTCCTAGTTCTAGCTCTGCTCTATTTATTCTACGGGGAAGCTACCAACAGCTCCCTAGAAAATTGTGATTGAGTCCACTTGACTCCAAGTAAACAAAGATTGGGTGCACTCCTGTTTGAGTTGCTTGGTTGCCTCTAGAATTGAATTGTTTGAGAGAATCCTCGGGGATCCTTTGGCTACCTTTGGAATTTGAATTGCTGGAGAGAATATTTGGGATCCTTCGGCTGCCTTTGAAAGTTAAGGAGGGTGGACAATCCTCCTATAATTTCTCTTTGTTGTCTCCTCCAAGTCTTTATGTTAAAATCCTTATGAAAATGATAATAATTCATGCTTTTCTACACTCAACCTCGTATTAGGCACTCAGAGTATGTTAGCCTTAATCACCACCTATACTAGCATCATAAAACCAAATAATAATAAAAATGCAAGAAAAATAGATCTAAAAAGGCAAAAAGGTGAATATTAACCCCTCCAAATATGTCTAATGATGGAGCTCATCATCACCCCCCTACTGAATGGTTGCTAATCCTCTAAGAAACTAATCCTCTTCCAGCATTTCCTTCAAGGCTTTGACAGCCCCCCTGATTTCCTGAGGAAGAAGCGTGGGAGTTTCCCCAAGGGGGTAAAAACCATTATTATTTTCTGCATTCTCCCATTCTCTATCTTGTTCATATGTGTCCTTTTCATCATCCAGCCCCAACAGCAAAGGTGGGTTGAGCTTCAGTCCTAACCATTGGATCTTTTTGGCCTGCATGGCCCTCTTGTATAATGGTACCCTTTCCAATGCACCCCTCAGTATTTCTAGAGTATGGTACTCCCTGTTCTTGAGGCTGTGAGGGAGGTTGTTCCATATCCTCTGGCTAGCCATCATGCACTCATCTTCTATCTCCCTAGAAACATCATCAAAGTGTCCTATTACCTTTGTTTGAGTTTGAAGGTACCTCTCAACTTGTGCAAGGTCCCTTTCAATCTCTCGACGGTTAAGGATGACTCCTCTTGGGTTGAACAATTCTGGTATGATATATAGGGGTTCTCTAGTTCTTCTTCCCATGACCCCCCATATGTATTTTTCTCTAGTGTCCTCATTCGTCATCCAAGATGCTAGTGCCACTAGCTGCATATCCCCCATTATGGAATTGGGGTCCCAAGTATCCAGATTTTTCCTCACAAGGTTATGCACATAAAACTATACCATGTTTTCCTGATCAGCAATGTTAGCTTGCTTGTAGAAATCCATGAATTGCCTACAATCTTGGAAAGGTAGGGATCAATGGGAGGCTAGAGTTTTTATTTGAAATAGGAGCCACTGCTCCTTGAGGTACACAACATATGAGTCAGAAGGGAATTTGTGATGAAGGGCTTCTATGCATAAGTATTCCATGGTTGCTACTTGTTTCCCTTTTTGTTGCAATTTCTCCTTCAGTGCTACATTATCTGCCTATGCCTTCTGCAGCTGCTTCTTTAGAAATGTTTCTTCGATTCTTTCCTCCTCCCTTTGTGATTCGTCAATGATAATCGAGCTCATGGGAGGAGTTTATGGCTCTCTCTAACTTATCCTCTGACTCTTGTTAGCTCTGAAATACATAGAGGTCTATCTTTTTCTCTTTGTGCTCAAAGGAGCTAAGGTGGCAACTACCTCTTTGCCTTGAGAGGATGTGGTGTTGTGCTGTGAGTTTGTTTCTTGCTACTTTCTGCTACCTCTATGACCTCTATTGCCATCTCTTATGTTTTTCCTTGGCCCTTTGTATTTTCCTCTTCTTCTTTCGGTTCTTATTTCAGTTCTTCCTCTTCTTCTGGCTCTTCCTCTGGTTCTTCCTCTTCTGCTGGTTATTCTTCTTCTTTTGTAAGGCTAGAAGTGGAATTCTTCCTCGTTTGGGTTGCTATAAAAGCTTCCCTACTCATATTTACGAAAGAGGACCAGGCCATGGGTAGGGTGACGTTGTTTTGCAGTTGTTGTTGCATGGTATTCAAATACGCAGCCCACTCTTGGTACTATTGTGTTGCGGGCTCCCTTCAGTCTCTTTCCCTCAAAAATTCCTAATTTATTGGTTTGGATGAGACGATATCTCTTTTTATTAGATTGCGCAACTAATTTTTGAGCGCTTCTGTAGCTCAGACTCAACTCCAATTTTCTTTAGAGACTGTGGTTTCCTTCTCTCTGTTAATTCATTATGGACTGTGTGTTTCCTCCCCTCATTCTCCTCTACTCCACTTGATTTTTTTTTATTTTTTATTTTTTTTTGTATGCCCAGGTGCGTGACTTTGCAATTCTCCCTAGTCATACTTCACGATGGTGGTCAAGCTAACTAGCCAACTTTCTGCCCCTTAAACTCTAAGTCTACAAATTTAATTATTTCAGCCTATTATGGATGCATAGAGAGAGGTGAGAAGCTATACCTGAGTTTACCTGTTGTTGTCAAGGTGTCTGCAGGAGCTAGAATTTCGAGACAAGCCTCTTATATGTTGTGTTCTTCCTTATCTTCTTGTTTTCTTAGCGATCAACTTGCTGAATGAGAAACTCTCTAAGTGATATGTTGATCTTTCTTGATGTTTCTTCCCGTTGTAGATGTCGCGTGGGGGTGCTCCAGCTGCCATGGGTGGCACTCCTGTCTTTCTTCGGGTCTGCTTTGTCAGCTCCTCTCTTTGTTTGTTTTTTTCTTGCTATTCTGAACATATTTTTGCGCTGTAGGAATTCCGTTATGTATGTAGCAGTCTGTGTTTTTCTTTCCTTGCTACATTGTGCTCAAGAATGGAGGAATGTGGTGTATGGAAGTGATGGAGGAAGTTATGGAGCAAATTATGGGATGGAAGAAGATGAACGCCTCCCTGTGTTTCCAAAAACCATTAATAACCTGTAAAACAACAAACACAGAAAACACACAGATGTAGATGTATTTCTTTTTTCTTTTCTTTTTTTCTTTTTTTTTAATGAGAGCAAGTGAGCTGCCTCCATTGAGGTTTTCAACCCACAATCTTGCCTTGGGTGCCTCATAGAGGTTTTCACCCATTGCTCTTTATTTATTTATTTTTTTTAAATTTAGGAGGTGTAGGAAACTATGGAGTTTCCCATCACAAACACCTCTCTGCTTATTGAATTTATGAACTCTACCCTTAACAAAGGATTCTTGTTGTAGAAATTTGATGAATAATGAATATTTATCCACTGAGATTATCCTGGTCACACACTAATTCGAATTCATGCATAACACATAGCCTCTTCTACAATTGATCATTAATTTGCAGAAATAGAAACAGTCGCATGCGCACATAAACACAATATGTAATGGGGAAAGCTTATAGTTGAAAACCCCCAGCTATTTTGTATATTATAATGGAAGATAAAATGTAACAATACATAGCACAATACTCCTCACAAGTACTCAGTACTATCTCCAGAAGTTACACACAAACTAGCTCAGTTTTGAACAAGTCACGGGTTCAAAACTCATCCACTAATAGCATGCCTCTACTGCGCAATCCAAGTTGGTTTAATGAGAGATCCAAGTTCGAATCTCCTTGGCTTCAACTGCGCAATCCTCATTGGCAATCTCCTCCAATGCTTGTGCAAATATCATGCACAACTATTGTCGCAACTAATAGCAAACTCACCCTTTCATCTACCTCTTCCACTGGTCTTCACTGAACTGTCCATGCACTGCAGTCAACTGATGTGTTCTTTAGTTGAATAATGAGTTAATGTTTAGCGAATTAAATAATATTTAATTCACCCCACTCATCTCTAGTGTATTAGCCAGTTAAACTAAATACAACTAGTTCAACTAAGTTAACCCGAACACAACTCCACCAACTGTCTCATCAACTCCACCAAAACTCTGCCACATGAGTCTAACTAAAGTCAACCATGCATGAGCTCACCAAACCCCTAGGAATAGAATAATTCCTTCTGTCAGATGCATGGGCCACATCCGTAGCTCCAACTGAAGTGCTCCAAGAGGATAAACTGAAGTTTATAGTCCAAATATTATTAAGGGTAAATAATATTTGACTGACCTATTTTTAGACAGGCAGTCTAAAAATAGACTTCGACCTGTATGTCTAAAAATAGAGGTCCATCTATTTTTACCAACTTGACCAATCATCCAAGAATAGCATACTGCAACTCCTATACCATGCTCCATATGTCTAAAAATAGACTTTGCGCCAAAAATAGCCTGCGGGCCCACTTAGTGAAGGCGACTTCATTTCACTAAGCTCCATCATCTTGTTGCATTTTCAACACTCCCTCTCAACAAGATATGGATTATCTACAACCCCTATCCTGCCTCTATGGAATTCGAATTTGCTCCTGGTGAGCGCCTTCGTCAAGATGTCAGCATCCCGATCCTCCGTGGGAATATATGAAAGTAACATGATTCTCCGCTGCACACAATCTCTGATATGATGGTACCTGATGTCGATGTGTTTGGATCTATCATGAAATACTGGATTAGCCGAGAGTTTAATGCAACTCTATTTATCACAATAAATCACAGTAGGCTCCAAGTGCGACCCAAACAATCCGACGAGGATCTTCCTCATCCAAATAGCCTCGCATGCAGCCAAGCTTGCTGCCATGTACTCGGCCTCTGCTGAACTGAGTGCCACGGATCTCTGCTTCCTGCTGTACCAAGAAACTGTTGTTGAACCGATACTGAAGACTCCTCCAGATGTGCTCTTTCGGTCCGTTGGGCTCCCTGCCCAATCTGCATCAGTGAAGCCGGAAAGCTTCGCTCCATCCTCCTATCTGTACCATAGACCATATCCCGATGTGCCACTAAGATAACACAATAAATGCTTGCCTGCCTTCCAAAAGAGCTTGGTAGGGTTAACCATAGCTTCCGAAAGATGGTTAACAGCATAGCATATATCGGGTCGTGTATTGACCAGATACATAAGCGACCCCACCAACTGTCGATAGATAGTGGCATCCACTACCTCCGCTGAAGTAGCATCCTCCTTCCTCCAACCACCAGGAAGAGGAGTGTCAACAGGCTTGCAGCCTTGCATGTTGAACCTCTCCAGAATCTCCCGGGCATACTTGCCCCGAGAAACAAACAGTCCTCCACTGCGCTGCCAAATCTCCAATCCCAGGAAATAATGAAGGATGCCCAGGTCCTTCATCTCAAACTCTCGTGCAAGATCATCCTTGCATGAAAGTATCAACTGCTCGTCGCCAGTCAAAATCAGATCATCTACATACAGTACGATGATCAACAGCTTCCCCTCCACCACAATCTGGTACAGGTTTAGATCCGCCTCACTCTTGGAGAATCCAAGCCCGGTGAAGTAGCTGTCTATCCGAGTGTACCAAGCACGAGGTGCTTGCTTCAGCCCGTACAGTGCTCTCTTGAGTCGGCACACATGCGACTCACTGCTGAAGATCTCGAAACCTTCAGGCTGCTCTATGTACACCTCCTCCTCAATGACTCCGTTGAGGAACGCAATCTTCACATCCATCTGATGGATGTGCCATCCCATCTGCGCTGAGAGAGCTAGGATCGTCCGTATGGAAGAGTACCTTGCGACAGGTGCAAAGGTATCCTCATAATCGATCCCCTCGATCTGTGAGAAGCCACGGGCAACAAATATTTCCTTGTACTTCTCCACACTCCCATCAGCCGCCTGCTTCACTTTGTAGATCCATCGCGAACCCACCATTGATTTCCCCTGCGGTCGTGGGACAATCTCCCATGCATTATTTCTGACAATCGAATCATACTCTTCCACCATGGCATCTACCCATGTGGGTTCCTCCACAGCTTCCTCGAAAGAGGATGGTTCTGTCACGACACATCTGCTCACAAGAGCCATGTATCCAGTGTACCGGTCCGGTGACTGTCTCTGTCTGCGCTGTGCTGTTGGTGGTCCTACAACCCTCTCTCCATCTTGAGCCAGTCGCTCAGCTTCTGTAGTGCGCTTGCGCCCTCTGATGGTTGGCGCTGCATGAGTGGTTTCTTCCACTACATGAACTTGCTCTTGTGGCTGATCCACATCCGGAAGCTCCTCCTTAGGAACTAATAGCTCCTCTTCTGCATGCAAGTGTGGCTCCCTCTCAAGCGAACACTTCATGGCTTTCTCCTCCTGAAATTTGATATCCCGTCGCACAACAGTCTTGCGACTATCTGGAAAATACACACGATAGTTGTGGGGCGTATCAATGTACCCCAAAAATATCCCAACCTCTGCGGTCGGATCCAGCTTCTTTCTGGCGTCCTTCGTCACATGCATGTAGACAGGTGAGCCAAAAATCCTCAAATGAGAAATGTCAGGCCTCTTGCCAGAAAATGCCTCCTTCGGTGTACTCATGCCAAGTATCTTGTGAGGACAACGGTTCTGCACATACACTGCAGTATTGCATGCCTCAGCCCACAAGTGAAGGGGTAGGCCCTGATCATGCAACATCGCCCGTCCAGCACCCACGATCGTTCTGTTCTTCCGCTCAATAACCTCGTTATGCTGTGGGTTATGGGGTGTGATGATCTCTCTCCGAATCCCTTCTGCGCTACAAAAGTCCTTGAATTCAGTAGAGATGAATTCACTACCATTGTCGCTCCTAAGAGCCTTCACATGCTTCCCCGATTCCTTCTCAACCAGCACCTTGAATTCACAGAACTTTGAATATGTCTCGCTCTTCTTCTGCATGAAGAAGATCCAGCACTTCCGAGAGAAATCATCCACAAAGATCACATAGTACTTGTGCTTTGCTGTCGAAGCTACTGAGAAAGGACCACACACGTCTGTGTGAACTCTCTCAAGGATCGTCGTGGCGTGACTATCCTTCTCGTGAAAGGTGGCTTTCACATATTTTCCTAAGGTACACCCCTTGCACTGATCTGACTGCGCAAGAGTGCCCTTAGGAAGCCCAGTAGAAATCTGCTGCAGTATCTTCAAGGCTCCATGGTGAAGGTGGCCCAACCTCCTGTGCCACAGCTCGCCATCATCCCGGCTCACCACTGCTTCCGCCTTGCATGCCATTGCTGCGTAGCCATCTACTTGCAACTGATAAAGGTTCTTGACTCGAACCCCTATCTTCCGGGTCTCTCCAGTTGTCTTACTGCGCAGGAAGGCTTTTCCTTCGCTGAAGACCACATCATACCCTTTGTCTTCCAACATCGCCACAGAGATCAGATTCTTCATCAATCCTGGAACATGCAATACTTCCTTCAATACGAAGGGTTTACCAGACTCCCTCTCAAAGGAAATGGTACCGATACCGGTCGTACTGTATCTACCATCATCGCCCATCTCGATGTGCACTCCAAGATATTTTTCCTCTAGATTTGAAAATAGATCCCAATCTCCTGTCATGTGAAATGATGCACCACTGTCCAAGAACCATACTGATCCCATCACACTTGAGACCAAGCATGCGATCAGTGAAAAATCCAGTTCAAACTGGGAGGCCAATGCCTCTCCCGCTGCAGATCCAGCAGCTTTCTTATTTTTCTCTTCTTCTCGCGACAATTTGTGGCATGTTGTCCGTGGCCGGAAGCATGCGGGAAAACACTTCACCTTGGACATGTCTTGCTTCTTGCCTTTCGCACCAGACCGAGAAGCTTTCTTGCTCTTCCCTCTTTGCTTTGGCACCAAAGCGGCACTTTTCTTCATCGGGGATGCCTGATGAAGATCCATCCCGAGTAGTCCTCCTTATCTCCTCCTGCATGAGATCCGCCCAAAGGCGCTCCCATCCCGGCAACTTCTCCCGACCATTGACACTATCTTGATATGAATGCCAAGCCTTCGCAAGACCAAGGAGAGCCAGGTCCACCAAATCCTCTTCATCGACAGTCACCCCCACACTTCCCAGCTCATCTCTGCATTGAGTGAACTTCGTGAGGTACTTGGCGATACTGTCGCCTTTCTCCATCTTAATTTTTCTGAGTTTATCCTTGAGCGCCAGCTTCCTTTGGTCGCTCTTGCTCTGGAATAGATCTGTCAACGCTTTCCACATCAAATATGGAGAATCTTTTCCATGCAGGCTGGATACAATGTGATCCTTCACGCCCTCCAACAGAATCCTTCGACATTTCGCCATCTTCTTTTGCCAAGCCTCAACTTCAGCAGGATCAGTAGGCTTTTGGACATCCATATCTACGAACTCCTTCAGCCCATTATCATCTAATACCGCCTCCATCCGATCTTTCCATGCAACATAATTCAAACTGCCTTCAAGGGCATATTCGAGTCGCAAACCGTTGAAAGACATTTCAACTCCGGCACCAAGAAAACAATTTGCTGCAAAATTCAAATTCCAAGCTCAAAAACTCAACTGCTTCTGGATCTGTGAGAACAAATTATTTCTAGCACAGAGATCGACTGTAAGGGCATTTATTGGATATATCACCTTTCAAAGAAAGGATGGATCCAGAGGCTACCTGGCCCGTTACAGACTCTGTCTACCGAAATAAAATTGTAATCACTGTAATAGATCCCGATGATCAATTCGCTCCGATACCATGTAGAAATTTTCTGAATAATGAAGATTTATCCACTGAGATTATCCTGGTCACACACTAATTCGAATTCATGCATAACACATAACCTCTTCTATAATTGATCATTAATTTGCGGAAATAGAAACAGTCGCATGCGCACATAAACACAATATGTGATGGGGAAAGCTTATAGCTGAAAACCCCCAGCTATTTTGTATATTATAATGGAAGAGAACATGTAACAATACATAGCACAATACTCCTCACAAGTACTCAGTACTATCTCCAGAAGTTACATAAAAACTAGCTCAGTTTTGAACAAGTCACGGGTTCAAAACTCATCCACTAATTGCCTGCCTCTACTGCGCAATCCAAGTTGGTGTAATGAGAGATCCAAGTTCGAATCTCCTTGGCTTCAACTGCGCAATTCTCATTGGCAATCTCCTCCAATGCTTGTGCAAATATCATGCACAACTAATGTCGCAACTAATAGCAAACTCACCCTTTCATCTACCTCTTCCACTGGTCTTCACTGAACTGTCCATGCACTGTAGTCAACTGATGTGTTCTTTAGTTGAATAATGAGTTAATGTTTAGTGAATTAAATAATATTTAATTCACCCCACTCATCTCTAGTGTATTATCCAGTTAAACTAAATACAACTAGTTCAACTAAGTTAACCCGAACACAACTCCACCAACTGTCTCATCAACTCCACCAAACTCCACCACTTGAGTTCTAACTGAAGTCAACCATGCATGAGCTCACCAAACCCCTAGGAATAGCGTAATTCCTTCTTTCAGGTGCATGGGCCACATCCGTAGCTCCAACTGAAGTGCTGCAAGAGGATAAACTAAAGTTTATAGTCCAAATATTATTAAGGGCTAATAATATTTGACTGACCTATTTTTAGACAGGCAGTCTAAAAATAGACTTCGACCTGTATGTCTAAAAAATAGAGGTCCATCTATTTTTACCAACTCGACCAATCATCCAAGAATAGCATACTGCAACTCCTAGACCATGCTCCATATGTCTAAAAATAGACATAGTCTAAAAATAGACTTTGCGCCAAAAATAGCCTGCGGGCCCACTTAGTGAAGGCGACTTCATTGCAATAATCTCCATCATCTTGTTGCATTTTCAACACTTGTAAATTTTCAGTCTGCGACCATTGACAAGCAAGGGGATTCCTTCCTCATCTATGGTTTTGATTTCAATTGCGCCATTATCAAAACATTTTTTTATTGTGTAAGGTCCCTGCCATCTTTTCATCAATTTTCCCTTAAAATCTTTAAACCTTGAATCATACAACAACGCCCAATATCCTTCTTGGAAGGTCTTTTATTTGATGTCTTGTCATGCCAGACCTTCCTTTGCAGTTGAACTACCTCCATTTGAAGAAGTGCTTGGATTCTGAGCTCATCCAATCCATTTAGTTGCAACAACCTCTCTTTTTGGGCATTTGATAGATCTAGATTTAATTCAGCTACCATTCTTAAAGTATTGAATTCAAACTCAACTGAAAGTAGAGCTTTCTTACCATAGACTAGTTCATAAGGAGTGAATCATGTTGTTGTCTTCCAAGTAGTGTTGTAGGCCCAAGTAGCTTCTACCAATCTGTCTGCCCAATATTTTATGTTGTTGCTCACAACCTTGGTGAGGACGCTTTCTAAAGCTTTGTTAGTTACTTTTACTTGTCCATTCGCATGAGGGTGATAAGTAGTAGAAGTTCTATGCTTAATCTCGTGCTTCCTCAAAATATTCTCAATGAGGTGAGAGGTGAATTGTGCTTCCTGATCAGTGACTATTTCTCTAGGGTACCCAAACTTGTAAAACACATTCCCCCTCATAAATTCTGCTACTTTCTCCTCGGTTGCTACCTTCACTACTTTCGTTTCAGCCCACTTTGTCATGTAATCAGTGCAGACTGTGATATACTTCTTTTGTTCGGTTGGTGGATCGATAGGTCCAACAAAATCCATGCCCCACTTATCAAACGGCTCAAGAGCCACCTGAGGGTGTAAAGGCATTACATCCCTTTATGTGGGTTTCCCCATCCACTTGCACTGGTCACACCTACTGGTGTATCTTCTGGAATCTTGATGAAGGGTATGTCAACAGTATCAAGCCTGCAAAACTTTGTAAGCAGTTCTCTATGCATAAAATTGGCCTTCACATAGGCTTCCATGACATGCAGAGAGGATATCAAAAAATTCATCCTCCCTCACACATCTCCTTAGGATTTGATCAGGGCCTAGCTTGAAAATGTTTCCCCCGATATGTGAAAAGGGCACTTTTTCTGATGATTCTGATCCTCTCCCTGAATGAAAGATTAGGAGGGAGTCTCCCAGCAACCAAGTAGTTGGCTATATCAACAAATCATGGTGAGAGTGTTGATATAGCAAAGAGATGCTCATATGACAGCTGGTAATACAACATTCCTTCTTCACCTGCAGGGAGAGCTAACCTGGACAAAAAAAATTGCAACAACATTCTCCTTTCCAAGTTTATCAACAATAGTCAAATCAAATTGCTGCAAAAGTAACAACCATCTAATTATTCTAGCATTAAAATCTGGTTTGTTCATTAAATACTTGATGGCTACATGGTCAGTGTGAACAAAGGTCTGATATCCAGTTAAATAATGCTTGAATTTGTTCAAGGCATGGACAATGGCTAACATCTCCTTCTCAGTAACAGTGTAATTCAGCTCAGCCTTGGACAAGTTCCTGCTGATGAAATAAATGGCATAAGGGAATATGTCCTCTAATTGTCCTAATGCTACCCCTACAGCTTTGTCAGAGGCATCAGTGTGTATGTGGAAAGGCAGAGTCCAATTTGGACCTCGAAGGATGGGGGCAGTAGTCAAATTTATCTTAATTAGCTTGAAATCCTCTTGACAAGGACTGGACCAAATAAACTCAGAATCTTTGGCCAATAACCCAAATAATGGTGAAGCCATCTTGGTGAAATCTTTGATGAACCTTCTATAGTAACCAACTAAGCCTAAGAAACTCCTGACATCTTTTTTCTTTCGAGGAGCAGGTAACCTTTTGATGATAGTGATTTTGTTCAGGTCTACCTGTATTCCTACTTGGGATATGGAGTGTCTAAATACAACCCCTACTTTATTTAGGAAATCACACTTTTCTGGGCTCAAGGAGAGATGCATCTCAATGCACCTTCTTATTAATTTACCCAAATTGGAGAGAGATTCCTGGAAGTCATCCCCATATGGTGTGAAATCATCCATGTAGATTTCGACAAAGTCATGGACTAACTCATAAAATATGCTCATGACAGATATTTGGAAGGTAGTTGGGGCATTACACAACCCAAAGGGTAGGACTCTATAAGCAAAGGTACCCCAAGGGCAGGTGAAATTAGTCTTATTTGGGTCTTCAAGACTGGTTTGAATCTTATTGTACCCACTGAACCCATCTACAAAGGAAAAGAACTTTTTCACCGCAAGGCCATCTAGGACTTGGTCTATAAACGAAAAAGGGAAATGGTCTTTCTTTGTGGCTTTCTTAAGTTCTCGATAGTAGACACAAATTCTCCACTTCCCATTCTTCTTTGGGACTAGGAAAAGAGGGGATACCCACTCACTGTCAGATATAGGATATATGAACCTTGCATCCAATAATTTCTACAACTCTTCTTTGACTATGTCCTCCAGAGTTGGGTTCATCCTTATTTAGGGTTGTCTCATAGGCTTGCATCCTTCTTATATGTAAATGTGATGTTTGCATACTGAAGGATGCACCCCTTTCGTGTCCTTGTAATCCCAAGCAAATGCTTCAAGATTTTCTTTCAAAAGCTGGCATAGCTGCTTCTCTTCTTCATTTGAGAGGTTTGGGTTGATTTTCAGAGATCTGGATGGGCCAAACTCAATAGCCTTGGTGGTTTCAAAGGTTGAATCAACTAAGTGCACTTCCATCCAAGGTTGGCTTTCAGACTCTTTGACTAAGGTTTTGAGAGGAATTTTAGTGGAGAACTGGTTTTGAATGGCATGGTCGATGATTTCATCTTCATCAAGATGCCCCCCCTCTAAGAATAGCATCTACGATGCACATATGGGCAGTGTTATATAACTCATATTCTTCATCCTCCAATCATATAGGGAGATCATGATCAATGTAAGGCTAGGCTGGAGGATATAATACTAGTTTTTTAGACAAAGGCCCATTTTTTATAGTCATATTTCCAGCCCAAAAACTAATATAAGCATCTACAATGGCTAACTAAGGTCTCCCTAAGATGATAGGATAACCATTAAACTTGGTTTTTGGTTGCAGGACCAGGAAATCTGTCAGATACTCCCAAGAGTCAATGGCAACCATAACATCCTCAACAATTCCTTCCGGAGTTACTATGGACCGATCTGCAAGTTGCCGAACTATTGTAGTTTTCCTCAAAGTCCCTTGGAGATTAAGTTTCAAGATACTTCCCTTGGTCATGATATTAATGGCAGCCCCTAGATCAATCAGAGTGTTGGGAACTATGACACCATCTATATGCACATCAACAACTAGACTACCAGGGTCCAAGTACTTTAGAAATATCACCTTCCCCAACATCAGGTCAGACAATTGTCTTACCACATTGATGGTTGGGCCATCTTTTTTCCTTCTCCCAAGTTTCTTGAAGCACTTTTCTTTTGCTGAGACTATTGTAGATAGGGACATATTTAATGGCCTGGAGAAGTGGTATATTTACACACAAATTTTGCAATTCCCCCAAGATTTCAATCTCCTCTGGGGTGTGATGACTAGGGTGGATTAAGCGCTCAGGAAAAGGAGGTTGTTGAATCTGAGTGTTACCTTCTTATTTTTCCTCCTCAACCTCTAAAAGTGGAGATGGAGGATGGTTGTCTGGGAGTACTCTTCCCAACGTGAGATTAACCTCTTGTATCTCCACAGCATAAGCTGGATGGGATGTTTCTCCACTGGGAACCTGTTATGCCTATCTGTTGTTCGGGTTCAGATTGGGTTGTGAAAGTATAGGTAACCTAGGTGGAGCAGCATGAGTAAGTTTAGGTTGAGGTTTGGATAGAGGCATTATACCAAGTGCTTTATTGTGTTGAGGCCTCCACCCTTGGGATGGATTGTTCCACTGAGGTTGTTGTGGAACATACTGCTGAAATGGTTGGTTTGCTGGCTGAGGATGATATGAAGGGTTGTAAGGCCAAGTAGGAGGTGTAGACCAAGATTGAGGAGTGGGGGTGTTCCAAGGTTGCATGAGTGCACTCTATTTGTTGTGATAGTAAGAGTAAGGTGCACCTTGCATACCTTGTTGATATGGTCGAGGGCCTTGAGGCCTTCTCTGGTTGATGAAATGAAGTTGCTCTGGCATTTCTTCCCCACCTTGATATACAGCTTTAAATCCAGGTAAGGAGGGACACTTTTCTATGGCATGATTCTCCTCACAAACTAAGCAAAGCTCTATGACATTTAGTGGACATTCATTTATTGGGTGCTTCCTGTACATCTAGGACAAAATATGGCCAGGGTTCTCTATGCTTCCTCTTGCTTCCTCTTGACCTGCATTGTGTCCATTTGCAAAGCAAAGGTGTGCAACATGTCACCCTTGAAGTCCTCTAGCATGTTTTTAAACTCATGTTTTATGAAGCTGGAATAGAAAGGGGTATTGTATGTAATTTGGCTAGCTCTTCCCTTCTTCCTAAATGCCCTAGAATGGTTCCGAAAGACAATTTTAATTGTTTCATAGGGTTGTTGGTAGATATCTCCTCCTATTAACATATTGAAGGTTTCTATCATCTCTTGACTGATCCCTCGAAGAAGTACAAGTTTAAGTGATGCAGGATCAAGGGTACAGTTGGCTCTCTTATAGTTTAATTGAAACCTCTCTTCATAGTCCTCTAGGGATTCATCAGGTCCTAGATTCATCCTAAATATTTCATCCTCAGTTTCATTGGACCTGCAGTAGACTCTGTATTTATTATTGAAGGTCTCTTCCATCTATGCCCAAGTAGTGATGTTATCCCCAGGCAGACCCATGAACAAGCACAAGGCTGCATCCTTAAGGGTGTATGGGAATAGCTTCAGCTTCTAATCATCAGAAGTGTAGTCATAATTCCTCCAAACAACAATAAATTCAAAGATGAAGGTGTCAGGGTCCTCAGAGGTAAGTCCATGAAAGTGTGGAAGAGTTGAGGGGCTGATGTTTTTCATCTTAGTTTCCCCATCTGCCTCTCTTATGGGAAAGGCTCTCTAGATCCTAGCCATGGTTAAGATAGGTGAAGTAGGTCCCTCAATTTAAACAAGGTCTTCTTCTTCTTCCCCAATAGGATCCTCAAAATATTCAGAAGGCTCTCCCTTAGGGGGTTCAAGCTTACTGCCACTGAAGAAGAGTGAAGGGTGACTAGGAGGTGATGTGGGGGTTTTAGGTAAGATTTTTCTTTGAGTATTCTTAGTCCTACAAGGCATGAAAATCATATCTTTTGTATTTTTTTCAATATTTCTGAAACAACATGAAAAAGGAAAGCAAAAAATAATGCTAAAACAAAATCAAAACATCTTCTAGACACCTCCCCGACAACGGCGCCAAAAAGTGGTGAGCCTTGGTATTGCACCAAGAGTGGTGCAACTCCCAGGGGCTTCCCTACTTTACTTTATCTACCCAGGGTTCATACAATCTTGTAGGTGACAGTGTTATATACACAGCAGATGCATTCTATTCATCTCATCCTCTTCTGCTTTACGAAAGGGTGCTATTTCTTAAACTATGATAAAAACTGAAAAGTAAATTGCTGGAAGGAAATGACAGAAAGGAAACTAACTTAATTTTCAGAAAGGAAATGATGGAAAGGAAACTAATTTAATGTGCAGGAAGGAAATGATAGAAAGAAACTAAATTAAATTGCTGAAAATAAATGATAGGAAGGAAACTAATTTAATTTGCAGAAAAGAAATGATAGAAAGGAAACTAATTATAAACCACACTTAACTTCGCCAAACGGCTAAATGAACTCTACTTATCCTATGGTCTATCTATCGTGCTTCTATCCATGCAACTAAGTTATCCATGACTTAATTATAATTGAAAAAGTGTTGCATCTTCGAGGGAAGAAAAGAGCTAAAGAGGCTAATGGAGGGCTTAACACATGAAATGACGCTTAGAAGGAGGGGGGGGGGGGGCGGGAGGGGGGGGGGGGGGGGGGGGGGGCTATGGGGGTGGTTTAAACCTTATTAGAAATTTATTATAACGCAAAAAGGCTTTGAAGCGGAATGATTTGAAAAGTGCGATGGAGAAAAAGTTGCGATATTGGATATGTGATATCGCAATCGTAATATCGCAAAATTAAAGGGATAGCGGAAGTATTGTTTGGGAGTGGGAGCGAAATGTGAAGTGCGATGAGGTGAGAAACGCGAAGTGCGAAGTACGATGGGGAGAAAGATGCAACGTGTGAAATGTGATATCGCAATAGGTAGAAAGAGCGGCAAGTATTAACAAAAACAAACTAAACTATGCGAAGTGCGAAATGCGACGGGTGAAGTGGCAGTGGGACCGGCAACGGACCACGATTGCAATATCGCAACCAGCAAAAAAAGTGATAAATGTTAAAAGAAAAACAAAAACCATGCGAAATGCGATTGCGATGTACGGTGGTGGGAGGTTCGAGGAGCAAAGGCAGAGGTTGACTTTCAAAGGTTTTCAAGCGTTTTGTGAATAAAAAGGGTGTGGTGGCTGCGATAAGAGAAAATGAAGGAATAGAAGCGTAACAGAAAGGTTCAGAAGCGTAACACAGAGATGGGTAGGGACTGGAAAATGGAGCAGAACGGCTCTCTCTGGGGCTTTTGATGCTCATTCCTACAAACAACCCTATTGATCCATGCATGAAAAATAGATGAAGTGTGTGATAAAAGTAGTGAACAGAAATCAATTTTAGGGTATGTGGGAAGGTTTACCCTCCTCGAGCTCTATTGAAAAAGGATGATAAGGGAGTCTTGATCCATAGCTTTTTGGTTTTTCTCCTCTATTCTATTACTCACGAACAAATGAAAAACTATAGCAACATACTAAAAAAAAACTAAATAACAATGAAACTATTAAAAGCATAACTAATTGAATGACAGAAATAAAACTATCTTAATGGCAGAAAGGAAAGAATGGTAACAACAAAGAAGCCGAGGCACATGGATTGGGCCCTAACCCACGAGCCTAGCTCTCTGAAACTTAAATCAGTAAAATGAAATAAATCTGCTCATTTCTTAAAATAATAGCCTCATACATCTCTAAAATTTTGATCACTGAGTAACTAATAAAACGCTCAATAACTTGCAACAAAGCTCCAACTAGAATCGACTGGAATTGACTAACTCTTCCTAGCTCTAGCTCTGCTCTATTTATTCTATAGGGAAACTATCTATAGCTCCCTAGAAAATGGTGATTGAGTCCACTTGACTCTAAGTAAAAAAAGATCGGGTGCACTCCTCTTTGAGTTGCTTGGCTGCCTCTGGAACCAAATTGTTGCAGTGAATCCTCAGGGATCCTTTGGTTGCCTTTGGAATTCGAATTGTTGGCGAGAATATTTGGGATCCTTTGGCTGCCTTTGAGAGTTAAGGAGGGTGGAAAATCCTCCTATAATTTCTCTTTGTTGTCTCCTCCAAGTCTTTATGATAAAATTCTTATAAAAATGCTAATAATTCATGATTTTTCTGCACTCAACCTCATATTAGGCACTCAAAGTATGTTAGCCTTAATCACCACCTATACTAGCATCATAAAACCAAATAATAATAAAAATGCAAGAAAAAAGAGATCTAAGAAGGCAAAAAGGTGACTATTAAACCATCCAAATATGTCTAATGATGGAGCTCATCAGTTGCCTCGTCCCTGTGGTGTTTAGCAGATTTTATTCCTGGTCCATTTTTTTTCGAGGTTTCCAAAACAGGTCCCAGCTCCTTTGTTGCATCTCTGGTGACTATCCAAGTAGAGGATGGTTCAGCTGAGGATGTGGGTGGGCCATATTTGGAGAGGGATGGATGTGGGAGAGGTTCAGAAGGAAAGGTGGAGGGGGAGTGTTGAGGGGGTTCCTCTTCTAGAGAGGTCAAAGTGGTGAAGGGGTTGGAAGAGATGGGGGAGGGTTCAGGATTTTGGAAGGGAACCAAATTGGGAGCATGATTAGGAGGAATGCTAGGGTTGGTTGATTGAGTGGATGGGAGATTTGTTGAAGGGCTGACATTTATGGCAGTAGGAGCAGATTTCTTTTTTTATATGACTTCCCACTGGGATTCATATTCAAGGTTTTCGATCTCTATTATTTTCGAGCATCTATTGGGAAAATGACCATATTCGTGACATACCTTCCATTTGAATGGCAATTGCTCATAGTCCAGCTACTGAACATGCGTCCAGTTGTCCACCTTCAGCTTGATTGCCTCCGATAGTCCTTTCCCCAGATCTAACTCCACACAGATTGATGAAGGGCTAATTACTAACCCCGCCTTAACCCATGATTATACTCCTTCTAGAGTATATGTTCTGAATTTGTTCAATTAAGATAGGTTCACAAAACCTATTAACCCTTTATAGACCCACTTTATTCATCATAAAATTCATTGGCAGAAGCTCCCTTCAATACAACCTTTATCTTTTCAACCTTTATTATAAGCACTTTAACCTTAGCACTTCAACTTACCTTTCTTTGCCTACACATCACTTTTGCATGCATCCTTTCACATTAACCGAGGCATTTTTATCACATCGCAACTCTATTCTTTCTAAATCGCATCACCGTGACTTTCTGCCATATCGCACTTCGCAACTCAACCACATCGCAATATCACAAGTTTAACCATATTGCAATGTTTTCCATTTTTCGATTTCGCAAATCGCAACGAATAACTTATCGCATATCGCACATCTTAAAAAATAACAATAACAAGGATCCTCTATCATGTGCGATATGCGATCACATCACATCGCAACTCCACTTCTTATCGCATCACAACTTAAACCACTTAACTTGCGATGTCTTAGCATGTAAATATAAAAATCGCTGATTGCGATGTGCGCTAACCATCTTATGGCTAATGAGATGTAATCTGGATCATCCATTCTCTCGCTGTCATTTATGCGACTTGATCATGACCGTCCACATTTCACTTCATTTCTGAGATAGGATCTTAACCATCAACCACTTTCGCTTCATATCTACGATATAATCTCAACCATCCATTCTCTAGCTTCACCCTTGCGATCTAATCTCCGCCATCCATTCACCATTTACACTTTTGTTCTGAAACCTCTGGAACTTTAGGGAAAAACACAGTTCTACCTTCGAAAAATATATTTGTTTTCCCTTCCGTCCACAGTAATACCACTACAATTACCGCCAAACGGATCCATCTGCCATTTCAATAAGGAAATCTCAACTCATATGCACATGCACACATATATCTAAGCAAACATCTAAACATCGATTCCACAAAGGAAAACTTCAGAAATTTCATCAATATCACTCAACATAGAAAAACCTTCTAACTACGCTGATTCACAATTTAATGCATTTTATGCTCTGTCAATGACTCAATCAAAAATTAATTGCAATTCACCATTGGACAGATAGAAATAAACCTTTCGAAACATAATTATTCACACAACACATATATCAAAACCCCATTTCATCATTCTCATTGCACACTGTCTTTTTTTATTAATATAACATATTATATTTACAAAGGCTAACAGTATACTTGTAAAAATATTAACTCCTACCTCATAAGGCCAAAACTATTAACTTTGGGTCAACCCTTGATGTTTCAAAATGCTTACCAATATATACAAAAAGGAATCATGAACCAATAACAGTTCAAATCCAACAATCTGTCAATATTTCCTAAAGCTTCTCCCAATTCCATTCTTTACTCAACAAAAATCCTATATTAGACCTCTAGAATCCTAAAATCCTCACTCTTCCTAGGATTACTCACTCATCCCTAAGATCTCTACAACTCACGAGATATTCTTCATTAATCAAATTACATTTAAATCTCCTTAAAACTCAAAATAAACTTAGGAAAATAAACAAAATAATTAAGGGAACCCACTCCCTTTAGTAAATGTGAGATAAAACTCCTAAGTCTTGTAAACCTTGAAGAATGCTCCTGCATCACATATTCTTGTGCAGGCTTGCATGTTGTCCTTCGGCTCACTTTTGTTAATGAACTTTTTGAAATTTTGGTCATCACGATAAGCAATGAAGCATTTCAAGGCTTATGGAGGTAATAATGTTGACTCAAGAAAGTATGAGACTAATTACCAAAATAAGACTATTGATTCAAGGAGGAAAAACCTGATGTTTCTTGATGTCATGAGCAACTCCACTGCAAAGTGTTTTTATATTGATATTAAACATAAGCATGTCTTCAAGAAACATAAATTTATGTACATATGTGTGTTGTTGTCTTGTCAGCATCTCAACATAATTTAACTTCAACTTCATGTATTCTCCACTAGTTCCATTGTCTTGTACCTGACTGTATATTTTGATTTCTGACCCTATCACCAACATCCTCTTTTGTTTCCAAACCATTTTCTCTATACTGTCCTACATATCCTTCCATCTCTTCTTGAATTTTTTACTTTGAAAAATTCTCATACTTATCACTTTTGTTGTTTTCATCATCCTCTTATCCAATATCTTGAGTGGAATCTTCTCAATTTCGAAAGAATATTGTTCCTTGTTTGACACAAGAACATATAACCTTCCCACTATATATTGTCCATCATCTACACAAATTTTAATTATTCAACCTTGTTTAATTGTCTCCATATTCACATTAAATTTAACTTAACTCTTCACCCAAATTTTCATTTGAAAACTCAAGATAAACTCATGACATTCAAATCTTCTTTCGGTAAAAAACAAAATTTGTTCATGGACTGTAATTTCACGTCCTCTACAGTCTTCTTTATCTTCTGCAATGACTTGTGTAAGAGTTATATCAACTCTCTTTTCTCCATTCCAAACTTATGAATCAACTATTTGCTTTCTCCCATCTTCTTGTTTCCATACGAAAAATTGATTTTCTGCATCTCTAGAACTTGCATACTCCCTCATATTTGCATAAACAAATATATCTCCAAGAGAAGTTTGTCTTTCATCTTGAAAAACACATTCAACAGTTAATAATTCAAAATCAGAAAACATATTACATTCTCCATGTTTTTCCTCATTAACTCTACTCCAATTTTTCTATGATTTGTCATCCCTTTGATGTGCATATGACATGCCAAACTTGTCATATCCTCCTTCATATTGTCTTGTCTTGGAAAAAGTATTCTTTGTTCTTATCTTTGGCCTTCCTTCATTTCATATTTCTTTTCATTCTTCCCTTTTCTTCCTTACAAATTTGTAATCCACTAAGTTTCTTTTTCCATTCCTCTTTATTTTCAATCAAAATTTGCCAATCTCTAATTTTAGAAGCTAAAGTTCTCTTTGTTTCTATACAGGAAACAAAATCACAATATACAACAGATTTTCCATTCCACTGTAAAGTCCCTTTTACAATAGTAGAAATTACTTTTAACACCATGAATATCACATTCCATTGAACCCCTTTGTTGCTCACTGCAAATGCATAGTTCACGAAAGCATCCTTGCCTTCATCCTCTAAGATTGCCTGTCTCTTTCCAGTTTGCTGATTACATTCACCTTTACTCCTTTTGCAATTTGTACAAATAACATTGTCTTCAATTTTCTGTTGTGCATTAGCTTCTTCCAACCTATTCTTAAGTTCCTGACTGTCCTCTTTTCCTTTCTTCTTCATAGCCTTTACTGGATTAATTGTACCTCCTTGGACCGAATTCTCCTTATAAATTTATGTTCTACCATATTCCACAATGCAAAATTTATTAAGATCCCTTTCCATTGATGTCCCATTATGTCCTTTTAAGGCAATTTCTTGCCCATCACCTATCAATACAGGTTCATAATTTTTGAATAAAATTTGAAGAGATAATCCCATTACCTCAAGTGTTTGCACTGTACATACACTCTCATTTGATCCTGTCATAAGAATATATTCATACTTATTTTCTACTTCTTCTTTTGCAATCTACAATTTCCTTTTGTCTTCAGAATGTCTGCCATATTTTTTCCAAGTCTTACTAGATTCATCATTTTTTAGCTTCCATAGTAGTCTTCAACAATTGTCCATCTTCAGTGTCTTTGAACACATGTTCAATTAAGAACTGTTCTATTAAAACCATCTCTTCTATCAACTTCATTTCTTCATCAACCTGCATAAATACATCTTCTAAAGGTTGTTCATCACCTGCATACATACACAAAACATTTTTTTCAAAAATACAAAGCTCCTCTTCCTTTGATGTCTCAATCATGACATCTCTTAGCTGATCCGAATTTGTCCAACAGTTCAGAAAATCATCAATAATTCCTTCCTCAACAAGGTAAACTTCTTGCTTAGGTCGACAATAGCCATCTTTCACCTTTAACTCAACTGCTCTGAATTCTTCTCTTAATCTGATGTACATTCTCCTCTTTATCTGTTTCCGCAACAACTTCCATTTTATCTTCTTTCTTTTCATAGTCTAACCATACCTTTGGCCCCTTTGACAGTCTTCAAGCAGCATTATTATTGCATCAATACTTGCTTTCAATTCAGTAATGTCTTTGTTAAGTACCTCTTGACTCATCTTCTTTCCCTTGCCATTTTCCTTAGCATATTTCTTTCTTCTATTGTGGCTTCTCTCATGACCCCTAATAGTCATCTTGGCTTCTTTATGTGGACTCCCTTTTCCCACTGTGAGCTTACAATAATCCTCTCTCATTTCTTTGTAACAAGTCTTTACTTGTCACCTACACCAAGTCATCATCTTGGTATATTTCTTTTCTGCAACAAAACTTCTTTTGGGCATTCCTGCTCCTCGACTTCCAACGTTGTCAAGATTTTGTAATCAATACTCACCTGCCCCTCTCTCTGTTTTGAGAACTATGCTATTCTCTTCTTTTCTACAGCAATCTCCTTTGCTGAATTTGCCACTAACACAACTTTTCTTCCTGTTACACAACATTTTGTCACTGTCCTTGCAATCCCCATCCCACACATTGGAGGATCATTTATGTGACCAAAACAAAGTGGCATGCCTTGCAAAGACCGTCATTGCATCCCTTGCCATGAGGACAATACTCCTTATGTTGACAATTTCCTGAAAAGACCATTAGAAACACCTGTTTTTGCCTTGGCGCTAGTAGACCGTTATGCCCTCGCACCAATGAGGAATATTAACACTAGGCCCTGAGCCCATTGGCTCTATGTCCCAGTTAGTTACCCGTGCCAACCTGTTTATGGAATGTTTTTTAAAAATAGAGGTGAAGTTTCCATCTTAACAAATTCGTGGGCGAGTCATCTGGAGTAGTGTTGAGTCTCAAAAGTGTTTTCCATATTCATATATATTTCCATTATGTCATAACCATTCAGCTCTCATTTCATAGTCATCTGACCTAAAACCCTACATCAAGTAACCATTTTCACAAATATATGGGTTAGGATCCTTGTCTTCCAAAGTTATTTATTTTATGTGTTTAAAGTGAATTTATGATTAGAAACTAGAAAATTAACATAGTTTCGTATATCTATATATGTGTTATGAGTTTTGTGACGTGTAGGTCAAAATGAAGCTTCTAAAAGACCTTTATGTGGCCTCCCAAAACCAAATTCGAATTTGAGTGGAGAAGATCATGGGATCATGAGGATATGTATCTCATTTCCTTTTTGTATTGAAACTCTAAGAAGATATGTGTCTCATTTCTTATTTGTATTGAAACTCTAAAAAGACATGTGTCTTATCATTTCCTATTTTGATTGTGACTCTAGAGATAGAGGGAGAGATTCATAGACTCTCATTAATGAGATAACTTCTCATAATTTTTGTATAAATAGGGGAAGTTTTCTCCTATCATAGGTGAAAAATAGGAGAAGAAGAGAAAACATTATAGAGTGTTTTGTAACAAATTTTAAGATGGAATGGGATGTAGATTTGTGAGTTTATCAATAAAGAAGTTCAGTTCTTTGATGTTGTTTTGATTACAACTTTAAGGAGCTGAAGAATTTCACCAAATTGGTAGCAGAGGGCCCTTGCTATTCGAGGAGGTTTTACATGTTTTCTAGATAACTCATTTTCAATTATGTTTTGTCATATTTCCTTACTTAGACTGCTTTATGAAATCATAGCTTTTAGCATTATGTTTCATGTCATTTTCTTAGATAAAGGATCCTCATGATATTGCGGTTAGTCTATTTCTCAAGCCCTTCCAATACATCTCTATTAAATGAATGGGATTCAATTGTAATATTCTGAATTATTAGCATTTCATTTTCTGTTATTTAGTTAAAAATAAGATCTTCATTATACTACAGTTAGTCACTTTCAAAAGCTCTTCCAATAAACCTCTAATTCACGAATGAGACTTAGTTGTAATATTGTGAGTTATTGATTGTTTTGTTTCATAGAAAATCTTTATCACATTATGATTAATCTCTTTCAAAAGCTC
The DNA here is from genome assembly GCA_034641835.2 of Pinus albicaulis. NCBI lineage: Eukaryota > Viridiplantae > Streptophyta > Pinopsida > Pinales > Pinaceae > Pinus > Pinus albicaulis. Next base: position 879,293,730 of record CM076577.1, read on the forward strand.
TTCCAATAAACCTCTAACTCATGAATGAGATTTAGTTGTAATGTTATAAGTTGTTTCAGCATTTTCATAGGAGATCCTTACTACATTATAGTAATCTTTTTCTAAAGCTCTTCCAATAAACCTCTATCAAATGAATGAGATTTCACTGTAATGTTCTAAGTTACTGTTTGTTTCGGCATTTCCTTTTATGTTTTAGGAGATCCTCATTGCATTAGAATTAATCTTTTTCACAAGCTCTTCCAACAAATCTCTAACTAAATAAATCAGATTAAGTTGTAGTGTTTTGAGTTACTTTTCATTTCATGAATGTTTATTTAGAAGCTGTAATATCCATGGATTATGACTCTTTATTTTCATCATTTCCTAGTTAGGAACAGAACTTGCAAATAAACTCTGTTTTAATTCATTTATTAACATTTCATTTTCTTCCTCTTGACATAGATTTAACTTCATCTTTTTAGCATAGAGTAGCATACTAAGAATCAAACATAAAAACCCCAAAACATCAATAAAACACTAAAAACAACGAAGTAAAAACAATGGATACTTAGACACATACAGTGAATTACACTTCATCAGTTTACTAGCCCTGGTCAATCATTTATGTTAACAATTTAGGACACTAAATTGACCAAACATTTTGGTGTCGTTGTCGAGGAAGTGTAACTAGGTAGCCTTATTTCTTACATCTAAAAAAAAATAATAATTTCTCGAGTATGCTCTCCTCCTGCACTTTGGGTGATCTGGAGGATCAAAAAAAGATTTTTATGTTATAAAAAATAAATAAATAAAAATTCGTCATTTCATTTGATTTAAAAAATAAAAAATAAAAAATAAAAAAATTCAATAAATTGTTTTGTTCAATAAAATGTATATGTATATTTTTGAAAATATAATATATATCATTTTATCAAAAAAAAAAAAAAAAAAATCAATAAATTATTTTGTTTAGTAAAATATATGTGTATATTTTTAATTTTTGAAAATATAACATATGTAATTTTATTAAATAATAATAATAATAATACAAATCAATAATAAAAAACAACAAATGTCATAAGATGGTCCATCACAAAACAAAACATCCAACAACAATGGCCATGGCCTTTGGGTAAAACGAAAACCAAAGAGGCCAAGATCTCGTGCAGACCTCCGAGCCATTAAACTACGGCCAGCCACGCAGCTCTTTAAAATCATGAACATAACTTACCTAAGAAAACTAATATTTCTCAAATTGAATTAGCCTCTGCTTAATTAATTTCGCCCAAATTTCAGCAAATAAAACTTGACTGCGTAATAATTTTGAGCTTCTTCGCATCAAGCTTGGCCTTCAATCATTCCATCAATCTCTCATCTTTGAGCCAACCCCAAGCAGCACCGGCCATACCATTAATTTTGCAGTGCGCATAGCTGTAGGCAAAGCAAATAATACAAATCAGAAAAAACTGAAACGTGGGTTTTTCTCATAACATGATCAATTAAATAACCCAAAAACGATTTTGTGAATTTCGCAACCGTTAAAGAGAATTTTGCGGTTCTGCAGAGCCCTATTTTGTTATTTGCATGGAAAAAAAAACAAAACAAAAACAAAAACAAAATACAAAAAACAAAAAACCGTTTTTGCAGACAGTGACGGTTTGATTAGATTCGATTTTGAAGAATCCAATTTCCTGATCCAATTCTGCAGGAAGTCAGTTGAGAGAAATACGACATCCTCCAGAAAGAAACTTCGAATTGAAATCAAAGTCTATTTTCACATGGCATTTGAAGACTGAACATTTCATTTTGACCAAATAAGAGCTGTTGTTACAGCCATCGTCCACCCCTCTGTCATTTTAAGATCTGCGTGCTTGGTGGGATCTGCTTTGACTGATTTATAAGCCGGCCAGAAAGCGTGCACAAATTAATTATTATTCTTTTGCAAACTTATATATCTGAAACTGCACGTGGATAACTGGTTATTTTGGGATGTTCCTTTCACACTGTATGATTTTTCCAATATCATTAAGCCCCAATTGAATGTTGATGTTAGTTGTATTGTTCATTCCATCTATCTTTTATATGTTTTTCACCATCTTCTTTACCTTCTGAAATCTCCGAGAGGCTTGTGAAATTCGTGAGGGAAAAAGGGTCTTTTTTATTTTTTATTTTTAATAATAATAATAGGAATAAAAAAAATTAAAAAAAAACACACAAAAAAACAACACAAATTTTAATCAATTGTTTTGTTTAATAAAAATATATATGTACATATTTGTTATAAAAAAATTAAAATAAATAAATAAAATAAATAAAAAATTATATATATATATATATATATATATATATATATATATATATATATATATATATATATATATATAGCATCAATAAAATAAGTAGTGTATTCTTCATTTTCCCTAAGGAGGTACTGATTGATTTAAATTTCAAGACTGATTATTTGCATAGGCGTGTATACTTAACTTTCTTTTCAAGATTTTTAGCTATAGAAACTGTGCACATTCTACAGCTAAGAAGCAATTTTGCAGCTGAGAAACTTCACTATTTCACCCAAATTTCAAATTAGCCTAACTTTCTCTTCTGACATCGGATTTCGACGATTCAAGCGTCATTGGAAAGATTTCGATGAGATCTACATAATGAGAAAACTATAATCAAAGTTTGAAATAGTAAAGACTAAAGAAATTGTTGAAAAGATACAACAGGTAACTTGAGGCACTAATTTCGAAACAGGTATAAATTCTTTTTGTTTTCCTTCGTGAACTTGTTTTATTAGTACCAATTCTCAGTTTTTTGTGTAAATGTCATAACCAGAGATATTGATCACCTCTCTCTTTTGATAATCTTACATTCCATTGCAGAAGAAGTACTAGTTTTATTTTGCAGGTTCCAGGAGGAAGGACATATGACTACAAGCGAATAATGTCTCTCTCAGAGACTAAATAAGATAGAACAGAAGGAGACCTTTGTTGAGAGAGCTTAGGCTTGTGCCCTCACCCCATCCGAATTCCCGACAATCCTTCGAGACACGCTTCAACTGAACCCTACTGGAGGAGGCTGCGACGTCAAGGCTCCGGTTGTAACTCTTCTTTCTATTTATTTATATACATGACTATTGTCTGGTTCCCATCTTGCGTTATGTGTTTTATCTGATGCAATATGCTTAACCCTCCTTGACTGGTTAGTTGATTATGAATGAAATCGTTGTATTGTATGATGCTCTTGTTTGTTGACCTTTGTACAGGTATCTAAGCGCTAGTATTAAGATACCTTTCCATTGATGCCCCATTATGTCCTTTCAAGGCAATTTATTGCCCATCACCTATCAATACAGGTTCATAATTTTTGAATAAAATTTGAAGAGATAATCCCATTACCTCAAGTGTTTGCACTGTGCATATACTCTCGTTTGATCCTGTCATAAGGCTATATTCATACTTCTTTTATGCTTCTTCTTTTGCAATCTACAATTTCCTTTTGTCTTCAGACTGTCTGCCTTCATTTTTCCAAGTCTTACTAGATTCATCATTTTTCAGCTTCCATAGTAGTCTTCAACAGTTGTCCATCTTCAGTGTCTTTGAGCACATGTTCAATTAAGAATTGTTCTATTACAACCATCTCTTCTAACAACTTCATTTCTTCATCAAACTGCATAAATACATCTTCTAAAGGTTGTTCATCACCTGCATACATACACAAAACATTTGTTTCAAAAATACAAAGCTCTTCTTCCTTTGATGTCTCAATCATCACATCTCTCAGTCGATTCGAACTTGTCCAACGGTTCAAAAAATCATCAATAATTCCTTCCTCAATAAGGTAAACTTCTTGCTCAGGTCGACAATAGCCATATTTCACCTTTAACTTAGCTGCTCTGAGTTCTTCTCTTAATCTTATGTACATTCTCCTCTTCATATGTTTCCACAACAACTTCCATTTTATCTTCTTTCTTTTCATAGTCCAACCATACCTTTGGCCCCTTTGACAGTCTTCAAGCAGCATTATTATTGCATCAATACTCGCTTTCAATTCAGCAATGTCTTTGTCAAGTACCTCTTGACTCATCTTCCTTCCCTTTCCATTTTCCTTGGCATCTTTATTTCTTTTTTCGTGGCTTCTCTCATGACCCCTAATAGTCATCTTGGCTTATTTATGTGGACTCCCTTTTCCGACTATGAGCTTGCAATAATCCTCTCTCATTTCTTTGTAACAAGTCTTTACTTGTCACCTAAACCAAGTCATCATCTTGGTATTTTTCTTTTCTGCAACAAAACCTCTTTTGAGCACTCCTGCTCCTCAGCTTCCAACACTGTTAGGATTTTGTAATCAATACTCACCTGCCCCTCTCTTTGTTTTGAGAAATCTGCTATTCTCTTATTTTCTACAACAATCTCCTTTGCTGAATTTTCCACTAACACAACTTCTCTTCCTGTTATACAACATTTTGTCATTGTCCTTGAAATCCCCATCCCGCACATTGGAGGATCATTTCTATGACCAAAACAATGTGGCATTCCTTGCAAAGACCATCATTGCATCACTTACCATGAGGACAATACTCTTTCTGTTGACAATTTCTTGAACAGACCATCAGAAACACATGTTTTTGCCTTGGCGCTAGTAGACCGTCATGCCCTCGCGCCAATGAGGAAGATTAACACTGGGCCCCGCACCCATTGGCGCTCTGTCCCAGTTATCTACCCGCACCAACCTGTTTATGGAATGTTTTTTAAAAATAGAGGTGAATTTTCCATCATAACAACTTCGCGGGAAAGTCATCTAGAGTGGTTCGACTAAATAACCACGGCCTCCCTCCTTTGGCCTCTTGTTTCCACCTTTTGGGGAAACCTCCCAAGGTATAAGGTCTCCCTTCCACTATTGTAGGGATCCTAACCTCCTCCTCTTCCTCTATAAATGAAGCCATCTTCCACTGATGTGCTAGTTGAACTGAAGATATTATAGCTGAAACGCTGAAGAGAATTCCTAAACTTTGGCTAAAAAAGATAGAACGGAAGGAGACCTTTGTTGAGAGAGCTTAGACTTGTGCCCTCACCCCATCCAAATTCCCGACAATCCTTCGAGACACGCTTCAACTGAACCCCGCTAGAGGAGGTCGTGACGTTAAGGCTCCGGTTGTAACTCTTCCTTCTATTTATATATATACATGACTATTGTCTGGTTCCCATCTTGCGTTATGTGTTTTATTTGATGCAATATGCTTAACCCTCCTTGACTAGTTAGTTGATTATGAATGAAATCATTGTTTTGTATGCTGCTCTTGTTTGCTAATATTTGTGCAGGTATCCGAGCACTATAGCAGAATGATTGTGACCCGTTGAAGTAGAGATCAAGAGGCCATCACCACCACAACGACGACAACGTTGGACTCCAGGTAGGTTGATCTACCCTATCCTTTTCATTAATTAATTAAGGAACCTACACTTTAGCTTGTACCTTTGTTGCTAGATCCACTCTAAGGCTAGAGGGATCGTCTTTTTCCGCAGAGAGGATTTACCTTTCCAACACTTCTATTTACACAGTTTGCTGCTATGGGTTGGCTAATATCATTCCCTTCACTACGAAAATAATTCAAATTAGACCAAATATCAAAATATAACTCATACATGAGAGATATTCCAATGATCTTATCTGCTTAAGCTTTCATTATCTTGGACAATAAACATGTTGCTTTACTTTTCACCATCTGCAATTCAGTTCTTCTTCCAACTAATTTTCATTGGAAGACCCACTTTATTCATCATAAAATTCATTGGTGGAAGCTCCCTTCAATACAACCTTTATTATAAGTGCTTTAACCTTAGCACTTAAACTTACCTTTCTCCACCTACACATCACTTCTGCACGCGTCCTTTCACATTAATAGAGGCATTTTTATCACTTCGTAACTCTATTCTTTCTAAATCGCATCACCATGACTTTCCACCCTATTGCACTTCGCAGCTCAACCACATCGCAATATCTCAAGTTTAATCATATTGCAATGTTTGTGATTTTGCAAATCGTAGCGAATAACTTATGGCATTCCACACATCTTAACAATAACAATAACAAGGATCCTCTATCATGTGCGATATGCGATCACATCGCATCGCAACTTAAACCAATTAACTTGCGATTTCTTAACATGTAAATATAAAAATCGCCGATTGCGACGTGCGTTAACCATCTTATGGCCAATAAGATGTAATCTAGATTGTCCATTCTCTCTCTATCATTTCCGCGACTTGATCACAATTGTCCACCTTCCACTTCATTTATGCGATAGGATCTTAACCATCCACTACTTTCGTTTCAGATCTGTGATATAATCTCAACCATCCATTCTCCAGCTTCACCCTTGCAATATAATCTCTGCCATCCATTCACCCTTTACACTTTTGTTCTTAAACCTCTGGAACTTTGGGGAAAAACACAGTTCTACCTTTGGAAAATATATTTGTTTTTCCTTCTGTCCATAGTAATACCACTGCAATTACCGCCAAACGGATCCATATGCCATTTCAATAAGGAAATCTCAACTCATATACACTTGCACGCAGATATATAAGCAAACTTCTAAACACCGGTTCCACAAAGGAAAACTTTGGAAATTTAATCAATATCGCTGAACATAAAAAAACCTTCTAACTGCGCAGATTCACAATTTAATGCATTTTATACTCTGTCAATGACTCAATCAGAAATGGATTGCAATTCACCATTGGATAGATAGAAATAAACCTTTCGAAACAGAATTATTCACACAACACAGATACCAAAACCCCATTTCATCATTCTCACTGCACACTATGTTTTTTTATTAATATAACAGAGTATATTTACAAAGGCTAACACTATACTTGTAAAACTATTAACTCCTATCTCATAAGGCCCAAACTATTAACTCTGGGCCAACCCCTGATGTTTCAAAATGCTTACTAATATATACAAAAAAGGAATCATGAACCAATTTCAGTTCAGATCCAACAATCTCTCAATATTTCCTAAAGCTTCTCCCAATTCCATTCTTTACTCAACAAAAATCCTATATTAGACCTCTAGACTCCTAAAATCATCACTCTTCCTAGGATTTCTCACTAATCCCTAAGATCTCTACAACTCACGAGGTATTATTCATTAATCAAATTACATTTAAATCTATTTAGAACTCAAACTAAACTTAGGAAAATAAACAAAATAATTAAGGGAACCCACTCCCTTTAGTAAATGTGAGATAAAACTCATAGGTCTTATAAACCTTGAAGAATGCTCCTGCATCACATATTCTTGTGCAGGCTTGCATGTTGTCCTTCGGCTCGCTTATGTCGATGAAATTTCCAAAATTTTGGTCATCACGATAAGCGTTAAAGCATTGCAAGGCTTATGGAGGTAATAATGTTGACTCAAGAAATTATGAGACTAATTACCAAAATAAGACTATTGATTCAAGGACAAAAAACCTGATGAGAACTTACAATTCATTTGCTCCTCTTTCAAAGTATAACCTATAATGATCCAAGTGCAATAATCTAGGTTCTGAAGCAAAAAAATTTCCACTATAGCCAAGAGAATGGGTATGGAGAAAGAAGACTAGAGAACCCACCCCTGAAAAGTTTGGTCTAGCCTTGTGTGCACAAAATGAGGAAAAAATAGTTCGTAGATAGTGGATGTTCTAAGCATATGACTGGTAACCAAAAGAAGTTCATCTCACTAAATGAGAAGGATGGAAATATGACTTTTGGAATTGGATATGTTAAAATTGTTGGAAAAGGCCATCTAGTCTCGTAAATGGTAAAGGAAAAGCACAAAATACATTATTTGTTGAAGGACTCTAGCACAATCTTCTAAGTGTAAACCAAATATGTGACCAAAGACATGTTATCATTTTTAGTGCCAATGATTGTGGGATAAGAAGGTCTTGTTCAGGAAAACTTATGGGAAAAGGAGTAACAACAACATATTATGTATACACTCTTAATGAAATTCAAGAAGATAAATGTTACATGAGTCAAGTAGATGAAAGTTAGTTATGGAATAAGCATTTGGGACATCTAAACTTTGATAATTTGATGAAGATCAACAAAACTCAAGCGGATATGGATATCCCCATAATTTCAAAACTTGAAAAGGCTATTTGTGCACCATGTCAAAATGGAAAGCAAACAAGGACCAACTTCAAGATAAAGGAATGCTCTTCATCAAAGACTCTATAAATCATTTATGCGTATCTGTGTGGGCTAACCAAAACTCCAACTCTATAAGGAAAAATATACTTTATATTATTTATTGATGATTATACTATAATGATGTGGGTATTTTCATGAGATTTAAGTTAGAAGCACTAGAATGTTTTAATACCATCAAAGCAATAGTTGAAAATTAAAGTGAGTTAAAGATCAAATGTTTAAGGATAGATAGAAGTGGAGATTTACCTAAGGGGAATTCAGTATATTCAATGAAAAACATGGAATCACGAGGAAAATATTTGTTGCTAGGAATCCACAACAAAATGGAGTGGTTGAAATAAGAATATATTTGTGCAAGAGATTGCAAGAACAAAGTTATTGGCAACTGATTTACAACCTAAATTTTGGAGAGAAGCAGTTGGGACAACAATATATATTTTAAATAGGGTACAACTCTGGGTGAATAGTGGCAAATCTCCATGTGAATTGTGGAAAGGAAAACCTGCTTCACTGAAATACTTCAGAATATTTGGAAGTGTTTGATGAAGATCAATGGTGACTCACCAGGCAAGTTCGATCATCGGATTGATGAAGGAACCTTTCTTGGATACTCTACAAGAAGCAAGGCCAACAATAGAGAAATTTTGAGGTAAATAAATGGGCCTCCTAAGGAATATTATATAATAATAATGGAGATAATAAAATAAGATTATATTACATCATCAAATTTTAGAGGAACAAAAAAAACTACTTTTTAAACTCATATTTTTAACTTATCTCCCTACAGTTTTACTCAAATTTAGAGTGGGATCACTTGTTGGATGCATAATTTAATTCCTCATCCAAGGAGTACCCATCAAAGCAACCATTGAAAATTGAAGTGAGTTAAAGATAAAAAAAAATTCAAGGATAGATAGAGGTGGAGATTTACCTCAGGGGAATTCAATATATTCAATGAGAAACATGGAATCACGAGGCAAATATTTGTTGCTAGGAATCCACGACAAATTGGAGTGGTTGAAGAAAGAATAGATCTATACAAGAGATTGCAAGAACAATGTTATTCACAGCTGATTTACAACCTAAATTTTGGAGCGAAGTAGATGGTGCAACAATATATATTTTAAATAGGGTACAACTCCAGGTGAATAATGACAAATCTCCATGTGAATTATGGAAAGGAAGACCTGCTTCACTAAAATATTTCAAAATATTTTGAAGTGTTTTATGAATATCAATGATGACTCACTAGGCAAGTTCAATTATTGGGTTGATGAAGGAACCTTTCTTGGATACTCTACAAAAAGCAAGGCCTACATTAGAGAAATTTTTAGGTAAACAAATGGGTCTCTTAAGGAACATATAAAATAATAATGGAAATAATAAAATAAGATTGCAGTACATCATCAAATTTTAGAAGAAAAAAAATGGTGAATCATCCCCCATGGTTCACATCATCATCTTAAACCTTATTGGTTCTTATAAAGTTGATTTTAGTTGTACATTTTTGTTTTGAGACCCATTTTAAACCTCAAAATTTCTCTAACGCAAATTCTACAACAATTTGTTTCGAAAGATAGTTGAAAGTATTGATGTAAAGATTGATGAAGCTTTTTTTGGAAAAAAAATAAGAAGAGAGAGAACAAGAAGAAGTTGAAATCAATGGAGAAGATCTTATTCTTGGAGATCGAGAAGAAGATGTTGCAAAAGAAGAGAAGGAAACAAAATCAAAAGGAACCATCTCAAACTCCATCAAGGGTAAAATTTGTTCAAAAACATCATCTAGAAGATCAAATTATTAGTGATGTGGATGATGGAATACAAACTCGAAAAAATATGAAAAATACACAAAAAAGGGAATGATATTGCCTTACTATCCACAATATAACTAAATTTTTTCACTCAAGCAAGGATCCTCACTAGATAAAAGAAATGGAAGAAGAGATGCATCAAATTGAAAAGAATGGAACATGGGAGTTAGTACCTCGTCCAAAGGACAACAATGCCATAGGAACCAAGTGGGTGTTCAAAAATAATATGATTGAAGAAGGAAATATCATTAGAAACAAGGCAAGGTTGGTGTGTAAGGGATGCTCTCAAATCATAGGAATTGACTTTGAAGAAACCTTCACACTTGTCGCCCAATTAGAAGGCATATGAAATTTTTTGGCATTTACTTGCTCTAAATTCTTCAAAGTTTATCGAATGGACGCAAAAATCAACATTTTAAGCAATGACCTAAAGGAAGAAGTATGCATGGAACCACCGAAAGGGTTTGACTTAACAAAAGGCAAAGATTTTGTTTGCAAGCTGAAGAAGGCCTTGTATAGATTAAAGAAATATCCAAGAGCTTGGTACACTATAATTGATCATATAAATATCTCTTCCTGCAACTACCTTCTTGAAGCTTATATTGGGAATCACTTGTGGTTAATTAATGGTTATGGAAATTGGCAAAGCCAAAGAGGCAATAAATGGAAATTTAATATGAGAAATAAAGGAAAATAGGAGAAAAGGAAGATGAAGAGACACAAATATGCGTGCAAGAGAAATTAGAGAGAACATGAGGGAAAATGAAGAAAAAGGAAAAGAAAAGGAAGAGACTAGACATCAATGATAAAAAGGCATCATAGAAACAAATGACAACTTTTGTTAGTTCTAGCTTTTGATCACTTTCAAAAATAGAGCTCTAAGCGAAGAGAGAGAGAAATCACTTGGACACAAGCAAGCAAAGGAAAGCAAGGGAGCATAAGGAAAGGTTGGAAGAGTAGCTACATCATGAAGACATTGCAGGTAACAAGTTGCATGTGTGGTTTAATTAATGAGATTTGGATGCATGGTACATGCATTTGGTTTTTTGGTTGCTTTGTTGTAATTGGCATGGGATTTTCCTGGATTGACAATGGTTTTCATCCTCGCCTATCCATTTCCTGGATAGCCATGGTGTTGTGGGTTCCTTGTTTTGGTTTAAGCTTTAGATGGGCGAAAGAATTTGGATCCTAATGAGGCGATCTTAGGAAATTCCAAAGGGTCAAGGGTGGAGATGGGCTTTCCCATGGAACTATTGACAGATGGGTGGAGACAATAAAATTCCTCTAGATATAGTGAAGCAAGTTGGAGGCATTCAAGCTTGTTTGGTCTTATTGATTTATGGACTAGCATAGGTGAAATCACTATGGTTTAGGGTTGAAGTGGTCTGCCCCTTGGAAGCCCTAGTTGGCTCTATTTTGGTTTAACCCACCTTATCACATTCATTCTTGGGAACAGGGGATATTGGCTGAAAGAGAGATTTGGTTCGACCTAATCCATGGTCAGGTGTATGTCGAAGTCCCTGACTTGGTTGAAATTTTCAAATGTTATTATGTGTTATTTTATTACTATGATCATTGAGCACATGTGTTGATTATTGTGGCGATGTTATGATTTGTTTGTCATGGATTTATTTTGGTTAAATGTGGGTTAAATGATGTGTTATTATTGTGAATCTTGCTTATGATTCGATAAGTTCATGAATGGTTATATGAATGCATGTGCTAACAAGTGTCTTTGCAGCTAATTTGAGAGGGTCTTGAACCTTCTTAATGATTCCTTTATGGAGTTAAGGAGACATTGAACATGTATGCATTCATAACCCGTGTCACTATGCTTACCATGTGTTTGATCAATTTTTCCCGTGTGTTTGGAATTTTTTTTAGCAATATCTAGCCTTAGTACTTATCATTCAAACTTATTATCATCTTAGACAGAGTTCTAGAGAGTTATGGGTTGTTTTGGGTAGTTGGTTTGAAGCTAGCCCTGAAAATATGGATCTGAGTTATTAGTCGCACCCTCATAACTGAGAGATTTTGGCTACAACTATACGGAGGAAGGCCTATGCGTGCGACTGGAGCCTTCCAACCGCATGCATAACTTGGCATGCGTGCAACTGGGGTGTAAGGTCTAGGGAAAAGAAAGTTATGGGCGAGGGAAAACTCATCAACATATGTTGTCTAGTATTTGGGTGATGTGATGCTCCTGGGAGGTGTCAATATGTTTCCGATTAGTAGACCCCACTTCCATCATTGGAACTTGGATGTTGGGTCATGTCATAGTAACTCTCAACTCATATTAACCCTAGAGAGCTTGTGAAAGCGGGTAAATGTGGGATGGGGCGATTAGAGGGTGGTATCAGAGCGAGGTTGCAGCATTGGACCTCAAGGTAAAGGTAGATTGATATGAATGCATGTTAGTTGTCTATATGTTTTTTCATGCATGCATGTTAATTATTTTTATGCTTATAATATCCATGTATGAGCTGGTATGCTCGATATGTTGTATCGTGCTAATCTAGATTTGCCTATGCAGATGTAATAGCCTTCCCTAAGATACTTTGAGGCATGATTTTGATTATGTTTCTAATTACCTAACAACGACACATTGCAGGAAATAAAAGGCCAAGAGATTAAGAGCATAATAGTTTAGTAGAGTTCATATGACTCTTCATACAGGTCTTAATAGACATTGGTAGGATGGGAGAAATGAATTCAGCAGCAGGGAGAGGGACATTCTCCTAGTTTGGAAAACACATTGAGAAGTTTAGAGGCGGAAATTGCAAGTTGAAAGGAAAACAAAGATGTTGATTGAGGCATAGAAAATTCCCTACCAGAGCTCAAGAAAATCAAGACAAGATTAATGTAGTTATCCCCCATAGCCTTTCAGATTTGCAGAAGCAGGGACAACTGGGCATCAGTCATGGACATGAAGAAAAGACTAATGGTGCAAATGGAAGTAGGTCTCGGAAAGGGTACATGATGGCCAAAGATGATACAGTAAGGGGTGGCAGATCATTGGACACACTTGAGAAGAGGGCTAACACTCGTGGATTTTGTTCTAGCTCTGATTCTGAGAGACATCATCGCCATTATCCTTAGCATCCTTACAAGAGGAGTGAGAGAGGATATTTGTTAGAAAAGTTCAAGAAAGCCAAGCCTCCTACTTTTGATAGAAAAATGAAGAAACCAAAATATTTAGAAGCATGGATGATTGGTATGAAGAAATTCTTCTAATTGCATGATTATTCAAAAAACATGAAAGCCAAGATAGCCACCTTCTGTCTCAATGGAAAAGCAGATATATGGTGGGAAGATGTTAATCACGCTAGAGGCATCAGGGAAGAGGAGCTAATTTGGGATGAGTTTGAAAGACTCTTAAGAAGAAAGTACTTGTCTGGGAGGAATTATAATGGGAAGGTCAAGGACTTTTATGAGCTCAGGATGGGTTCCTTGACAAATGAAGAGTACACAACCAGACTTTTAGAGATGTTGAGATATGTGCCTTCTATCAAGGATGAAAAACAAATATCTAAAGGTTCATCAATGGGTTGCCAGTAGCATTCAAAGATAGAATTGAGTTTGATGAGCCTTAGTCATTAGAGGAAGCCATCAGAAATTTGAAGCATTGTTATTATATGAACAGTCAAAGTAAAAGCCTAAGTTCAGGTGTGACTGGAAAGGTAATGAGAAGACTAAAGAAAAATTTCCTAAGAAGCAAGGAAGATCTAAGGATGCAAATGATGAGGAAAATGTGGGATCTCATTAGAAGTTCAATGTAGCTAAGCGAGGACATGGGTCTCAGCCTAAGGAGTGGCAGAATAAAGGTGATGACAGGAAACCTTTGAGGTGTTGGAATTGTGGTGGAGAGCATCGCAGAAGGGATTGTCCATCACATCAAGGTGGGAGGCCTCAGATTTAAGTGCTCACGAAGCACAAACAGTTGGAGATGTAGGCCATAGTATTCCCAAGATCTATGCAATAGTGGATAACATTCCAGCAAATCATCAGGCATCTATTATTGAGATGGAAGGTAAGCTTTGTGATCAATTTGTTTCCATTTTGATTGATCTTGGATCTCATTATAGCTATATTAGTCCTGACTTGGTCGATCAAAGTCGGTCGAATAATGAAGTGCATGTAGAACCTTGGTTGGTGTAGTTGGTTACAGGGACCAAGAGAAGAGTTCATAATTGGGTGAGATATTTTGCATTTGACTTTAATGGTAATAACCTGTTAGTCCCATTTTATTTTAATAAACCTAAGGAATAGTTAAATATAGCTATTACTAAAGGTATTTTATTATTTTAAGATTGATGTAATAACCTTAATGGTAATAACCTTATTAGAATTCCTTCTTTCTATGTTTTTTCCCCCCCTTTTTTAACGTTAACTTTAATAAACCATTTTTGCTGCTTTTGGACCCCTTCCTTCACTTGAGTTGTTTTTCAATTCCCTATTTATGTCACCTGCTAGAGTTTCATCTTATATTCACCTACATTATAATAAAATCTTGGTTTTAGATTAATTTGTGGCTTTATATTAATATACTCATTTCATTAATATCAATCTTAAATTAATAAATACCTTTAGTTATAGCTATATTTACTATTCCTAAGGATTTATTAAAATAAAATTGACATTAATGCCTTTTTTGTTTTCTTTCTTTAAAATGCTTTTTCCTTTTTATAGATAGCGGTGATTAGCATTTTTGCATCCTTTAGGCCCCTTCCTTCACTCTTATTGTTATTTTAGTAACCTTTTTAAGTCTCCTTGTTAGGGTTTCTTCTTTTATTTCCCCCTTTTTTATAATTATTGGTTTTATATTATTATGTTCCTTTAATAATAATATAAAATTGAAACCTTATCTTTAATTTTAGGTATAGCTTTTTAACCCCTTTAGTTTTCTTTATTCAGATTCATTTATTTCCCTTGTTTTTGTTTTTATTTAAAGACATTATGCTTTTTAGTAACCCTCCATTAATTTAGAAAGCTTTTAAATTTAATAATTTTTGTATTTAACATGAAAATATCATTTGACTTTTGGGTTGGTCGGCCTTTATCCTGCACTCCTGATTGGTATTTATAATGTCTTTCTCCTCTCTCTTTTTTACATCATTTGTCCTAATGATGGGTCTTGTTCTAGACCCGAAACGTTGACACAAAATTTTTCTTTCATTCCCAGATTCATTACTTGGGACATGTTGTCTCCAAGGAAGGGATAACAGTGGATCCAGAAAATATTAAGGCTATCATGGAATGGCCAACTCCAAGGAATGTGGATGATGTTATATCATTCATGGGACTAACAGGTTATTACAGGAGGTTCATCAGGAACTTCTCTAATATTGGCCATCCTATTACGTCTTTGCAGAGGAAAGGGAAGAAGTTTGAATGGACTACTGAGAGTGTAGCTAGTTTTGAGCAATTGAAGCAATTGCTTACAAATGCTCTAGTTTTGAAGATTGTGGATCCTGATAAGGAGTTTGTGGTTTGCACAGATGCATGTAAGGAAGGATTTGTTGGAGTCCTAATGCAGGAGGGACATGTGGTTTGCTATGAATCAAGGAAGCTTAATGAGAATGAGAAGAACTATGTGAATCATGATCTTGAGTTGGAAGCTATCATTCATGCGCTAAAGATTTGGAGACATTATCTTCTTGGAAAGAGGTTTGTCTTGATGAGTGATCATAGTGGGTTGAGGTATTTCTTTGACCAACCCAAATTGAATGACAGACAAGCTAGATGGTTGGATACCCTTAGTGAGTTTGATTTTGAGATCAAATATATTAAAGGCAAAGAGAGCCAAGTTGAGGATGCTCTTGGTAAGAGAGTGCAGGTGAATAATATTTTAGTTGTGAGCTCTTATGGGAAAAATTTACAGGAGTGGATATTGTATGCAAGGTAGTGTGATGAGAGGTATCAAAATTTAAAGAAACAGTTGCGACAACAGAGTGAAGATGATAGGGATGAGGAGTATCACCTCACCGCAAATGACTTGGTCAGTTTCAAGAGCAAGATTTATGTGCCAGATAGAAGCGACTTGAATAAGCTTATCTTGAGAGAGTTTCATGTAAAGCCATATTCACGCCACCCAAGATACCTTCGGATATTTATAATCGTTAAGAACTTCTATTACTAGGCGAATTTGAAGAAAGAGGTGGTTGAGATTGTTGCAAGGTGCTTGGACTGTCAGTAAGAGAAAGTTGAATGCAAGCATCCAACTGGTCTATTGCAATCTATTATGATTCCAAAATGGAAATGGGAGGTCATTTCCATGGACTTCATTATAGGATATCCTAAGGCATCGAGGAAACATGATTCCATCATGGTTGTGGTTAATATGTTGAGCAAGGTAGCTCACTTAAATACAGTGAAGTCTACTAATTAAACTAGTGAGGTAACTTAGATCTTCACAAGGGAGATAATGAGGTTGCATGGGGTTCCCAAGAAGATTATATCAAACGGAGATGTCAAGTTCACTTCCAAGTTTTTGAAGGAGTTGTTTGAAGGCTTGGGGACATAGTTAGCTTTCAACACAACTTATAATCCACAGACAAATGGACAGAGAGGGTTAACATGATTCTTGAGGATATGTTGAGTTTGTATGCCATTCATCAACAGAGGAAGTGGGAGGAGTATCTTCCACTGGTATATTTTGCATATAACAATGGATATCAGGAATCATTGAACATGAGTCCATTTGAGGCTCTCTAGGGAAAAATTGTAATACTCTTATCAGCTGGATTGATCTAGTGAACAATGTACCGATTGGACCAAATATGTTGCCTGAGATGGACCAAGAGATGCATGTTGTTAAAAGGAATTTGAAGGCAACATAGGACACACAAAAGAGTTATTTTAACTGGGATTAATCCCTCTTGCGGGCAAGAGAGATCTCCCTAGAATCCTAATGGAAAACTATAAAAGAAAAAACAAAATAATGGTGCTTTCCTTAGCCTATAACTGAAACATGAAACATGTAGTATGCGAAAGATGACTTACCTATTAACGAAGTGCTTGTAGAAGTCCTTTCAGTGCTTTCCACAACCAGCTTTTCCTCAATGCTTTAAAGTCTCTCCAAATGCTTTCCACAACTTCTCCATGATGCGCCAAAAAATATTTGCATAGACAAAAAAATTCAAAGAGATCAAAGCATCTCGCATATAAAAGCAAAATTAAATTAAATCCTTACTCTAGCATACAACATATAAATGAATCAATATTCAGTTATAAACCATTTTAGCTATCAAGGAATCCTACAAATAGCATCGAAATAGATGCAATTAAGAAAACAATTACTTTGTATTAAAATAAAAAGGGAAAAGAAGCTTACAACCTGGTGCCTTGATGTCACAAACCTCTTCCAATGGTATCCTTTCCTTCCCTTGATGACGAGATCTTCACACCCAAAACCAACAGCATGAGTTTACCAATCCAAGTCTCTCAAAAATTATCCTCTTCCTTTAATCCTAAGCTGAATTTATAGGGAGGATGAAGAGGTTTCTAGTTCCACTTCTTAAGGGATATGATCCTTAAGAAAATGAGTTTAGTTCCATATACTAAGGGATGAGGCGTAGGTATGTAGCATTCCTAGGTTTCTAATTTTGGATAATATTCCTCAAACAAAGCTTCTAGAACTTCATTTTTTAATTTTACGTGGATGAATGGACCTGCACACTTTTTGTTCAGGAAAACTACGCAAATCTGCACAGTTTCTGTTCAAAAAAATGGTGTGTGCGCGAGTTTTGTTTGGGAAAACCATGAAGGTTCTCAAAAATGGTTTTTAAGCATCAAAACCAATATTCCTTTTGTCTTTGGTATTATTTTACTTCAGGCTTTATAGGGGCTTCACTAGAGACACGACATCGGATGGCGAGATACCTGAATTGACAGTCATGGTGACAAATTTTAGTGTAACAGATTTCCCCCTAAAGTGTGAAGTCTGAGAAAATGTTTAATGACTAAAGTGCTTTATCATGTCAAAGGTTCGTATCAAAGACCAATTGGTTGAAGACCTAAAACAAACAATCAAGGATTACCATATCATGCTTTCATATAAACATCACTGAGGTAGGCATTCCCATACTCAGAGTAAACATAACTTGATGAACTAGTAGGGAAATACACAAAGATCCATGTCAACAGTGGACATAGTATGGACGCAGCCATCAATGGATCTATTTTTACAATCATGAATATTTAAAAACTCCACGCAACCTGGATGGATGAAACTAGATCCAGGGTCTTGATCTCCATCTCTATCGATGTACAAATTTGACCATGTGAGTGAATGTCTTGAAGTCGAACATGGTAGAAACCACTTGATTACCAATCATTGATGTGAACCGTTAACAAGTGCAAGAGAAACCACCAATAATTTCAATGGTCCTCAAGGTACTCCCAGTACAATCTAAGGAGTGTGATTAAATGTCTTGAAGTCAAACACTCATAGAATCATTCTATCAAAGGTCAATGATGAGAACCTATCGTCGAAAGTGAGAAACTTTTCATTGAGGTGTGCAGGCTTCAAGGTACCAAAAGGTTTCTAGATAAACTTCCTAGATAGTGAGCTGAAGTCAATAGGAAGCGATCTGTTGTAGGAGCGCCTACAACACGAAACTTCATGTCAAGTTTTGAAGAACAATATTTGAAGTGATTCAGGACTAACTAAGGGATGACCGACGCAATTGAAGGTTATGAATATCAAGGTAATTTTAACGGAGTTTTGATTTCTCTTGAACATATTGGCAACACTACACATAGAGTTGGCAGCATTTGACTCAACGATAATACCCAAAACCAAATGAAGCTTCAATGAGGTTTGATTAACTGTGAGGTAAATGGATTTTTTAACCCAGACACAGATGTGACAGAGTGTCATGTTCAAGAGAGACGTATTGCCTTTAATAATACAAAAATGAATTTTCTGTCCCAATTCCCCCCCACCATTACTGAAAAGTACCTCTTTATTTTTGTCAAGCTTGAGGAGGATAAAATTTTCTTGTCGTATAAGCTCATCCTTCGGAAGAGTCCTCCGAAGTGTTTTTAATGAACCATAGGAAGGAGTGGTTCGGTCGTGTTGTAATCAATGGGTCCTACATTGTTTAAGTTTTACAAGTCCAGTATAGAGTTAACTCGATTTTATTGTAGAAATTTTCTGAATAATGAAGATTTATCCACTGAGATTATCCTGGTCACACACTAATTCTAATTCATGCATAACACATAACCTCTTCTACAATTGATCATCAATATGCGGAAATAGAAACAGTCGCATGCGCACATAAACACAATATGTAATGGGGAAAGCTTATAGCTGAAAACCCCCAACTATTTTGTATATTATAATGGAAGAGAACATGTAACAATACATAGCACAATACTCCTCACAAGTACTCAGTACTATCTCCAAAAGTTACACACAAACTAGCTCATTTTTGAACAAGTCACGGGTTCAAAACTCCTCCACTGTTTGGCTGCCTCTACTGCGCAATCCAAGTTGGTGTAATGAGAGATCCAAGTTCGAATCCCACTGGCTTGATCTGCAATCCTCATTGGCAATCTCCTCCAATGCTTGTGCAAAACTCATGCACAACTAATGTCTCAACTAATAGCAAACTCACCCTTTCATCTACCTCTTCCACTGGTCTTCACTGAACTGTCCATGCACTGCAGTCAATTGATGTGTTCTTTAGTTGAATAATGAGTTAATATTTAGTGAATTAAATAATATTTAATTCACCTCACTCATCTCTAGTGTATTAGCCAATTAAACTAAATACAACTAGTTCAACTAAGTTAACCCGAACACAACTCCACCAACTGTCTCATCAACTCCACCAAACTCCGCCACTTGAGTTCTAACTGAAGTCAACCATGCATGAGCTCACCAAACCCCTAGGAATAGCGTAATTCCTTACGCTAGGATATGGGCCACATCCGTAGCTCCAAGATCAAAGTGCTCCAAGAGAGTAAACCGAAGTTTATAGTCCAAATATTATTAAGGGTAAATAATATTTGACTTCCCTATTTTAAGGAGAGGCAGTCTAAAAATAGACTTCGACCTCTTCGACCTATAGGTCACAAAAATAGAGTCCCATCTATTTTTACCAACTGAGAGCCCGATCATCCCGAATAGCATACGCAACTCTAGACCATGCTCCATATGTCTAAAAATAGACATAGTCTAAAAATAGACATAGTCTAAAAATAGACTTTGCGCCAAAAATAGCCTGTGGGCCCACTTAGTGAAGGCGACTTCATTTCACTAAGCTCCATCATCTTGTTGCATTTTCAACACTCCCTCTCAATAAGATATGGATTATCTGCAACCCCTATCCTGCCTCTGTGGAATTCGAATTTTCTCCCAGTGAGCGCCTTCGTCAAGATGTCAACATCCTGATCCTCCGTGGGAATATATGAGAGTAACATGATTCTCCACTGCACACAATCTCTAATATGATGGTACCTGATGTCGATGTGTTTGGATCTATCATGAAATACTGGATTAGCCGAGAGTTTAATGCAACTCTGGTTATCACAATAAATCACAGTAGGCTCCAAGTGTGACCCGAACAATCCAACGAGGATCTTCCTCATCCAAATAGCCTCGCATGCAGCCAAGCTTGCTGTCATGTACTCAGCCTCTGCTGAACTGAGTGCCACGAATCTCTGCTTCCTGCTGTACCAGGAAACTGCTGTCGATCCAATGCTGAAAACTCCTCCAGATGTGCTCTTTCGGTCTGTTGGGCTCCCTGCCCAATCTGCATCAGTGAAGCTGGAAAGCTTCGCTCCATCCTCCTGTCTGTACCATAGACCATATCCTGATGTGCCACTAAGATAACGCAATACATGCTTGCCTGCCTTCCAGAAGAGCTTGTTAGGCTTAACCATAGCTTGCAAAAGCTGGTTAACAGCATAGCATATATCGGGTCGTGTATTGACCAGATACATAAGCGACCCCACCAACTGTCGATAGACAGTGGCATCCACTACCTCCGCTGAAGTAGCATCCTCCTTCCTCGAACCACCAGGAAGAGGAGTGTCAACAGGCTTGCAGCCTTGCATGTTGAACCTCTCCAGAATCTCCCGGGCATACTTGCCCTGAGAAACAAACAGTCCTCCGCTGCGCTGCCAAATCTCCAATCCCAGGAAATAATGAAGGATGCCCAAGTCCTTCATCTCAAACTCTAGTGCAAGATCCTCCTTGCATGAAAGTATCAACTGCTCATCGCCAGTCAAAATCAGATCATCTACATACAGTACGATGATCAACAGCTTCCCCTCCACCACAATCTGGTACAGGTTGGGATCCGCCTCACTCTTGGAGAATCCAAGCCCGGTGAAGTAGCTGTCTATCCGAGTGTACCAAGCACGAGGTGCTTGCTTCAGCCCGTACAGTGCTCTCTTGAGTCGGCACACATGCGACTCACTTCTGAAGATCTCAAAACCTTCAGGCTGCTCTATGTACACCTCCTCCTCAATGACTCCATTGAGGAACGCAGTCTTCACATCCATCTGATGGATGTGCCACCCCATCTGCGCTGAGAGAGCTAGGATCGTTCGTATGGAAGAGTACCTTGCGACAGGTGCAAAGGTCTCCTCATAATCGATCCCCTCGATCTGTGAGAAGCCACGGGCAACAAATCTTGCCTTGTACTTCTCCACACTCCCGTCAGCCGCCTGCTTCACTTTGTAGATCCATCGCGAACCCACCATTGATTTCCCTTCCGGTCGCGGGACAATTTCCCATGCATTGTTTCTGACAATCGAATCATACTCTTCCACCATGGCATCTACCCATGCAGGTTCCTCCACAGCTTCCTCGAAAGAGGATGGTTCTATCACGACACATCTGCTCACAAGAGCCATGTATCTAGTGTACCGGTCCGATGACTGTCTCTGTCTGCGCTGTGTTGTAGGTGGTCCTACAACCCTATCTGCATCTTGAGCCAGTCGCTCAGCTTCTGTAGTGCGCTTGCGCCCTCTGATGGTTGGCGTTGCATGAGTGGTTTCTTCCACTACATGAACTTCCTCTTGTGGCTGATCCACATCCAGAAGCTCCTCCTTAGGAACTAATAGCTCCTCTTCTGCATGCAAGTGTGGCTCCCTCTCAAGCGAACACTTCATGGCTTTCTCCTCTTGAAATTTGATATCCCGTCGCACAACAGTCTTGCGACTGTCTGGCAAATACACACGATAGTTGTGGGCGTATCGATGTACTAGTATTCCAACCTGGGTGGATCGGCTTCTTTGCGGCGTCCTTGTCACATGCATGTGACGGTGGGCAAAAATCTCCCGGATGAAATATCGGAGGCCTCTTGCCCAACGCCTCTCAGGTGTCTCATGCCAGTATCAACGCTGAAGACAAAAACAACGGTTACGCACATACACTGCTGTAATTGCATGCCTCGACCCCATAGTGAAGGGTAGGCCACGGTCATACAACATCTCCGTGCCACCCATGATTGTTACTGTTCTTGTCCAAACACTTCGAGTTCTACTTATGGGTTATGGGGTGCGATGAGCTCTCTCTAAATCCCTTCTGCGCTGCAAAAGTCCTTGAATTCAGTAGAGATGAATTCACCACCATTGTCGCTCCTAAGAGCCTTCACATGCTTCCCCGATTCCTTCTCAACCAGTGCCTTGAATTCACAGAACTTTGAATATGTCTCGCTCTTCTTCTGCATGAAGAAGATCCAGCACTTCCGAGAGAAATCATCCACAAAGATCACATAGTACTTGTGCTTTGTGGTCGAAGCTCCTGAGAAAGGACCACACACGTCTGTGTGAACTCTCTCAAGGATTGTCGTGGCGCGACTATCCTTCTCGTGAAAGGTGGCTTTCACATATTTTCCCAAGGTACACCCCTTGCACTGATCTGACTGCGCAAGAGTGCCCTTAGGAAGCCCAGTAGAAATCTGCTGCAGTATCTTCAAGGCTCCATGGTGAAGGTGACCCAATCTCCTGTGCCACAGCTCGCCATCATCCCAGCTCACCACTGCTTCCGCCTTGCAGCCATTGCTGCGCAGCCATCTACTTGCAACTGATAAATGTTCTTGACTCGAACCCCTATCTTCCGGGTCTCTCCAGTTGTCTTACTGAGCAGGAAAGCCTTTCCTTCGCTGAAGACCACATCACCCTTTTCACCAGCATAGCCACGAGAGGTGATTCTTTGTGTCACGGAACATGCAATACTTCCTTCGATACGAAGGTTTTACCACTCTCTCCATGATGTGTGGGGCCCCGCCCGCAAAAGTAGATGCTTGTCCAGAACCCGCACTGTATCTGCCATCATCGCCCATCTCGATGTGCACTCCAAGATCTTTCTCATCCAGATCAGTAAACAAATCTCGATCTCCTGTCATGTGAAAAGACGCACCACTGTCCAGAAACCACACTGATCCCGCCACACTTGAGACCAAGCATGCAATCAGTGAAAAATCGGGTTCAGCGTGGCAGGAGGCCAATGCCTCTTTCTGTGAGATCTAGCCGGCCTTCTTCGTACTAGCCTTGGGAACAATTTGTGGCATAATGTCTGTGCTGGTGACAGTGAAAACACTTCACCTTAGACATGTCTTGCTTCTTGCCTTTCGCACCGGACTGAGAAGATTTCTTGCTCTTCCCCTTCTTTGCTTTAGCAGCCAAAGCGCATTTTTCTTCATCATATGCCTTTGATGAAGATCTGTCTCTGGTATTGTGCCGGATCTCCTCTTGCACGAGATCAGACCACAGTCTTTCCCATCCCGGCAAATTTTCCCAACCATTAACACTGTCCTGATAGGCATGCCAACTCTTTGGAGAGGCCGGGAGAGCCGGGTCCACCAGTCCTCTTGTCGACGGTCCTTCCGCTTCCCGGTTCATCTGCTGCATTGAGTGAACTTCGTAGTCTTGGCGATGCTATGTCTCCTCCATCTTAATGTTTTAGAAGGTTGCTCCACAGCTTGACTTCCTTTGGTCGCTCTTGCTCTGAAATAGATCTGTCAACGCTTTCCACATCAAATATGGAGAAGCTTTTCCATGCAGGCTGGATATAATGTGATCCTTCACGCCCTCCAACAGAATCCTTCGACATTTCGCCATCTTCTTTTGCCAAGCCTCAACTTCAGCAGGATCAGTAGGCTTTTGCACATCCATATCTACGAACTCCTTCAACCCATTATCATCTAATACCGCCTCCATCCGATCTTTCCATGCAACATAATTCGAACTGCCTTCAAGGGCATATTCGAGTCGCAAACCATTGAAAGACATTTCAACTCCGGCACCAAGAAAACAATCTGCTGCAAAATTCGAATTCCAAGCTCAAAAACTCAACTGCTTCTGGATCTGTGAGAACAAATTATTTCTAGCACAGACATCGACTGTAAGGGCATTTACTGGATATATCACCTTTCAAAGAAAGGATGGATCCAGAGGCTACCTTGCCCATTACAGACTCTGTCTACCGAAATAAAATTGTAATCACTGTAATAGATCCCGATGATCAATTCACTGCGATACCATGTAGAAATTTGCTGAATAATGAAGATTTATCCACTGAGATTATCCTGGTCACACACTAATTCAAATTCATGCATAACACATAACCACTTCTACAATTGATCATCAATTTGCGGAAATAGAAACAGTCGCATGCGCACATGAACACAATATGTAATGGGGAAAGCTTATAGCTGAAAACCCCTAGCTATTTTGTATATTATAATGGAAGAGAACATGTAATAATACATAGCACAATACTCCTCACAAGTACTCAGTACTATCTCCAGAAGTTACACACAAACTAGCTCAGTTTTGAACAAGTCACGGGTTCAAAACTCATCCACTAATTGCCTGCCTCTACTGCGCAATCCAAGTTGGTGTAATGAGAGATCCAAGTTCGAATCTCCTTGGCTTCAACTGCGCAATCCTCATTGGCAATCTCCTCCAATCATAGCACAAATCGAAGCTTGGCAAGCATGTTGCAACTATTAGCAAACTCACCCTTTCATCTACCTCTTCCATGGTCACCTTCAACCGAGCTTGTCCATGCCTTTACGATCAAATGATGTCATTCTATTATGTTGAACAGCAGTTAATATTTAGTGAATTAAATAATATTTAATTCACCCTACTCATCTCTAGTGTATTAGCCAGTTAAACTAAATACAACTAGTTCAACTAAGTTAACCCGAACACAACTCCACCAACTGTCTCATCAACTCCACCAAAACTCTGCCACATGAGTCTAACTGAAGTCAGCCATGCATGAGCTCACCAAACCCCTAGGAATAGCGTAATTCCTTATGTCATATGCATGGGCCACATCCGTAGCT
This sequence comes from Pinus albicaulis, assembly GCA_034641835.2. Taxonomy (NCBI): domain Eukaryota; kingdom Viridiplantae; phylum Streptophyta; class Pinopsida; order Pinales; family Pinaceae; genus Pinus; species Pinus albicaulis. Next base: position 879,319,044 of record CM076577.1, read on the forward strand.
CCAACTGAATTGCTGCAAGAGGATAAATTGAAGTTTATAGTCCAAATATTATTAAGGGTAAATAATATTTGACTGACCTATTTTTAGACAAGCAGTCTAAAAATAGACTTCGACCTGTATGTCTAAAAATAGAGGTCCATCTATTTTTACCAACTCGACCAATCATCCAAGAATAGCATACTGCAACTCCTAGACCATGCTTCATATGTCTAAAAATAGACATAGTCTAAAAATAGACTTTGCGCCAAAAATAGCCTGCGGGACTTCATTTCACTAAGCTCCATCATCTTGTTGCATTTTCAACAGTTATTTTATGTTTAAAGAGAATGAAAAACACACAAAAAGAAAACTCATAAATTTTTAACGAGCCCAGAGAAAGTAAAACTCGGTGTTTTTCATTTTTAGGGAGTCAGAAGAAAAACATAAGTAAACTCCAATTTTTCTTTTTCGTGAATTTAGTCCTTCAAGCCCGAAAAAGGATAAAATAATGCAGGAGAAAACTCTATTGACCATGATTAGTCAACGTATACCTTTTTCGTAAATAGTCTAATTCAGTCCGGAAAAGGGGTAAACTTATACTGAATAGACGAATGTTCGTTTACTATTACGAGTTTGAATAGTCAAGTGCTCAGCAATCTTTTCATGTTTAAATAGTCTAAAAAGGTCTTAAAAGAGAACTCCATAGTTTCACTTTTTTGTAAGTTTTAACGAGTTCGAAAAAGTGATAAAAACTGTACTCATATGGCTGACTTTCAATTTAATTTACGAGCAGGAAAAGACAAAAAGAACTCATCATTTTCATGTGTGTTACGAGAATTAAAGATAGCAAAATAATCTCGGGATTTTCATGAGTTTAACGAGTCTTGAAAAAAATAACCGAAATGGACTCGAGATAGGTTTCATTTTTATACAAGCTTGAAACAGGGGAAAACTATGCTTGAGATAAGTTTGTTTCATTTTCACAAAAGATTGAAACAAAGAGAAAATTGTGCTTGAGATAAGTTTGAATGCCCCCCAAGCGTAACCTGTAAGAGCACATGCCCCCCAAGCTTCATTTCATTCACCTAAGTATACTACTAGTTACTAATAGCTAGATGGAATGAAGGTTCATTTACAAGATCAGATGAAAGACTCAACTTAATCATTTACGAGATCTAGTGAAAGACTCAACTCAATTAGGAGAGGATCTGTTTCATTTTTTACACAAGCTTGACACATGAAAAGAACTATGCTCATAGAACTTTGTTTCATTTTTTAAAGAGCTTGACACAAGAAAAGGAACTATGCTCATGAGAACATGTTTCATTTTTTTAACGAGGTTGATACAATAAAAGAACCATCCTCATGACCTGATTCATTTTTTAACAAGGTTGAAATAGTAAAATAACTATTCTCAAGATGAACTGATTCATTTTTTAACGAGGTTAACAGATTAAAAGAAACTCTCCTTATGAAGACATGTTTCATTTTTTAAATAGGTTGACACAGTAAAAGGAACTATCCTCATCATGAACTGATTCATTTTTTAACGAGGTTGACACAATAAAAGGAACTATCCTCATGGGAATCTGTTTCATTTTTTAATGAGGTTGATACAGTAACATGAACTCTCCTCATAAGGATCTGTTTCATTTTTTAACGAGGTTGACATAGTAAAATAACTATCCTCATAAAATCTTGACCATGGCTTCCAACTCGAAGGAACACATGTTAAGGGACACATCTTGATCATGGCCTCCAAGAAGTCTTCATCAGAAGGAAGAACAGTTCTCTGGAAGGAACCCATGTCAAGGGAGTGAATAGGGATAATAACATCACGTTCAAATACCCCCATAGGGTTCACCATGCCAATTATCGGATCTAAGTCAAAGGAAGTTGAGAAAATAGTGAGAGACTCACTTGCATCGGTAACTGAAAACATGGGACTGGTTGCCACATAATTAACCCGTGGCAGGGTAGATACCACTTCCATATAAGGAAAATTTAGGGGTGTCGAAAATATGGCCAATAGTCACAATGTTTCCATTGTGAGGGGAAGACATCACGCGAAAGAGTGTCGATGCGACAACTTTCATTACATAGATATAGTCTCGCCCAAGGAGCAAATTGAAATCCAAGGGGCCTCAGACTACCATAAGATCAATACAGATAATTCTAACTTCCAAGGTAATAGGAAACTTAGGAAGGATCCCTAAAGGTTCACTAATGGTTTTGTTAAAAGCTGAAAGATTTTGTGTAACAGGCATAGGCGAAGGGGAACCCAAAGCTTGCCAAGAAGTTGAAAATAAAATATTAATAGAAGCACCTTCATCTACATTCGTGCGATTCACATTCTTACCATAAACCTTCACAATGATTTGGAAAGGGATGGAAGAAAGAAGACGAGGTTTGGTTAGTCTATTCCAATCAAAGGAAAATGCCTCAGTACTTGGAGGGGGTTTTGTAGAAACAGGTGAAATTCCCCCTGGTGTAGAAGAATCTGATGTAATAAGAAGAACCTGAGTGGTATGAATTTCACTCTTTATAGGGAGAGCGGGATCGACCGAATGTGAAATCGAGTCGACCACTTGATAAACTAATAGATCATCAATGTTGAAGATTGCAACAAGAAACAGTGAAGGAGGCATCCTGAAACATCATTCCTGATCCTAGTTGGAAAGTGATCACCTAAACTAGGTGGGGCCCACATAGGTGATTTTTGTCGCAAAGTCTATTTTTAGACTATGTCTATTTTTAGACATGTCGATCATATTCTATGAGTTGCAGGATGCTATTTGTGGATGGTTGGTCGAGTTGGAAAAATATATGGACTTCTATTTTTAGACATATTGGGCGGAATCTATTTTTAGATTGCCAGTCTAAAAATAGATATGTCGAATATTATTAGCTCTTAATAATATTTGGACTCTAAACATTATCTTATTCTCTTGGAGCACTTAAGTTAAGTGCACAGATGTGGCACGGGAGCTGACAGAAGGAATTACGTTATTCATAAGGATTAAGTGGAGCTATTGCATGGATACTTCAGTTAGAACTCATGTGACAGAGTTCGGTGGAGTTATTGAGGTAGTTGGTGGAGTTGTGTTCAGTTTAACTTAGTTAAACATAGTTGAGCTAGTTGTATCTAGTCTAACTGATTGATACACTAGTGAGAGTGGTTTGAATTAATTAATAATTAATTCACTAATTAATAACTCATTAATCAACTGAAGAATACATCAGTTAACTACAGTGCATGGACAGTTTCAGTGGAGACCAGTGGAGAGGTAGGTGAAAGAGCAAGTGTGACTATCAGTTGTGACTATAGTGTTGCATGATTTTGCACCACACATTGATGGAGATGCCTATGAAGATTGTGTGAGAAATGTTGGACCAATTTGAGTTCATTCAGAGCCATTCTTCAGTAGTGATTGTGCAGTAGAGGCAGGCTAGCAGGTGGCAGAGATTGGAGCACGTGTTTTGCTAGATCGGACCTGATTAGTGTGTAGCAATTGGAGATTGTACTTAGAGCTTGTGAGGAGCTTTGTATAATGATTGTTACATGATCTCTATGACATATAATATACATATAGTTGAGGGTTTTCAGCTTTAATCTTTCCCATAAAATACTGTGTTCATATCTGTGAATGTTTATGGTTTTAATGTGCGCATGTGATTGTTTTTATTTCCGCAATTAATGATCAATGGTAGAAGAGATTCTGTATTGTGCATGAATTCAAATAGTGTATGATCAGGAGAATCTCGGATGTATAACATATCAATTATATAAATTTCTACATGGTATCAAAGCGATATTGATCATTGGAGGAATTGCAAAACATTGAAGCGGTTGAGTTTTGTGTTGGTGGAATTCGAATTTGCAGCAGTGTTTTCTTGGTGTCGAAGTTGAGATGTCTTTCAACGGATTGCGATTGGAGTATTCCCTTGAGGGCAGCTCGAATTATGTTGCATGGAAGGACAGGATGGAGGCGGTGTTGGATGACAATGGGTTGAAGGAGTTCATAGATGCAGAAATTCCAAAACCTGCTTCTAGCGATTGTGCCGCACTTGACGCATGGCAAAAGAAGACAACAAAATGTCAAAGGATTTTGTTGGAGGGTGTGAAGGATCACATAGTGTCCAGTATTCATGGTAAAGCTTCTCCATTCTTGATGTGGAAAGCATTGACAGAATTGTTCCAAAGCAAGAGCAACCAGAGGAAGTTGGCGCTCAAGGATAAACTTAGGAAAATAAAAATGGAGAAGAATGACACTATTCCGGTATACTTAACAAAGTTTTTCCACTACAGGGATGAGCTTGGGAGTATAGGAGTTAGTGTGGATGATGAGGAATTGGTGAGCTTGGCTCTCCTTGGGCTCCCGAAGAGTTGGCATTCCTATCAGGACTCTGTCAATGGTCAGGAGAAACTGCCAGGATGGGAGTGACTTTGGTCAGATCTTGTGCAGGAGGAGATAAGGTGGGATACCAGGGATGGATCTTCATTAAAGAATGATGATGAAGAGGATTGCACTTTGGCTGCCAAAGCAAGGAAAGGGAAGGGGAAGAAAAATCCTTCTCAATCTAGTGCGGATGGCAAAGAGCGTGACATGTCCAAAGTGAAGTGTTTTCATTGTCACGAACATGGGAATTACGCCACACATTGTCCAAAGAAGAAGAAGAACAAGCACGCTGCTGGAGCTCCAGCTGGTGAGGCTCTTGCCTCGCAATTTGAGTTGGACTTCTCATTGATCGCATGCATGGTGTCTAGTGCATTGGGATCGGGGTGGTATTTTGATAATGGTGCTTCCTTTCACATGACGGGAGATGTGAACCTTTTCAGTGACTTAGTGGAGAAAGATCTCCAGTTGCATGTTGAGTTGGACGACAATGGACGATACAATGCGACCGGCATTGGTACCATTACCTTTCAGAGGGAGTCAGGTAAACTCATTCTTTTACAAGATGTAGTGCATGTTCCAGGTTTAAAGAAGAATTTAATCTCAGTCGCAATGTTAGAGGATAAAGGGTATGATGTTGTCTTTAGTGAAGGAAAAGTTTTCCTTCGATACAAAGCAACAGGAAAATTCAAGAAGGTTGGGGTTTGAGCGAAGAATCTCTACAGACTTGAAGTAGATGGGATTTCTACGGAGCTTCCTATTGTTGGGAAGTGCAAGAAAGCCATGCAATTGAAGCTTGAGAGGGAGCTGGATTTGCATGCAGGTAAGAATGAACCTCGGGATGTGGAGCAGCCACAAGATGAGGATCATGGAGTGGGAGCAACCACTCATGCAGAGAAATTTTGTGCCAGATGGGCAGAGGGAGTGCATGCAGCTATACCACCAGGTGAGAGGTGGGGCGACATGCATGAGTAATCCCAAGAGAATATTTATGGGCAGGATTCATGGAGATGGTGTGGATCTTATGAATTTAACCTGGCTACAAGGTGCCCACAGAGTAGCAGTAGCATGATCAGTTGGATTGATGCGGGCAGATCAAAGTGACAGTGTCGAATACTGGAGCGCGGTTCAGAGTTGACAGCAAGTGCAGAGTGCATGGGTGTAGAGTTCAACAGCGCAATGGTTCCTAAAGACATGTGCAGTTGGCACCAGCAAAAGATGGAGAATTTGATGATAGATGCATTAGACTGATTGATTTTTTTGGAGCCTATTTAGTTTCGAAAGTGTTGCAACAAGAGTTGCAGAGTAGATGCATGGAGTTGCAGGGTGCTTACAAAGGTTGCAGGGCGAATGCATGGAGTTGCATGTTGCATGCAAAGACAGTCCTTTCTTATTGAGAGGGAGTGTTGAATATTGCAACAAGAAACAGTGAAGGAGGCATCCTGAAACATCATTCATGATCCTAGTTGGAAAGTGATCACCTAAACTAGGTGGGGCCCACACAGGTGATTTTTGTCGCAAAGTCTATTTTTAGACATGTCGATCATATTCTATGAGTTGCGGGATGCGATTTGTGGATGGTTGGTCAAATTGGAAAAATATATGGACTTCTATTTTTAGACATATTGGGCGGAATCTATTTTTAGATTGCCAGTCTAAAAATAGATATGTTGAATATTATTAGCTCTTAATAATATTTGGACTCTAAACATTATCTTATTCCCTTAGAGCACTTCAGTTAAGTACACAGATGTGGCACAGGAGCTGACGGAAGGAATTACGCTATTCCTAAGGGTTAAGTGGAGCTATTTCATGGATACTTCAGTTAGAACTCATGTGACAGAGTTTGGTGGAGTTATTGAGGTAGTTGGTGGAGTTGTGTTCAGTTTAACTTAGTTAAACATAGTTGAGCTAGTTGTAACTAGTCTAACTGATTGATACACTAGTGAGAGTGGTGTGAATTAATTAATAATTAATTCACTAATTAATAACTCATTAATCAATTGAAGAATACATCAGTTAACTACAGTGCATGGATAGTTTCAGTGGAGACCAGTGGAGAGGTAGGTGAAAGAGCAAGTGTGACTATCAGTTGTGACTATAGTGTTGCATGATTTTGCACCACACATTGATGGAGATGCCTATGAAGATTGTGTGAGCAATGCTGGACCAATTCAAGTTCATTTAGAGCCATTCTTCAGCAGTGATTGTGCAGTAGAGGCAGGCTAGCAGGTGGCAGAGATTGGAGCATGTGTTTTGCTAGATCGGACCTGATTAGTGTGTAGCAATTAGAGATTGTACTGAGAGCTTGTGAGGAGCTTTGTATAATGATTGTTACATGATCTCTATGACATATAATATACAGATAGTTTGGGGTTTTCAGCTTTAATCTTTTCCATAAAATATTGTGTTCATATGTGTGAATGTTTATGGTTTTAATGTGCGCATGCGATTGTTTTTATTTCCGCAATTAATGATCAATGGTAGAAGAGATTCTGTATTGTGCATGAAGTCAAATAGTTTGTGATCAGGAGAATCTCGGATTTATAACATATCAGTTATATAAATTTCTACAATCAAACTGAGTGATACGAGTTTCACTCTCCAATGGAAGAGTGGGATTGATTGTACTTGGAATTACATCAATCACTTCGTCAATTGATAGTAGGTTGGGAGAAAGTTTACGATAACCAGTTGGAATGTTTTGTTGTGGAACAGTAAGGTTTTCCAACAAGTTTGAGTCTTCATCCATGTGAGGGAAAATGTGAGTTTGATGACTCCCTTTACATAAATTACAAGGAAACCTAGCTTTACTTTTTTTCCTAGGAACCTGACAATCGTTGGTTGATGGATCAACAGTAAGTTGATAGGACTTTTCTAACCATACTTCCAAGACCTTAGGAATACTAGGACTATTGATAAGGAAGTGGTCACCCATACAAAGCATGCAAGGGTATTTAGGTTTACGATACATGTTGGAGGTTTCCTCAACACTACCAACACTTACAACCATGGTTGGTTGGTTGACTTCTTTCTTATCTCGCTTCTTCTTCTTCTTCCCTCTCTTCTTCTTCTTAGCCACCTCGTTACTAGCATCAAGGCTTTTACCAAGCGAAGAAGAAGAAACGGAGGAAGACATTTTGGGTGAAGAAGTTAAAGGGACAACATGAGGTTGGTGACGTTGAGATGTTGAACTTTGTTGAGGTGAAGCATCCGGTTGAGGTGGAACAATTGGATTATTTGAGGCCAACGAAGTTGAAAATAACCAAACCGGTAAACCTATGGTAAATCCAGGTAATGACAATGCAGCCATATAAGGAAAACCAACATTTCCAAAGCAATGAAAAGTACTATTATTCTCATTAAGATAGGTTCCTTGGTTGGTAAATTCTGGAAATATTGCCATTATATTCAACTTCAGTGAATTTTATTAACAATTCAAATTCACAATCCACACCTAAGGTCTCTAAAAATCAAACAAATGAACACACCCCTACAAAATCTAAGAGACAAACCACACACAAACAATATGCTTCCATAATAAAAACACTAGTTGGTGATGAAATCCAACATCGCGGAAATTAATGTGGAAAACTGGCAGTTGGAACAGTTACATTGATAACCTACTTAATGAAACAATCTAGTGCAAGTAACTTCACTATGCCATCTCGAAGTGAAGATTACCCTTCGAAAAGTCCAAGTGAGTCTAGTCAACGTCTGCTCCAGGTACTCTAGGACCTTCCCTCCATTGTCACCTTGGGAAAAATCCTTAAGATTATGGCAACTAAGGTCACCAACTGAGACAATTTCACCTGGGGGAACAGTCTACGATCCGATATACACGCAAGGGCAGAGTATTAAGCTCAATCCCCTTGAAATCTAATTGATGTGGTAAATCTGAGGTTTGCTAACAAGTGACCCCAGGCTCCTCGACAATGGTTAATTTGAGGTTTACCGTTTGTATTAGGTGCACATCTTTTATCTTCATCATTGAAGTAGGTACGATTACTCCACTGGGTCCGTCATGAACTCGTGCTTGACTCTTTTAAGAAGAGATTCCCATAACACAATTGCAACAATTGGGTTTTTCCCTACCGCAAGATGCTACTTGTTTGTTTTATCTGCTTTGGAAAGTTAATTACAACCTATTCTGAAGCACTAGCCTAAGCTAAATTGGTGGAATGAGCCCTAGAAAATGTAAAAAATATCTAGATGAATTTTATTTAGCATTGTTTTATTTTGGTTGTGTTATAGGTCAATTTGGGCATCATTCCCAATGACCTGGTTAACTTGACATCATCTCCAGGACCAATGAATAGGGTCTATCATCCCCTGCCATTTCAGTTGCTACATGCCCTAAGACAAAAAACAAGACAAATCATTCATGACTTTCATCTGCAAAGGTTTCCAAGGTTTGAAGTTTATATTATATCATATGAGAGTTCATAAACACTGCCTCTAAAGGGACTAAGTGCGTTGCATATGCAGGTAGCCCCATTCAAGGCTGCTCTGCAAAGCACTTCCCGACAGTGATAGGTGCGTTGGTCACATTAGGAGTGAAATTCTCATTGTTCCAGAATCTACACTTGGCCAGTGCCTTCTAGAAGAGTTCACATGTGTCAAACTTTGAATCCATGTGTCCATTTGACATCTAAGGAATTTGGAACATGTCTTGCCTATTATTGGAAAGTCATTGATTGCAAAACTACCTTCAGCTCCTCTATAAATTGAGCACAGACCTTAACTGTGTTTGAGAAGGAAGAATTTTAGTAGAGAAATGCTAGTGGAATTTCAATTGAGGAGTTGATTTGAGTGACATATTGCTGGAGATATCTCCATTGTGATGAGGCTGGGATGCTGCTGGAAATGGTGACACTAAATCAATCACTGGGTTGTAACCTCCCTTTCTATCATTAATAAAGATTACTGCTTATTTTTCCCTATATGCATCTGTATAAGCTTTGATTTTCCATATCATGATTTCTTATTTGATGTATATGGTTTATGCTTTATTGATTTAGTTAAATAACTTGAATAGAAATTTGTATTATTTCTATCTCTTGTTGTTTAGTGTTCATTCTTGCAGGAAATATTTTGCACAGCTGGTTGGAATTTGAAGCTACAGCAAAAGCGACAGAAAGAGACTTTGGAAGCGCTTGGACTCCAAGTAAGCTTCTTATTTCATTCTATGTCTTTACAGTTAGGAAAGATAGTCGTAAATTCTTTGACCTGTTGTTCTATATTAGCACCTGTCTAGGGAAGAATGATTTATCCGTAATTCATAATTCCACATAACAAATTGGCGACTCCGTTGGGGAGATTACTCTTTATCCTAAGTGTTTTAGCCTCTGATTTTCTCTGTTTATTCACCCAATAGTTGTTACTCACAAAAATTAGGCTTTTTGAAATCCAAATTTGCATTAGAAGTGTGTTAGACCACTGTGTTTTTCATTATACACTGCGCCCAACGCACTCTTGGACAGGACACAATGCTTTGCATAGCATTGTCTCCCTTTCAGGCCTGCATTGCAAAGCACTGTCTCTCTTTAGAGACTGTGTTGCCTCCTGAAACCATCCAAATTCCTTTGATTTTGTCATTGCAATTTGTTTCAGTTTGTTCTTTGTTGTGTTTTCAAAATCCCGAGCCTCATATTGACCAGTGATCTTATCTACCTCTTCCTCCTTTGAAAGAAAAATTTGTTCAATGTTTGTTTAAAGCATTTCTCTTTATCATTGACGAATTGATTTCAAAGTATTTTCATTGTTGCATTAGATCCATTTTATTTTGAAAACGGAAATTGTCGTAAATTCTGCGTTTCTTGATAGGAGAAATTGTTGTTTATATTCCTCATTTCTCAAAGGTAAAAGGCATTTGTTTTTGTTGAATTAGTGCACTTAGTTTCTTTTCTGCATTTATAACATTAAAGTAACTGAAATGAAAAATCTGCATTTGCATATAGTGAGTTGTGTGTTTTGCATAGGAACAATTAGGAAACCTACATTTTAGTTTGTGCTTTTTGATTGTTTACTCTCAAATTGATTGCTCTTTCCCTCTAGTAGCTAGGACTTTCATTGAAAAACTAAAAGTGAAAGATTGCTTATCATTCTTAGTTTGCATTTTAGGAATTTCCAATACATCATCACGGTGAACCTTTGAAAGGAAAATTGTTAAACAAGATCAACTTAAAATTTATCTCAATTTACCTAACAAAGCATTGGAACCATAACGATAACATTTAGAAGGTCTAGGATAGAGACGTGTTCCGGCGTCGTAAAACATAACAGTTGTCGTTAACTTGTCTGCGATACAGTCCGAGTGTGATACCTCACTCCACGTACATAAGTATATCGTAGTTTGTCCACATACTTTCGGGTATATCAGGCGGTGTTACAGTACGAGAAGTATAAAGGAGTTCTCTCACTGTGTGGTTTCGCATCAGACAACACTAATACAGACTTAAACCTCCACGTACCTTCGGGTATATTTGGGACGACAACTTTTGGGTGCTATCCATCCATAATGAACCGATTTGGCTGCCTTGTAAATTGTGATACACCGAACACAACATTCGGGGATATTGTCTGCCCGTACTTCTTGGTTCACCAAGAGGTATTCTGCAGTTCACAGTTTCTTGGTAAACCCTTTTGCCTAACATTACCCTTTTATTTTGTTTATTTGTTTTTGGCTAAAATAAATCAGTAATCGTGGAAGAACGAAATCCTTTCCCCCATCGTTCATGTAGATTAGCATTAAAACCACCTTTACCACCTGAAGTTACTCTTGGTCGGCGAAAGCAACATCACTCTACCGAATCCAGTACTATCAGTACCTCTGATGAAGCATCATCTTCCCATATACCAGAGTCGGCGCAAGTTGTTTCTAAAAATCCTGGTTTGTATACTGTTGTCGAGACAGAGTCCTCACAGCTACCCATGGTCACGATCCATCCAATCTGCGAGACCATACCTCCCGAACCTGATGTTGTTCAACTAGAAGTTGATTCGAATCCCATTGTGCTTTAGGGGGCAACTGTTATTGGTCAAACTGGACATCATCCCCAGGACCAATGAAATAGGGTCTATCATCCCCTTATATTTCAGTTGCTATATTCCCTAAGTGGAGAAAATCTTGATCCCGAAGTCAAACAACTGGAAGTTGTTCCTGTATTGGTCACTCCAAAATCTATTGTAGCCATTTAGTCTCCCATAGCACACAGTCAACCACCTGAAATATACTTCGGGCCTGACGGCAGAGTTCTTCCACCTGGTTTGATTTCGATTGAAGAAATACCACAAGACGAGACACCTTTAACTCCAACTCATTTTCGGTAGGAGCTTTACCTATACGAGTCTTTTCCTCAATCACCTTCCTCTGCTTTTGTTGATCTTGTTTCACTTCAAGTTCCTGTAGATTCTTTTCTTTTTTCCCGAGAAAAAAAGCGTAAATTTATTACTGCAGGTGAGTACAAATTACATTTAGAAGCAAAGTTCTTGTAGATTCTATAAGGTATACATTGGGTCATTTGACCATGGCTGAGATGACATCCAAGACTGAATCTTCTATTTCAGCTATGACAACATCTTTTGTTGCTTCATCTTTGATGTTTTGTCCATTGAATTCACCCATGACATCATCTGGAATCCTATCTGGTTCCTCCCTTATGAGTACTGAACAATTTGATCCTTTATTCACATATTCAGTGCAATATCAAACTGGTCCCAACAGTTATTCTCCTTGGTGGCCGGTGATACCACAGAAATTACCCTCTAAAATTCCAAAATTAAATGAAAACCCTGGATAAGACCCGTCAACTTATCATTTTTTGTGCTCATCAAGCTCCTTAAATTATAACTCTGTTATACTACGTCTTTTCCAGCGCGCACTCACTATTCCAACTGCACAATGAGGATGGTTATTTTTATTGTGTCAACCTCGTTAAAAAATGAAACAAGTGTTGAGAATAGTTCTTTTCCTGTGTCAACCTCGATAAATGAAACAGATTCCCATCAGGATGGTTCTTTTACTGTGTCAACCTCATTAAAAAATGAAACAGATTATGAGGATAGTTCTTTTTTCTTGTGTCAACCTCGTTAAAAAATGAAACAAGTGCCTTTGAGGAAAGTTCTTTTACTGTGTCAACCTCGTTAAAAAACTAAACAAGTCATGAGCATAGTTTTTTTCCTGTGTCAACCTCGTTAAAAAATGAAAAAAATCCTCCCCTATAATGAACCTGTTGTACCATACAACAACCCTCCCTTTTACTTAAATTTTATAAATAAAATTTAAGTAATAGGGTCCCTTTCTTTTTAGAAAAACACTTAGAAATAAAATTCATTGTTTTGGAAAATTTCATATTGTTACTAAACAGATTCAACATTCAAAAAACTTATGGTCCGATCTAATATACAAGGCCTTATCATAAAAAACAAATCAAAGTTAAAAGTTCAATCGCAATCGGAGAATCGGAGATAACCTTTAAAAGAAATTTCATATGCCCATTTCAAATCTTTCGATGCGATTAGTCCAATTGGAAATTTTCAATCGCTAAGAGCTTAAAACAGTTAATTATAACTTCCGATGTGCGGTCAATCGCAATCGATTAATCGGGACAGTCTTCAAGAAACTCTTTACGATTAGTTGAAATTCCCCGATCCGATGTGCATTTGATAATAAACGCTTTTAAAAGAAAAATCGAACATTTGTTTAAAAATATATGGTAGACCCCACCATTAGAGATCGGAAAGATCTGCAATCGCAATCGATCAATCGGGATAAACGTATTGTGATCTTCATCTGCCATTCGAAAAACTTCCGATGCGATTCATCTATTTGCATACGAAGATTTTTAGAATGAGTGAATATATTAATATATCACAAGCGCCAAATCTTTATTGGTACGAAGGCATTTAATAACGAATCAAATGAATATGGTTTATGATTTGGTCTTAAATACTTAAGTGTGACCCAAAAGGAGCATTTACGTAATATACGAAACAAATAAATGAAAACCATAAGTTCATAAATCATTCCGTTTGAGTGGCTTGTTGATCACGACTGAGAGTTTATTGTCTTGCAGAGCCAAAGAACACCAAGTTCTTTCATTCACAGACAAAGGGAAGCGGTAGCAGATGCAGAAATGTCAAAGAGAGGGAGAAGAAACAAGACTGCTCTACCAGTGAAGTTTGCCGAAACTCCTACGGTCTCAAAAGAAAAGCCCATAAAGCTAAGACTAGTCACAGATACATCATGCCAAGGTCTTGGGAAAATGACATGGGACGCAGTCTACAACCTATTGGAAAGAGAGGACCCCAAGGTCACAGTGGAGAAGGCATCAGTTCCAGACGAAGATAGCTCGGATTCCGATTCTGATATCAATGAAAGAACACTTGTAAATTCGTTTTTGCATCGAATTGCAGCCAGAGCGAGCATCATGCCTTACTATGATGTAGTTCGATGGGTTATTGACAGTGTAAAGATACAAGATATAACGTTTGTTTCAGCATCTGGGGTGCCTTTCGGCTCATTTAAAGCAGAAGACCTGAAAGCAATGTATCACCTTCCAGACTCACAGAAGGTGTATAACAAAAAATTTATCAAAGATTTTGCTGATAATAACAAAGTCCAATTTGACCCTATCAAAGATTGGAGGAAAAACCCAGAGAAGCACCGAAATGAAGCATCCGGTATGTATTCTATAGATTCCCTTCTGCCTCCATATTGCTATGCAGCTGCCATGATGTGTAGGTTATTTGGCAATGATAATTCAGCTAGGTTTTCTATACAAATGGTCCCATTAATCCTAGCTGCTGTGAATTCCGACATTGTGGATTGGGCTGTTATTCTTTCTGATAGAATGGCCAATAGGATACTTGAATATAGACAAGAAAAAACTGCTGGAAATTCTACTCCCTTTTTCTTTTGTGCCTATATTCTTGATGCTATTTGTTTCAATTCCGAATTTCCCTTATTTGGATGGAAATGGACTCCCAAAAACCCTCTTCCAATCCATATTTATCATAAATTGCTTTGGAAGATTCATTTCCAAGCTAATGTATATAGAATCTCTCATGGTTTCCTCATCCCTGTTTTCCAAACCATTTTTAATCGCTTTCCTCCTAGGTTTTCTGATAAAGCTAAAGCCGACCTGTCTGCAATCGGAGATTGGTTTGGGGAGGAAAAATTTACTTACATCAGGGTTTTTGGTAGTATAGTAGAGCCGCATGTTCTTCCGCTTTTTGTTCCAGACAAACTTCTCGCTCAAGAAGTTTCTTATCAATTGACAATTGAAGGTATATCCAGGTCTTTGAACAACAGTAAGAAGAAAATGTGGCCTCAATTCCCACTCAATTGTGGTCATTTCACTCTAAATGATTTCAAGCATGCAGAAAAGGAAGTCTCCAAGATAAGAGGTTGTAAATTTGCAACCATTCCAGGAAGACAATATGATCCAAAAAAGATAGCATTTGATGTCACGGCTTCAGTTTCAATTGCTCGTTTTGAGCATGAACCAGATCTGTTTGATGATTTGTTTGTTTCATTAGATAATTTTCCTCGAATTTTTGACTTGGTCAAGTCTAAATTTCAACAGGAGGAAATAAATAAATTTCTCTTATTTAGAAGCCAGAGATTGTTGAGAGTTCCTCTGGACCAGCTGAGAACTCAAATCCAAAAGTCAGAGACAGAAGGTACATTCAGCCAAACGCCAGTAGAAACATCTACCGGCAAAATCATTACACAATCGGCTGTCAACCAGCCGACTGTACATACTCAAAAAGTGGTCACTATTGACAAACCTGATGTCCCAAAGGGAAATACTGCTCAAATGACAGACAAATGCACAAATATCAATGATGATGTGCATAATCAAAAGGATGGATCGGATGACAAAAGCACTGAGCAGAGCATAGACAAAGAAAAAGGAAAAGAAATAACTAAGGAAATTATGGTTTCCACTAATCTTGATGTTTCTTCTCAGCTATTAAAACAATATGATCAGTTTGCTCAACAGCTTGGATTGCAGGATAAAGGTGAAGAACAAATAGAACAGGATGTTGAAATCATTCCTGAACATCCTACAGGGCATATTGTATTAAAAGGTGAGGAGATCCCTCCTTTGGATGTATTTTACAGCCCTAAACATAAGGCTGTTGTCAAAAAACAAAGAAAGAAAAAAAAAAACAGAACAGGGCATATTTTCTACTCCATCAGAGGAATTTATGAATATTGTTTATAAGAACAATGAAATGAATCCATTTGAAGACCTCACGAAATTGTCCCAGTATACAGGAGCTTATAGTGCTGCAACAGTGGATAAAGTTGTAGAATTTTCTCAACTAATAACTCAGAAAGATCTTCACATAGCTTCACTGGAAGAACAAGCTAAGGAGAATCAGCAACTGATTAGCCAATTGCAACAACAACTACAGGATCAGACATTCAGGTCTAAAGAATTGGAGAAACAGCTTGCTGAAGAAAAGAAGAAGGTTGATGAAAATCTTTTAGGCAAACAAAAGCAGCTAAATGAAGAAATTTCTAAGTTACAAAATCTGTTGCAAAATGAGAAAAATGCAAAATTGATTCAAGAAAAGGAATTTCAAGCAACTTTGGATAAGTTTAAAGATTACCCAAAGTTAAATGAATTCAAATCAGAAGCCCTTGAGGCTAATAAACTATTGACTCAACAGTTAATTGAATTTTGCTCAAAGCTGTCACAAGCAGAACCTTTATGTGATATTACTTCATCTTTGATCCAAAATATCATAACTCTTAGACAAGAAATAGATGATGCCGATGAAAAGATTTCTGAGTTTCTCAACTGGCAGGATACAGAAAAAGGAAAAGAAGCAAATCTTCCTAGGATAGAGGAAAAACACAAAGAAATCTTGTTTACAGAATGGGAACATCAACTAATGAAAGCTGAGAGAGCAATATCCAGGGCCAGAAATATGATGAATAATATCACACAACTCATAAATGACAGCTTATACTCAATTAATCTCATTTCAGACTGTGTTCCTGGCAGTTTGCCAAAAATAAAAGAAACTGAAGACAGGTGGAGAGAAGAAATGGAAAGGAAAAGTCAACAAATCGGCAAACTTCAAACGATATCCTGGGATAGTATGTGGACTCATTTGATCAAGCCAAACAATCAAGAGATAGCTATCAAACTTCTATCAAACGCTGTCGATTGTCTAATTCCAGAATTTTCTGATGCCACCTATGCTGGACAGTTGCATTCTGAGATGAGTCATCCACCAAGACTTCGAGATATGTTGAACATTTGCAACTTGGCTTCATCAAGCGAGGGAGAAAAACAATGAATCAGTTTTCATTCAAGATAGCATTTTAGTTTTAATTGGATAGATTGTAGCAGTAGTATTAGGATTTTGTTATGTAATTTATTATTTAAATCCCTCTCATGCATTTAGAGAAGGATCGGAAGTTGTAATATTTTTGGGATTTGGAGCTAACATTTCTGTACTTCATTCCTTATTATATTTATATGAAAGATCACATCTGGTGATTTTTGTGCTCAAATTATCTTTGAAGTGTTGCATTTTTGTGCCTTTGGATTTAATTTTACATCGGAGTTACTAGATCAGAGTATCACATTTCATTCGACAGTCTTCAAGATGAATGAGGTATTTTTATCTGTTCACTGCTGATTTTCTTTGTTATATGGTATTCATTTGAAGAATTTGCTATCATTTATATATTTGGTTTTTCATAATATTTCCTTTTATATTATCATTTCTGAGTATAATTGGAATATTATCATTTATAAGCATATATGAATGGTATATAATGATGAATACAATATACTAATATAACTCTGTTTAATTTATTAAACAGAGTTATTTTTATTCGTTTCTGCACATTTCAATTTAATCAATAATACATTTCCATGGTTATTATTAGATTGAAACAATCCTAAGTTGTATTCACATATAATCACCCGGGTTAAAATTAGAATTTCTTTATCAGTATTTAGTTTAGATTAGATAGTTTTATTTTCTGTTAATTTAGTCCCATTTTCACCCATCCAATTCAATCCACTTAGTTATAAGGAAACTGGTCCTTTAAATCCAGTTGGAGCCACCATCCCAAACGGAAAAGGAGCTGTCTTAAGGTCCCGACCGGGTGGTTTTCCCCCAATGTTTGAAGCAGAGATTTTCTAGGCTTCAACAGAACCTTCATTCCATCCAGCTACTAGTAACCAGTAATCTACTTAGGTGAATGAAATGAAGCTTGGGGGACGTCTTCTCTTGCAGGGGGCATTCGACATGTGCTCTTGCAGGGGGTTCAAAACATTCTTACTTATTTCACCCATTCAATTATTGAAGTTCGGGGGCAAAATCAGGTTCAGAGCTCCAAAATGCAAATGGTAACTATGGAATGGTAAAAATGAATAGTAAAACTAATTTTAATAGTCATTTAATTATTTGCAAATCGAATTTATTGCTATGACTATGGTTTTATTATGTTTTTATCATGAAACAGGTATTTTTAATCCATTTGATGTTGTTCTAAACAGGTCTTACAACTCATGAACATATTAGTCATGCAGATTTATTTCAAGAATGATTTGACCACAAAGCATACTTTTTCTCCTTATTTTTCGAGATTTGTTAAAATTGAAAAAAGATTTGAAGTGCACTTTTATCTCTTTTTTGAGCTTCGGTAACAATGAAAAAGGAACCCCTCGAGTCTTCTTTCAGCTCTTTTCGGACTCTGAAAATGTGAAAATATTGCCTAGCACTTGTCTTTTTGAGCTCGTAAAAGTAAATGAATTGATATCTACTCGGTATAAGTTTAACCTTTTTCCGGACTGAGATAGATTATTTACGAAAAAGGAATACCTTGGTCGAACATGACTAAAGAGGTTCTCTCAGATATTATTTTACACTTTTTCGGATCTGAGCGACAATTTTACAAAAAAGTACTTTTGGAGTTTTCTTTCGTCCTCTTTTTCAAACTCTCTAAATATGAAAAAGGACCGGGTTGTCATTGTCATTAAGCTTGTTAAAACATAAAATAGCGACGGGCTTCTCGATCATCAAAAGAATCGATTTTTATTCATCGCTAGACTCGTTAAATTATTAAATAGCGATAATTTATTTGCCCAAAGGGTTGAATTATAGATCAAGCAAATGATATCCTCCTCAAGCTTGTTAAAAAATAAAGAGGTACTGGTCGACAAATGACCGGGGAAAATTTGGGAAAAGTGAGAAGAATTATTTATGGTAGCAAGTCGCTCTTTAACATGACACTTCACTTATGTCCATGACTGTTTGGGTTGGGTAATCTTCTTGACGGTTCATTCATACCTATGGTTCATCATACCTTCAATTCAGTTTTGGGTCAATGCTGCCAACTCATCTCAGTGTCGCCGATATGTTCAAGAGAAGTCATCCAGTGAATACTCATCCATCTGCAATACTCATAAACCTTCATTCTCATGACCGTCATCCCTGAAAATTGCTATATCAAGTCATACCTTTATCTCTGAAATCAGTAACTCATGTTTCGTAATAAGGTGGCTTCCTATCGATGACAAATCATTATCCAGGAAGTTCACTTAGAAACATTATGTTCCATTACCATGAGGCTTGTTACAGCATCGACAAGATCCTCGCTTCTAGACTTTTGACCAAAAGATTTTGTTTGCCGTTCGACATCAAATCATCTATTCACGCCTTACGAAATGTACTGCAGTACCTTGAGGGCCATTGACATTAATGGTGGTTCTCTCGCATTTGTTAACAGCTCACATCATTGGCTGGTAATCAAACAATGTTTTTCCATGTTCGACTACAAATCATATATTCACATGGCTAGACTTGTACCCGAATGATAAAGTGAACGAGATAAGAAGACCCCGGATCTAGTTTAAGCCATCCGAGCTGTGATTTCAGGATTTTTGTACACATCATCTGTACAGTGGCCTTACATACAGATTGTCATCCGAACATGGGCCTATATCTATAGGCATGTCTATATTGGGCAACATT
This sequence comes from Pinus albicaulis, assembly GCA_034641835.2. Classification (NCBI taxonomy): domain Eukaryota; kingdom Viridiplantae; phylum Streptophyta; class Pinopsida; order Pinales; family Pinaceae; genus Pinus; species Pinus albicaulis. The sequence goes on from CM076577.1 coordinate 879,338,432, forward strand.
CCAATATAGACGACTTTCTGAATTATGTATATGTTATTAGATTGTTTATGTGCTGAACATGGGAATGCATACCCTCGACAATTTGTGATCAAAGAGGATATATCATGATGTAATGTATTGTAATATTGATGCAGGTCGCCACTCCGCTTCATCTCCAACCCATCACAGTGTAAAGCATCTCAATCAAAATATTGTTATTATTATTCTGGCTTCATGCTTTAGGGGGGAATTGTTATAGGTCAATTTGGGAATCATTCCCAATGACCTGGTTAACTATGTTAGCGCTCAAATCTACCTTAGGCTGAAATAAGGTAAAACTCAAGGCTACATCAAACCACGCTCAGCCTCGTAGCTAGCCCTACGAGGACAGGAGAGGGCTCTCTCCGGATCTATCTCGGAAAAAGGTCTTCAAAGGGGCTGAGATGACTTATAATGAATACTGATTTTAGGCTAGTAAAGAGATAGGAAAGTTTGATTTTGATTTTTTGGGTTTTTGTTGAAAATTTGGGAAAAGCAATTTTGGGTCCGGGGATAAGGCCAGATCTTTGCAGAATTCGAGTTGGGGCAAGGTAGGCAGTAGTCTTGATTCTTTTGATCAGGTGTATGGATGGATCAGAACGAAAAGGAGCTGAAGAGGGCAAGGGAGAACATAGATCCTCTCCAAACAGGCGAAAACATGTAAAACTAAACAAATTTAAAGGCAGAGCACTGAAATCAATGGATTCTACCTCATTTACTCATTCATTTAGTTTCAGAAGCATAAGAAGGTAATGGCATACATCAAACATGATAGAAATTACAATAAACTGAGAGAAAACACCATCAAGAACTGAAAGCCACAAGAATCCCAACAGGTGCTGCAAAACCTCAGATCTTTCCTTAGCCAAAATGTGAAAAAAATGTACAATAGTGTGCTAAACTTTTCCCAAGAGTCCAACCTATCCAACCTCTGAAAATGATCGAGAAATTACATCATATAGACCATCCTAACCCCTTTCCATGCCTCTAGGGGTCGAATTCCTCCTTCTAGGAGCAGTTTCAACTAATTCTAAACAAGGAGCTAGAATATAGGCAGCCAAACAACTTGCCTCTAAAAGGAAGGAAACTGATTCTTACATTTGATTTTTACTTTTTTAGGAGTGAATCATCTAGAATAGGTAAAAGTGAGTCCAAGTTACATGCCAACCATAAAATTACATCAAGATAACTCAAAAATTACACCCACAAGCAAAACTGGTCCAACTGGCCGAAATCCTGAGCTGGAAGATGAAAAATCAGCAAAAAATCTCTATGCGTAGCGTGCCTTACAGCCTATTTTTTGGGCACTTCCCGGAGTCCAAATTGAGCTCATGATAGCTCGTTGGAAAGCCCTGGATGTTGGCTATCCAACTCAAGTGGAATTTTTCAATTTGGAGCTCATTTGCCCCTCCAAAACTTCATTCTCCCATAAATACTTCCTGCTGGTGCAAAAGGTGGCAGAAAGGTGGTTTTCATGGTGTTTTTGGGCCTTTTGATCATCCAGAACTTGGTGAAATGCTTTGATCCTACTGGAGCATGCATAAATTACCATGAAAAACTCAAAAATATAAATTTTTCCTCTAGCAAGTGTCCCAATCATAAGCGAGCGCGTCGACGCGCTACGCGTTGGGCGGAAAAATCTATGTTAAGGCATAAAAAATCACAATTGACAAAATTTTCTCCAAATTTGCTGAAATTTGGACTGAGGGTACATCATCAAGTATCATGTTCATTGAAAGAAGTTTCAGCCAAGATTATGCCTTTTCACGCCTCCTCAATGCCTTCTTCGTCTATGTTGCCCGAGGTGAATATGAAGAGTTTAGTGTCTTGGTCTCAATGCCAAAATATGCTAAGTAGGAGGGGAGTGTGGGAAATAAGGCAATGGGAACAATGGACTGTACTCAAGTGAGACTTAAAGTGCAAGGACACTCACTTTATTTTTTGGGAACTTGGGGTTTGAGGACTTTACAAATGAGATGGGGAAATGGGAATGATAGGGAATGAAGTGACTTGGGGATAGGAAAAAGGGGTTTAGGAATAAGTCACTTAGGATGTAAGGGGATGTAAGAGGATAAGGAAAATAGAATATAATAATGAGATCATGGGAGATGGAAAAACAAGGTGGGAAGTGACACCAAAACTGTTTTAAAACACCAATTCAAAAACCATGGAGAGGCATTTCTTCAACAAGATAGAGTTGGTTTTTGACATTCAACTCTCATATACGATTTTCAAACTACACCAAACCTTGAAAAATAGCAATTACAACACACATAAACATATTTGGAACAAAGGGGACTGAGTCAATTTGATTTTTGGTAAAGAAATGACAAAAAATTTGAGTTCTGGCCCAATGCGTAGCGCGCTACATAGTGCATTTTGCAGGAGGCTTTTGGAGGCCTTCCCGGTGTCCAAATTGGGCGTGTGATAGCTCGTTGGAAAGATGTTGGAGTATAATTTCCAACCCAAGTGGAATTTTTCAATTTTGAGTTCATTTACCCTGTCAAAAATCAAATCTCCCAACACTACTTCCTGCAGGTGCATCAATTCTCTTGAGGCAACGGTATTCTTGACATTTCTCCAAAACCATTACACCTGTGTAAAAATTGAAGGAGGTCTTTCTTCATTGGCATGTTTTGTACAAAAACCTTTCTCAGTTTTCTAAAATTCATCTTTTGTTGCTTTGAAACATCATTTTAGTGAGACCTATCCCGATGTGTGAAACAAGGGATTTTGTCGAAATGAAGCGAAATGAAGGGGATAATGGGCTTCTAAATTCTTGGGGAAATTTTGGGAAGTAGGGAGGGATGTTAGGAAGCGGGAGAAAGTGGAATCTCAGAGATTGAGTGAGGGGAAGGGGTCCAAAAGGGAAAAACACAGGCCTAGCCTAGAAAATTGCCAAGTTGTGGCAAGAAACTAGGGTTTGTGCAAAAATGAGGAATTTGGGGGATCTCAGTGATGGGAAGTGTTTAATAAGGTACATTAATGATAGGAGAAGGTGTATGAACATCAGGATACAATTTTTTCTAATGATTTGACCATCCAAGAGAAATTACCTCCAAAACCCTAGGAGAGGGAAATGGACCTTACCTAGGCACAACTGAAGCATGAACAAGCTGTAAAATGACCCAATGGAACTTAACATGATGATGAAAACCCTCTGAATGATGGTACACTCAGCTGAATGGTGACATGGACCGACATTTGGACAACTTTGAAAATAGTGAAAACAAACCCTAGACCTAATGCCTAATGACCAAATTTTGCTCGAAGACTCAGTGAAATGACAAAATTTGACCTTGACACCTTAAAATCACTTTGTAAGAGCATGTTTGATCACTGAAGGAAAGCTGCAAAGGCTGACACTAACATTGGCTCCAATGGGGATGGTAGCTCCTTGGAGGTGCCAAGAACAGCAGCTCTTTGGGAGTGCAGACCAGTGCCTTCATCCATTGGGCAATGGAATCAAAACATGAAAACTGACATTATGTAGACTGACTCTGACTAAGACTGAAAAACCATAATATAACATGACTAAAACATAAATGACAAACTAGAAGGATGCTCATGATTGAGCTTATTCATCAACCTACTCTAATTGTTCTTTTCACCACCTGATCAAGTGAAATGAAACAAGCAATGCAACCATGTAAGCATCCTGGCTGCTGTTTGATTTCTTCCCACATGCTTACTGATGCGCAGGAAAATAAAAGAATCGAAAGGCAACTCCCATGGAAATTTGAACTCAAGCTGACTGCTGATAAACTTGCAAAGCACAAACTGACTGGACGACTGCAAGAATACTGCAAAAGGATCTTCATAAACATAGCTCTGGTCCAGATAATCTCCATACCTTGATCTTAAACTTTTCGTCACATCTGCGGTGCTTTTCTTTGGTGATTGCAGCAAGCTGTCAAAAGGATCCTGAAATTCATGAATAACCAAACTCTGTTGCTGATTCCAAACTAAACAAAAGCCTCCTTTATCAATCTCCTCATATGAAAAATCTGTTGAACAACACAATGAAATTGACTTTTGAACAAGATTATTATCAACATTCTTTTCGGGCACATGGTTAGCCAATGGAGAAGAATTTTTACAGAAACCTCATCTAGCACACGAGCAATAGGATCATCAAAAACTTGAGAAGACTGTTGCACTGTATCCCTTGAAAGTGCATGACATCCTACTGGCTTTTCATCTTTTTCTTGAGAGATTTTACGAAGATTCTGCCTTATAAACTGAAATGCTTCGAAACAAAAGGGTATAGAATTTTCCTGCATCATCAAATCATGTATTTCATCTTCCACACCTTCATCTGTAATCCGACCTTCAATTTCATTTGGTGGCTGCAAATCTGATGCTACAGGCTGCTCAAGAATTTCGTTATCTGTCTCATCCTCAACATTAACACTGAGAGATTGCTGATTTCTTATAGGCTGCTCATTTGAAGATTTACTATGCAATTTACCCTTCAAAAACTAAAATGATTCAAAACAAAATGGTACGGAGTCACCTTGTATCATTTGATCACATGTACCAGCTTCCATGTCCTCATCTGCAACTTGAAAATCAATGGCTTTCGAGGGCTGAAAATCTAAATATGAGAAGTCTTGAACAAGGTTTTCATTGCGCTCAAGATGGTCCAGATCAAGACTTGTTGACATTTGATTTCTGATTGCATGGTAGTTGTCTCTGATGAACTGAAACGAGTCAAAACAAAAAGGCAAAGATCCTTCACTTACTTCAAAATTTGCTGCACTTTCCTCATCATTGTCATAGCTGATATGCATCGGTTGATCACTGTACTGAAGCTGCTGAAAGTGAACTTCCTCCTCGCACAAACTAGCTGATGATTCGTCTGCAAGATTAGCTTCTATTTGGAGAACATAATCATCATCATACTGATCAAAATGAGGCAAATCCTCAAGCATACATGTCATATCAACAGCTCTCTCTTCTTCAAGCTGATCTATAAAACAATCAGTATGAAAACTGGGATAAGAAACAAAATGTTTTGGATCAGCCACTTGTTCTTGAAAGTCATTTTCATTTTTTGCAGTCATTTTTTGCACCATCTCTTCTACTGCATTTACGAAAAGATCAAGCTTTTCCTCTGAAGGTGTTAGCTGCTCTGAAACATTCTACTTTTCTTCTTCCTTCAACCTTGCCCTCAAGATCAGCAAATGAGCCTCTACATTTACTGCCTTGTTCTGCATTTCGTGAAGTGTTGCAATATTATTTTCTCTCAACTGAAACTCCATTTCTGGATCAAAGGCACCCGGGTAGTGCAAGAGAGCAGATCTAGGAGAAGGTCTTATATCAGCTGGCATCGAAAAATATACTTGGTTAAATCTAGCAGAAAATTGTTGTACTGTCTCTCCTGGCAATCTTTTTAGCTGGTTATACTCTTCTATAATCAACAAAAAATTCTGTCCAATCATCCACCTGTCAAGGAAAACTTTGACAAACTGCTGAAAATATGTGATGCTCGCATCAGGCAGGGCTTTGAACCAACTCTTCACTTGGCCTTGCAAAGAAAGAGCAAAAAGCCTAATACTAACATCTTCATCATCAACTTCAAAAAGGTCTAGAAAAGTCTCAACATTCTGCACATGTTGCTCAGCGTTGACATTGTTGCTTTCACCGTCAAATATTGGTAGATATAGGTCATAATTTGTAGGGAAAGCATGAAGAACAGAAGGTAAAACAAGAGGTTTGTACCGATCTGGAATTTTACAAGGTGTAGGGGTATGTACAAGAGTTGCGGGATCAGTTTTGTTTTCTTTAGGCTCATCACTCTGAAGAGAGTCATCATAAGATGTGGGAAAAGTAAGGAGGCCAGAATCAAAGGGAAACTCATTATTTACACTTTTTGAATGAGTCGAGTGAAGATTTTGATCACCTTTATCATACAGCAAATTCTGAAAAACTTTCAGGACAGCTTCAAGACCAGCGAAGAAGTAATTTACAAGAAAGCAGACTAGATCCTGAATACCATTCCACTTTAGATACGTGAACTTTGTGTAAGATCCTTCCATTTTCTCAGAGAAAAAGTCAGTCCTCCAGTGGAGTCTCTACTTTGAATTAGAGTCACCAGGTGAATGATTTCAGCCTTCTTATGTCTGATCGTTGTCCACCATCAACCATCAGATCTGAACTCGATACATGTACTGGGGCAATTTATAAGTTAAGTGTTACGATTACAAGCTAGACCGGAGATCGACTGAAGCAGCGTTTATCTACTATGCACTCGCAGAGCAAGAGCAGTTCGAAGGCTCCCTGGCGTGACTTCAGACTCCGTCTGTAGCTTATAAAACAAATAACACCCACAAGCAAACCAATTCTTCCCCAGTATGGTCGCCACTATGTTAGCGCTCAAATCTACCTTAGGCTGAAATAAGGTAAGACTCAAGGCTACATCAAACCACGCTCAGCATCGTAGCTAGCCCTACGAGGACAGGAGAGGGATCTCTCCGAGTCTATCTCGGCAAAAGGTCTTCAAAGGGGCTGAGATGACTTATAATGAATACTGATTTTAGGCTAGTAAAGAGATAGGAAAGTTTGATTTTGATTTTTTGGGTTTTTGTTGAAAAATTGGGAAAAACAATTTTGGGTCCGGGGATAAGGCCAGATCTTTGCAGAATTCGAGTTGGGGCAAGGTAGGCAGTAGTCTTGATGCTTTTGATCAGGTGTATGGATGGATCAGAACGACAAGGAGCTGAAGAGGGCAAGGGAGAACATGGATCCTCTCCAAACAGGCGAAAACATGTAAAACTAAACAAATTTAAAGGCAGAGCACTGAAATCAATGGATTCTACCTCATTTACTCATTCATTTAGTTTCAAAAGCATAATAAGGTAATGGAATACATCAAACATGATAGAACTTACAATAAACTGAGAGAAAACACCATCAAGAACTGAAAGCCACAAGAATCCCAACAGGTGCTGCAAAACCTTTGATCTTTCCTTAGCCAAAATGTGAAAAAAATGTACAATAGTGTGCCAAACTTTTCCCAAGAGTCCAACCTATCCAACCTCTGAAAATGATTGAGAAATTACATCATATAGACCATCCTAACCCCTTTCCATGCCTCTAGGGGTCGAATTCCTCCTTCTAGGAGCAGTTTCAACTAATTCTAAACAAGGAGCTAGAATCTAGGCAGCCAAACAACTTGCCTCTAAAAGGAAGGAAATTGATTCTTTCACTTGATTTTTACTTTTTTAGGAGTGAATCATCTAGAATAGGTAAAAGTGAGTCCAAGTTACATGCCAACCATAAAATTACATCAATATAACTCAAAAATTACACCCACAAGCAAAACTGGTCCAACTGGCCGAAATCCTGAGCTGGAAGATGAAAAATCAGCGAAAAATCTCTATGCGTAGCGCGCCTGAGCTCTATGCGTAGCGCGCCTTACAGCCTATTTTTGGGGCACTTCCCGGAGTCCAAATTGAGCTCATGATAGCTCGTTGGAAAGCCCTGGATGTTGGCTATCCAACTCAAGTGGAATGTTTCAATTTTGAGCTCATTTTCCCCTCCAAAACTTCATTCTCCCATAAATACTTCCTGCTGGTGCAAAAGGTGGCAGAAAGGTGGTTTTCATGGTGTTTTTGGGCCTTTTGATCATCCAGAACTTGGTGAAATGCTTTGATCCTACTGGAGCATGCATAACTTACCATGACAAACTCAAAAATATAATTTTTTCCTCCAGCAAGTGTCCCAATCATAAGCGAGCGCGTCGACGCGCTACGCGTTGGGCGGAAAAATCTGTGTTAAGGCATAAAAAATCACAATTGACAAAATTTTCTCCAAATTTGCTGAAATTTGGACTGAGGGTACATCATCAAGTATCATGCTCATTGAAAGAATTTTCGGCCAAGATTATTCCTTTTCACGCCTCCTCAATGCCTTCTTCATCTATGTTGCCCGAGGTGAATATGAAGAGTTTAGTGTCTTGGTCTCAATGCCAAAATATGCTAAGTAGGAGGGGAGTGTGGGAAATAAGGCAATGGGAACAATGGAATGTACTCAAGTGATATTTAAAGTGCAAGGACACTCACTTTATTGTTTGGGAACTTGGGGTTTGAGGACTTTACAAATGAGATGGGGAAATGGGAATGATAGGGAATGAAGTGACTTGGGGATAGGAAAAATGGGTTTAGGAATAAGTCACTTAGGATGTAAGGGGATGTAAGGGTATAAGGAAAATAGACTATAATAATGAGATCATGGGAGATGGAAAAACAAGGTGGGAGGTGACACCAAAAATGTTTTAAAACACCAATTCAAAAACCATGGAGAGTCATTTCTTCAACAAGATAGAGTTGGTTTTTGACATTCAACTCTCATATACGATTTTCAAACTACACCAAACCTTGAAAAATAGCAATTAAAACACACATAAACTTATTTGGAACAAAGGGGACTGAGTCAATTTTATTTTTGGTAAAGAAATGACACAAATTTTGAGTTCTGGCCCAATGCGTAGCGCGCACTTTTCTATGCGTAGCGCGCTACATAGTGCATTTTGCAGGAGGCTTTTGGAGGCCTTCCCGGTGTCCAAATTGGGCGTGTGATAGCTCGTTGGAAAGATGTTGGAGTATAATTTCCAACACAAGTGGAATTTTTCAATTTGGAGTTCATTTACCCTGTCAAAAATCAAATCTCCCAACACTACTTCCTGCAGGTGCATCAATTCTCCTGAGGCAACGGTATTCTTGACATTTCTCCAAAACCATTACACCTGTGTAAAAAGTGAAGGAGGTTTTTCTTCCTTGGCATGTTTTGTACAAAAAAGTCTCTCAGGTTTCCAAAATGCATCTTTTATTGCTCTGGAACATCATTTTAGTGAAACCTATCCCGATGTGTGAAACAAGGGATTTGTCGAAATGAAGCGAAATGAAGGGGATAAGGGGCTTCTAAATTCTTGGGGAAATTTTGGGAATTAGGGAGGGATGTTAGGAAGCAAGGAAAAGTGGAATCTCAGAGATTGAGTGAGGGGAAGGGGTCCAAAAGGGAAAAACACAGGCCTAGCCTAGAAAATTGCCAAGTTGTGGCAAGAAACTAGGGTTTGTGCAAAAATGAGGAATTTGGGGGATCTCAGTGATGGGAAGTGTTTAATAAGGTACATTAATGATATGGGAAGGTGTATGAACATCAGGATACAAGTTTTTCTAATGATTTTACCATCCAAGATAAATTACCTCCAAAACCCTAGGAGAGGGAAATGGACCTTACCTAGGCACAACTGAAGCATGAAAAAGCTGTAAAATGACCCAATGGAACTTGACATGATGATGACAACCCTCTGAATGATGGTACACTCAGCTGAATGGTGACATGGACCGACATTTGGACAACTTTGAAAAGAGTGAAAACAAACCCTAGACCTAATGCCTAGTGACCAAATTTTGCTTGAAGACTCAGTGAAATGACAAAATTTGACCTTGACACCTTAAAATAACTTTGTAAGAGCATGTTTGATCACTAAAGGAAAGCTGCAAAGGCTGACACTAACAAACTAGACATCATCTCTAGGACCAATGAATAGGGTCTATCATCACCTATCATTTCAGTTGCTACATGCCCTAAGACAAAGAACAAGACAAATCATTCATGACTTTCATCTGCAAAGGTTTCCAAGGTTTGAAGTTTATATTATATCATATGAGAGCTCATCAACGTTGCCTCTAAAGGGACTAAGTGCATTGCATATGCAGGTAGCCCCATTCAAGGTTTCTCTGCAAAGCACTAACCGACACTCATAGATGCGTTGGTCACATTGGGAGCGAAATTCTCATTGTTCCGGAATCTCCACTTGGCCAGTGCCTTCTAGAAGAGTTCACATGTGTCAAACTTCGAATCCATGTGTCCATTTGACATCTACAAGATTGGGAACATGTCTTGCATATTATTATAAAGTCATTGATTGTAAAACTACCTTCAGCTCCTCTATAAATTGAGCACAGATCTTAGTGTTTGAGAAGGAAGAATTTGAGTATAGAAATGTTGGTGGAATTTCAATTGAGGAGTTGATTTGAGTGACATATTGTTGGAGATATCTGCATTGTGATGAGGCTGGGATGCTGCTAGAGATGGTGACACTAAATCAATCACTGGGTTGTAACCTCCCCTTCTATCATTAATAAAGATTACTGCTTATTTTTCCTTATATGCATCTGTATAAGCTTTGATTTTCCATATCATGATTTCTTATTTGATGTATATGGTTTATGCTTTATTGATTTAGCTAAATAAATTGAATATACATCTGTATTATTGCTATCTCTTGTTGTTTAGTGTTCATTCTTGCAGGAAATATTTTGCATTGTCAGCTGGAATTTGAATCTACAGCAAAAGCGATAGAAAGAGAGTTTGGAAGCGCTTGGACTCCAAGTAAGCTTCTCATTTCATTCTGTGTGTCTATTTACAGTTATGAAAGATAGTCGTAAAGTCTTTGACTTGTTGTTCTAGATTAGCACCTGTCTAGGGAAGAATGATTTATCTGTAATTCATAATTCCACATAACAAGCTATTTTTTAATCGAAGGGTAAATGGATATGAAACCAGTGGTGTTATGACCTGACCCAAAATTGAATGCAATCAAATGTGATATTGTAATCTTTCACTTCGATGAATCCTAACTAAAGTAAGTATATAGGTCCCATTCACTTCCAACATTGCAAAAATTGATAAATAAGAGAAAACATAACAAATTCTCTAATGCACTAATTTCAGCAAGAAAAACTAATGCTAATCAATTCAAAACAATTTTTATTTTTATGTTTTAAGACAAGCATAAAAACATGTAAATTCAAATCAGTTGTATCTTGCAATGAGAGAAACTATCTTTTCAACTGATGAAATAACTCTTTACAATGAGCATAATTGAATATATGATGAAATCCACTGAAAGAAAAAAGATTCACACAACCAATTCCATAAGTGAAAGACTCTTTTTTGACAAATCAGTGAACCAACACAAACTCAAAACCCAAAACTGTAAAGATGAGTGATTTTCCTCGAAAAGGCAATCAAGGAAACTGATCTAAATCTATGATTGACTTTTCGAGAATGTAAACTATGCAGTTGTAATCTATGCACAATTCACTTGAAAACTATGCAAATGTAATCTATACACATTTTTCGTTCATATTCTAAAAATGAGAATTCTAACTATGCAAATGTAATCTATGCGAGAGAATTCTAAAACACAATATGATTCTAAATCAGTGAAAGAACAACAAGATAATTTTCCTTCACCAATGTAATCTAAAGAACTAATCAAGTGTAAGTAAAGAAAATTGGGTGACGATTCCAAAGGTCAAAAGTAAAAACACTCAAATGCGATTAACACTCAAACACAAAAACAAAAGCAAAAAGATACAAAATTTGTTAATAAACTGAGACAAATCTCGAAGTAATGACCAAAGGAAATAAAATTAAGAAATTATCAAGAAAGAAAATTCATTATACCCAATTAACTTAACAGATACTTAATGAGACTGTAAACAAGCTAACTAGATCATAAAAACCAAAAATCTGGACTTAAAGCAGAGAAACCTTAACTTTTTCAAAGAAATTACAGGCTTGCGCAGATATACAACGAAGTTCAGTGCTCATGCGTATTGTTTCTAAAGAAAAATTGCGTAGACCTGTGCTCTGTTTCTGAACGACAACCGTGCAGAGCGAGAAAATTAAGAAAAAAAAAGAAACAAAGGTTTCAAACCATAAATTTCAATTCTTAAAAGGGTCTAAAGGCATCAAAGGTTACAAAAGGACACAAATGAGAACTCGTTCCCAAGTAAGGGCGCTAATTTTCTACCCGGATTAATCCCTCTTGTGGATAAGAGAAATCTCCCTAGAATCCTAATGGAAAACTAGTAACAAACAAACAAAACAATGGTGCTTTCCTTAGCCTATAACTGAAACATGAAACATGTAGTATGTGAAAGATCACTTACCTATGAACAAAGTGCTTTCAACGCTTTCCACAACCAGCTTTTCCTCAATGCTTTACAGTCTCTCCAAATGATTTCCACAGCTTCTCCATGACGTGCCAAAAGAGATCTGCATAGACAAAAACATTCAAAGGGATCAAAGCATCTCGCATATAAAAGCAAAATTAAATTAAATCCTTAGTCTAGCATACAACATATAAATGAATCAATATTCAGTTATAAACCATGTGAGTGATTAAGGAATCCCACAAATAACATCGAAATAAACGCAATTAGGAAAGAACAATTACTTTGTATTAAAATAAAGAGGGAAAAGAAGCTTACAACCTGATGCCTTGATGTCAGAAGCCTCTTCTAATGGTCTCCTTTCCTTCCCTTGATGACGAGCTCTTCAGACCCAAAACCAACAACACGAGTTTACCAATCTAATTCTCTCAAAAAGTCTCCTCTTCCTTTAATCCTATGTTGAATTTATAGGGAGGATGAGGAGGTTTATAGTTCCACTTCTCAAGGGACATGATCCTTAAGAAAAGGATTTTAGTTCCATATACCAAGGGATGAGGCGCAGGTATGTAACAATTCTAGGTTTCTAATTTTGGATAAGATTCCTCAAACAAAGCTTCTAGAACTTACTCTTTTATTTTTACGTGCTTGAATGGACCTGTGCACTTTTTGTTTAGGAAAACTGCGCTGATCTGTGAAGTTTTTGTTCGGAAAAATTGCGCATGCGCGAGTTTTGTTTAGGAAACCGCGCAGGTTCTCAAAAATGGTTTTTAAGTAGTCGAAACCAAAATTCATTTTGTCCCTGGTATTATTTTACTTCAAGCTTTATAGGTGATTCACTTGAGACACAACATCGGATGGCGAGATATCTGAATTGGTAGTCACGGTGACAAATTTTAGTGTAACAGTTATGCAAATCAACGTAGAGCATTCAATTAGTTTCACGTCGGAGAGCATGTGTACTTATGCATCAAGCTTAAGAAGAGATCCTTGAGGATTGGCTGATGTGCCAAGCAGGCACTTCAGTATTGTTGCCTTTTGATATCCTTGAGAGGATTGGACCTGTGGCATATAAACTTGCACTGCCGCAAACAATGAAATTCCATGATGTTTTTCATATTTCATTGCTTAAGAGATATGTGCAAGATGTTAATTATGTGATTGATTGGTCTGTATTAAAGGTGGAACCGAAGGGAGAGTTCCAGGCAGATCCATAATGCATATTGCAACTCATACTCCAAAACCAAGCAATAGAGAATGTTAAAGTGAAGTGGAAGCACTTTGGGCCCGATGAAGCTACATGGGAGATGGTTGATCAGATGCGGGCATTATATCCTTCTTTATTTGTTGGTTAAATCAAATGAACTTTTGGTATCCTTGTGTGTGTGTGTGTGTGTGCGTGTGTATACTGCATCGATCTATGTTATAAAGCTTCAATAAGTGATATGTTTGTCATGTTTATTTTCCAGTAGTTGTTATTGTAAATATTGTAACAAGATGTGTTATAAATCTCCATAAGTAGTATGTTTTGTTGGTCATAAGTTTCATAAAACACCATGGACGGTGTTCCCTCGTGGGAGGGGGATTGTAACAACCCTGGGTTTATTTTATATGTAAATGAATTAAACCAAGGTCATGGGACACATATTCCAAGTTGAATGGAGGGGAAAACACTATAGTGGGCATCACTTGTGGTTAATTAATGACTGTGGAAATTGGTAAAGGCAGAGAGGAAATAAATGACAATTTAATATGAGAAATAAAGGAAAACAGGAGAAAAGGAAGACGAAGAGACACAAATATGCATGTAAAGGAATTAGAGAGAAAATGATGGGAAATGAATAAAAAGGAAAAAGGAAAGGTAGAGACTAGAAATAGATGATAAAAAGGCACCAGAGAAACAATTGATATTTCTAGCTTTTGATCACTTTCATAAATAGAGCTCTAAGAGAAGAGAGAGAGAAAGCACTTGGACACAAGCAATCAAAGGAAAACAATGGAGCACAAAGGTTGGAAGAGTAGCTACAACAGGAATACATTGGAGGTAACATGTTGCATGTGTGATTTCATTGATGAGATTTGGATGCATGGTACATGCATTTGGTTATTTGGTTGCTTTGTTGTCATTGGAATGGGATTTTCCTGGATTGACAATGGTTTTCATCCTTGCCTTGACATTTCCTAGATATACATGGTGTTGTGGGTTCCTTCTTTTGGTTTAAGCTTCAGATGGTCAATATACTTTGGAACATATTTACGCGGTGTCGGGAAATTCCGAAGGGTCAAGGATGGAGATGGGATTTCTCCTGGAACTCTTGAAGGATGGGTGGGTACAAGAAAATTTCTCTAGGTATGGTGAATAAATTTGGAGGCATCCAAACTTGTCTTGTGTTATTTATTTTTAAATTGGTTTAGGTGAAATCACTATGGTTGAGGGTTGAGGTGGTTTGGACTATGGAAGCCCTTGTTAGTTTTATTTTGGTTTAACCCACATGATCCCACATTCATGCTTAAAACATGGCACGAGGGTGATTGGCTGAAAGATAGATTTGGTTCAACCAAATCTATGGTTGGGTGGTACGTGGAATTCCATGTCTGGTTGGAATTTTCATATGTTAATATGTGTTATTTTATTATTATGATCAGTGAGAAAATGCATTGATTATTGTGGTGATTTTATGAGTGACTTGTCATGGATTTTTTATGGTTAAATGTTGGTCACAAGCATGGTTAAATGATGTGCTCTTGTTATGATTCGATAAGTTCATTAATGTTTATATGAATGCATGGGATAAAAAGTGTTGTCGCAACTAATTTGAGAGGGTATTGAGCCTTCTTGATGATTCCTTGGTGAATTTAAGGATACATTGAACAAATTTGCATTCGTGTCCTATAGTCACTATGTTTACCATGTCTTTGACGAAATTTTTCCCATGTGTTTGGAATTTTTTTAAGCAAGATCTAGCCTTATTACTTATCATTGAGACTTATTTTCATCATAAACTGATTTTTGGAGAGTTCTGGGTAGCTAGTTTGTAGTTAGCCCCAAAAATCTAGATATGAGCTGCTAGTTGCACCCTCTAAACTAAGATATTTTGACTACAACCACATAGAGGAAGGCTTGTGTGTGCGGCTAGAGCCTTCCAACCGCATGCACAATTTGGTATGTGTGCACCTAGGGTGTAAGGTTTGGGAAAAAGGAAGTTCCAACCCATGGCAAACTCGTCATCAAATGTTGTCTAGTATCTCGGTGATGTGATGCTCCTGGGAGGTGTAAGTATGAATCCAGTTAGTAGACCCCACTTCCATCATTGGAACTTGGATGTTGGGTCATGTCGTAGTAACTCTCGACTCATATTTACGATGCAGATCTTTTGAAATTGGATAAATGTGGGATGGAGTGGTTATAGACAATCTGTTAATTACATTAGTATAAGTGGATGATCTAATTTTTTGAAGCAACAATGATGAAATGAGTCATCAAATTTCCCAAAATATGTCAAAATAATTTGAAATGCCGATAATTGGTGAGTTTTCTTACTTTCTTGGACTTCAAGTAACCCAAACCAAAGTAGATATATTCATATCACAAGAAAAATATCTCAGAGATATGCTTAAGCGATTTGGGATGGAGGTATGTGCCATTGTGAGTGCACCTATGATTACAGGTTGCAAGCTAAGCAAGGACGATGAATCTCCTATGTTGGATGCTACTATTTACAAATCAATGATTGAAACTCTTTTATATATGACAGCTTCATGACTAGGCACCATGCATGTAGTAGGAATGGTGGCAAGATTCCAATAAGCCCCTAAGGAATCATATGTCAGTTGTAAAGATAATAATTTATAGTTGAAAGGAACTCTTGATTTTGGATTATGGTACCCTGGGAGAACAAATATTACCTTGACAACATATACTGATGCAGATTGGGTAGGAAGCATTAATGACAGAAAGAGTACCAGTGCCAATGCATTCTTCTTGGGAGATTGTCTTATATCTTGGCTTATCAAGAAATAATCATCCATATCTCTCCATAATTGAAGTCGAGTATATAGTGACAAAAGATTCTTACACACAAATCTTATGGATGAAATAAGCCTCGAAGGATGTCAACATAGAAACAAATTAGCATATGACCATAAATGTGACAACACCAGTGCAATCAACATCTCAAAGAATCTAGTAATGCATTCAAAGAAAAAGCATAACTAAATCTAGCATCACTTCCTTTGAGAGTAGGTTGCAAAGCATAACATCAAAATGGAGTATGTCAACACTAAGGAGAAAATTGCAGTTATCTTCACAAAATCCCTACCTCGAGAAGCATTTGAACATATTTCTCAAAATATTAGGGTCATCTCTCTTGAATCCCATTAGAGCATCCCTTTTCTATTGATTTCAAAGGGGTAATATGACAAGGAGAGTAGCAAGATGGCAGGGGGGAGAAACACGATGATAGGGGGATAAACACAATGACAGGGGGGGAGTAGCACGATGATGATGACATAGAGGGAGCAGTATATGAGGAGATTGTTGCCATTAGTAACAAAGGCGGGGGGGTTGTTGGAAGAATTATTGTTATTGATGTAAATAGAGATACCATCTTGACAGGGTTGTGGCTTATGCTTGTAGAGTACTTTAAGGCCTTTCCAACGAGTATTTACTTGCCCTCTAACTTCTACTCTTTGATAAGATATGAAATTTTCAAGTTGGGAACCAATATTCTTCTCGTTGGCCTACATGAGCCTACATGAACTCAAGTCATCCCTATTTCCAAGGGATATGTCGCTTCATGTAAGGTTCAATTTATATAAATATAAGTTGTGACTCTCCATTTCATCTTTCCACTCGGTTAAGTAAGTAAAGAAGACATTTGATATGAGGTAAAAGATAAAAGCTCACAACTCGTGAACTAAGGAGCAATTCAAGAAGGCAAACCAAGGAATTACGGAGTTTTATTCTGGGTATTTGATGATGATTTTTTATGTTTTTCTTAGGATTCAATGGGATCAGAATTTAGTTCTCTCGTGGACCTGGGCTTGAACTACAATTGAGTTGATTACTTCAACTTTTTTGGAGCAAACCTTATTTACTTTGCAATTGAAGTTTCAACTTCTCTCTTGGACCAAACCTCGCTCTGTTCATGAAAATATTATTGACCTTTTGAAAGTATAATTTTCTATAATATTTAGAGCAAACTTATCTATGTGTTATAACATACCTTCGACCCTTTTGGAACAAACCTTCCTGAAATTTGGAGCAGAGTTTTTCGGCTCTTTTGGAGTAGAGTTTTTCGGCTCTTTTGGAGCAGAGTTTTTCGGCTCTTTTGAGGTAAATTATTCATTTCATTGGAACATACTTTCGCCCCCTCTTGAGGAATGATTTTAGGCTTGTATTAAGGTACATACTCAACCCTACTATGGATAAGATAAAGTGTAGATCTTTGCCTCATCTTGGAATAGTCTTTGAGAGCAGAATTTTACACTTTTTTTAAGCATATTTTTTCCTTCGTAACATGCTTGGTAAAAAATCCATGTAAAAAAATACAAGACCAAGGTCATGGGACACATATTCCAAGTTGAATGTTGGGAAAAACATCCTAGTGTGGGTGTTCATTTGGTATATTATGGCTCAGGAGATTGGAAAAGGCAATGGCGAATGCTTTGGAAAGGAAAAATGGCATTTTTGGCAATTTATTTATAAAAAACAATGGAAACTAGGAGAAAAGGAAGGTGAAAGGTCACAGGTTGCATGTGAGGAGGAAAATGAAGGAAAATAATGGAAAAGGAATAAAATAGAGGCCTCGTTGATAAAAAGGCTTTTTGAGGATCAGTGGGCAAGCTTTGGCTCAACTTTTTTATAGTTCTATGGTGGAGATCTCTCTTTATTCTCTCTCTCACACACTCTGGACACTTAGATTTTTCTTGGAGCACTTCAGCTTTGAATCAAGAAGGAAAAGAAGGCAAAGGAAATCAAGGATCAAGCAAGGAAGAGCAGGTTCTAGTAGCTACAATGAGAGTATTTGCAGATATAGATTTGGTATGCATGGTTTTGCATGTGTGTTCTTGGTTCTCTTATTGTCATTGGCACGGGTTTTTCCAGGTGTGATAGTGTTGTTCAGCCTTGCCTTGTCATTTTCGGATAACCATGGTGTGATGGGGTTTTCATGTTTTGGTTGAGCTGGATTTTCGGATGGATTCGAAATTGAGTGAGGTGGATCTCTGAATGAAATAACACATAGTCTAGTATTCCCTAACCCAGAATGTGAATTACGGTAAAACCATTGGCCTAGTAACCCCTGAACCAGACTATGAGTTGTGGTAAAGATAGGTATTGTGTGTCTCGATGGGCCTAGGAATCCTTGACTGGTGAATGACAGGATATACGGTAAAGCCTAGAGGTGGTTACCATTGATCAAGCGGTAAAGGCTAGAGGGTAGTGTCTTGATTATGGCCTAGTGATTCCTAGATTAGACTGTGGATTGCAATAAATCCTAGAGACTAGGAGACCGAAAAATTCCTCGCATTGTAGGTGGAGAAATCTGGTGGAATCCATGTTGGTTTATGGCTTGGTGATTCGATGAGGTTTGCGGTAAAGCTTGGTTCTATTGATGACGGTGAGGTGGTTTAGCCTCAGGAAGCCCTGGTTGATTTGTTTGGTTTTGAGTCCCAAATTCATGCTTGGAATATGGAACGGGGGTGATTAGCTGAAGAGAGATTTGGTTCAACCAATCTATGGTCGGGTGGAACGCGGAAGTCCCAAACCTGGTTGGATTTTGCATTCATTAATAAGAGTTCCTTTCATTGGTATTTTATGTGAAAAAATATTGGTTCATATGTGGCATTTATGGTTGTTGTATCCTTATTATTTTTGTTGTTTATATGTTGGTTATGAGTATGTTTTATGATAGTTTTGATGTATAGATCTCATCATGTTTTGATTTACAAATGAACGAACATTGGAAATATGACCTAATAGGTGATAATGCAGCTAATGTGATAAGTCATCAATTCTTCTTAGCGATTCTCGGATAAGTATGACACCCCTATGCTCAGATATGTTGTTATGACCTGTAGAATGCATATTTGTGACATGTTTGACAAAATACATGTCATGGTCAGGCCTGGTTAGGTCAAGTCCTTGATCAAGTTTTGTGTTGGAGGCTTTATCTTGGTGTCATTTATTGTCTTGGAAAGCCTCGTCCAGTTCTGGGCAGTGGTTTGGAGACTAACCCTGAAAAGTGACTTAAATCTCGCAGTCTCTGGCACAAAATTGGCTAAAGAATACTATAGTCTCTCCCTTGTAGGCATTGTGGGAGTGATTATAGGGTTCTATTCACATGCATGCCTTGTCATGGGAGTGATTGGGGGTTTAATTCATTGAAAGGCTAGGTTAACTCAGGGGTTGGGCACTTGGAGTGGAGGATTAGCTCCTAGGGGTCTTGTAGCACATGAGGGAGGTCTATTAAGTGTTGGTTCGTCGGTTCCACTTCCTTAACTGCAATTAGGGAGTTGAATCGTATCATAGTAACTCTTTTTCACATGTTTACCCCGATGGACCATTTAGCTTGGGTAAATGTGGGAGGAGGGTGTTATAAAGTGGTATCAGAGCATTGTTTAACACTTGGACTGGATGGGCAGAATATGTTTGTCATGCATGCATGTAGGTTGTATATATGCTTGTTATGTACGCATGGTGGTAGTCATTGTTGCAGTTGTGTTGTCATGTAGGATTTGATGATGTTGTTGTTTGGATGTGTTAGTTACGAGTGCATGTCAGATGTATATGGCTTTTTTTATGCATGTCAGTGTTTGTATGTTGTTATGCATGCATTGTAATAGTCATAGTTATGCATGTGTAGTAGGCCAAACATCCATTGTGAGGTCATTGTATGTAGTTATGTCATCATGATGTTTTTGATAAGATATGATGCTCATATGTTGGATGAGATAGAGCAGGAGATGCAGACTATTAGAGTGAGGTTGCAACACTAGATTTTGGGGTAAGAGCAGATCGTCATACAGTCATTGTATGTTTGGCATTCAAGTATGTTAGTTAATGGATTGTTATATGCACTGGGGTTATATTCATGTTTGTCATTTTATTGTTTTTATGGTTACATGCATGGTAAATGCTAGTGAATAAGTGTGGTCATATGCACATATGTCGAATAGTCATGAATGATAATAACTTCTTGTTATATGCATCGTTGTTGTTGTTTTATGTTTGTTAACTTGATTATTTTATATTTTGTTGATTATTATGTTATATGTTCACTTCTTGTTGTTATATGTTAGTTAACTTGATGATTAGGGTTATTGCATTTAAGATCTTGATGTTACATGTATCATTCTAATCTAGACTCGTTGTGCATATGTGATTATTATGCATGAATGACAATTATTTATGAGCTTATGATGTGAACATGTTAGCTAGTTACTGTTATGAATATCATGACCTTGTTTATGTTTGAGTTGATGTGTTGTGAAGTTATACATGCTAAACTAGATTGATTGTGCAAACAAAATAGCCTCCCTTGAGATACCTCGAGGTATGAGTTTTATTATGTTGTCTATTTGTTGTTTGAATATTTGATTAATTGCATGATATGAGTATGTGTCTATAATATTGCATGAAGGAATGATTTTTTTTAAGATGGTTGTACTAACACATTATGTGCTGAGACAGTTGATATGTACTTGAGTGCAAGAGAGTGCTAGTTGTAGCGTTATGATTTATGACTATGAGTTGCTTGTTGATTATGACATAATAGTTGAGAGTCTTGGTAAAGGTTACTTTCAATTACTAAATATAATGTCTTGATATTTGGAACACGTGGCTAACATGTGTGACCAATTGCAGGGAAACATGCTTGGCATTAGTGTGACAAGGTAATAGTTGATTTGTTTATATAAATAACAATTGGGTGATGTGATAGTGCATCATAAGACTCCATTGCAATAAGGAAAAGGTAAAAGAAAGGAATTGGGTGAAAATTCCTTTGGCTATGTTTGTAAACTGTAATTCCAAACGAATGAGTGATTTGCATACAAGAAGTCCTCTTAACCTTGATTTTGTCTAACATTATGTGGATATATGCTATATTCATGAACATGTATTTGACAAGTATATTAGCTAGTTTCTAGTTATAGCTAGGTTTGTCAAGGGAATTGGAGTCCCTTGAGATAGGGTATGGATGTGTTCAGTTACAAGGCGACGTGATTTTCACAACATGGTAAGGTATTCAATGTATTGTTATATTTATTCATACAATAACAGTTACGTGTTTATGGCAGTATGATACATGGAATTGCATGGAAAAGAGTTTTCCATGAAACCTTGAAGAAGGCTCGGGTTGAGCTTTCCTTTGGAAGCACTGGGAACCATGTAGTTTGAGTCATGGTGTTTCTTTCTAGCCTTTTTCTTTTGGTCTTTCATGATTTGTTTGCACTTGATTTGCGGTCTTGGTTGCGTCCAGTGCATGATCATGCCACTTTGTTGTGATTTTGTATTGCTTTTGGTTTTTCATGGCCTTCTTCTTGTTCATTTCTTGTTCTTGTATTTTATGTTTTGAGAGTATTGGGAATTGGTTGGGAAAGAGGAAGTTGATGGAGCTTGGGGAGAGATAAATGAAACCCCACAGGTAATATAAGACCTAAATGAAGCTCGATGCATGAGTAAGGGTAGTTGAAGGTAAGAATACGAATATCAATTGGATTGGTTTGGAGACTAGCCCTGAAAAGTGGCTTAAATCTCGCAGTCTTTGGCACAAAATTGGCTAAAAAAGACTGCAGTCTCTCCCTAGTAGGCATTGTGGGAGTGATTATAGGGTTCTATTCACATGCATGCCTTTTCATGGGAGCGTCTGGGGGTTTAATTCATTAAAAGGCTAGGTTAACTAAGAGGTTGGGCACCTAGAGTGGAGGATTAGCTCCTAGGGGTCTTGTAGCACCCGAGGAAGGTCTGTTAAGTGTTGGTTCGCTAGTTCCACTTCCTTAAATGCAATTAGGGAGTTGAATCATATCATATTAACTCTTCGTCACATGTTTACCCCGATGGACCATTTAGCTTGGGTAAATGTGGGAGGAGGGTGTTATAAAGTGGTATTAGAGCATCATTCAACACTTGGATTGGATGGTCGGAATATGTTTGTCATGCAGGCATGTAGGTTGTATATATGCTTGTTATTTACACATGGTGGTAGTCATTGTTACAGTTGTGTTTCCACGTAGGAGTTGATGATGTTGTTGTTTGGATGCATTAGTCACGAGTGCATGTCGGACATATATGCATTTTTTTATGTATGTCAGTGTTTGTATGTTGTTATGCATGCATTCTCATGGTTATAGTTATGCATGTGTAGTAGGCCAAACATCCATTCTGAGGTCATTGTACGTAGTTATGTCATCATGATGTTTTTTATAAGATGTGATGCTCATATGTTGGCTGAGATAGAGCAGGAGATGCAGACTATGAGAGCGAGGCTGCAACACTTGATTTTGGGGTAAGAGCAGATCGTCATACATTTATTGTATGTTTGGAATGCAAGTATGTTAGTTAATGGATTGTTATATGCACTAGGGTTATATACATGTTTGTCATTTATTGTTTTTTTTGGTTACATGCATGGTAAATGCTAGTGAATAAGTGTGTTCATATGCACATCTATCGAATAGTCATGAATGATAATAACTTATTGTTATATGCATCATTGTTGTTGTTTTATGTTTGTTAACTTGATGATATTTTATATGTTGTTGATTATTATGTTATATGTTCGCTTCTTGTTGTTATATGTTAGTTAACTTGATGATTAGGGTTATTGCATTTAAGATATTGATGTTACATGTATCATTATAATCTAGACTCGTTGTGCATATGTGATTATTATGCATGAATGACAATTATTTACGAACTTATGATGTGAACATGTTAGCTAGTTATGGTTATGAATATCATGACCTTGTTTATGTTTGAGTTGATGTGTTGTGAAATTATACATGCTAAACTAGATTGACTGTGCAAACAAGATAGCCTCCCCTGAGATACCTCAAAGTATAAGTTTTATTATGTCGTCTATTTGTTGTTTGAATGTTTGATTAATTGCATGATATGAGTATGTGTCTATAAGATTGCATGAAGGAATGATTTTTTTTTTAAGATGGTTGTACTAACACATTATGTGCTGAGATAGTTGATATGCACTTGAGTGCAAGAGAGTGCTTCTTGTAGTGTTATGATTTATGACTATGAGTTGATTGTTGATTATGACATAGTTGAGAGTATTGGTAAAGGTTAATTTCAATTACTAAATATAATGTCATGATCTTTGGAACACGTGGCTAACATGTGTGACCAGTTGCAGGGAAACATGCTTGGCATTAGTGTGACAAGGTAATAGTCGATTTGTTTATATAACTAACAATTGGGTGATGTGACAATGCATCATAAGACTCCATTGCAGTAAGGAAAAGGTAAAAGAAAGGAATTGGGTGAAAATTGCTTTGGCTATGTTTGTAAACTGCAATTCCAAATGAATGAGTGATTTGTATACAAAAGTCCTCTTAACCTTGATTTGTCTAACATTATGCGGATATATGCTATATTCATGAACATGTATTTGATAAGTATATTATCTAGTTTCTAGTTATAGCTAGGTCTGTCAAGGGAATTGGAGTCCCTTGAGATATGGTATGGATGTGTTCAGTTACAAGGCGACGTGATTGACATAACATGGTAAGGTATTCGATGTATTGTTATATTTATTCATACACTAACAATTACGTGTTTATGGCAATATTATACATGGAATTGCATGGAAAATAGTTTTCCATGAAAGCTTGAAGAAGGCTCGAGTTGAGCTTTCCTTTGGAAGCACTGGGAACCATGTAGTTTGAGTCATGGTGTTTGTTTCTAGTCTTTTTCTTTTGGTCTTTCGTGATTTGTTTGCACTTGATTTGCGGTCTTGGTTGCATCTAGTGCATGATCATGCCACTTTGTTGCGGCGTTGTATTGCTTTTGGTTTTCCATGGCCTTCTTCTTGTTCGTTTTTTGTTCTTGTATTTTATGTTTTCAGAGTATTGGGTATTGGCTGGGAAAGAAGAAGTTGATGGAGCTTGGGGAGAGCTAAATGAAACCCCACAGGTAATATAAGACCTGAATGAAGCTCGGTGCATGAGTAAGGGTAGTTAAAGGTAAGAATATGAAAATCAATTGGATTGGGTGGATCCATTAATGTAGATGGACAGTGGCAGTACAGTCATGAGCAAGGTAATCAGGAAAGATAAAATGCCTTGGCTATGTTGGGAACCATTGTTCTCAATGTCGTGCATGAATAAAGGGAGTTATCTTAACCTAGATCTTGTGATATCTGGTCGTTATGTATATATATATATATATGTTATTGTGTGACAGGTTCATTAGTAATCATGGTTGTTTAATGCTAATGTTTATATGTATATACGTATGAATGTATGTCGTGTTTGATACGATCGTGATTGTTTTATGCTAATGTTTATATATATGTACATGTATGTGTATCTATGTCACTATATGATAGGGTTTCCAGGGATCATTCTTGTGGATGAATGATTGCTTGTGCAGGTGAATGGCATGAAAGAGGTTCTTGGTCTTATGAGGAATCAAGTGGGAAGAGTAGCCCTGACAGATCTATGAGGTCAGTATCACGTGGATATGAATTGATATTATGTGTTTATACTATGCCTATGTTTTGTACATGTAATGTTGAAAGATACATCAACAGAATGAGAACATCGTGATCTGCGACATGTTAGGATAGCATGAACGACAGAGAGACACTAGAAGCAAGGTTCCTTGGTAATGACATTGTGATTTTGGATGTGCAGTGCTACCGTTGTGTATATATATCGTGCATATTGTATGTTTAGTGATTGTACCTATGGTGTTGTGTGCATGTTGTACATGTGGTGCTATGCACATATGGTGTTGTGTGAATGATTGTATATGTGGTGTTGTGTGCAGGTGGCGCTGTGTACATGTAGTACATGTGGCATTGTGTACATGTCGTGTCGTGTACATGTCGTACATGTGGTCATGTGTACATGTGGTATTGTGT
Organism: Pinus albicaulis; assembly: GCA_034641835.2. Taxonomy (NCBI): domain Eukaryota; kingdom Viridiplantae; phylum Streptophyta; class Pinopsida; order Pinales; family Pinaceae; genus Pinus; species Pinus albicaulis. The sequence continues at coordinate 879,363,519 of CM076577.1, forward strand.
ACACGTTGCACAGGTGGTATGATGTACATGTGGCGTTGTGTACACATTGTGAAGGTGGTGTGGTGTACATGTGATGTTGTGCACACGTTGTGTAGGTAGTGTTATGTACAGGTGGTACTGTGTACATGTTGAAAATATGGTATTGTGTGCATGTCATACATGTTGTCTTGTGGGCATTTGGTACTATGTATGTGTAGTCGTGGTATCGTGACATGTGTGCGTGTTATGTTGTACACATGGTGTAGGTGTATGTATTGTGTTGTGATTGTACACCGGATGTAGGTGTATGTATTGTGTTGTGATTGTACACCGGATGTAGGTGTATGTATTGTATTGTGTTGTGCACTAGATATAAGTGTATGTATTGTGTGGTGTTGTACACCGTGTGGATGTATGTGTTGTGATGTACATTGTATGTATGTGTATGTGATTAAAGAGAAGAAAAGGCACTGTGTGCTTTACGGGTGTGGCAAGCGATCCAGTGTGTGTACAAAATAACAAAGGAAAAAGTAAGGACCGACGAAGGATAAGTATCAATATTTTATTTCAGTTTTATTATGCATGTGATCTATGATTATGACTTATGATGGTTACATGTGATTTATGATTATGGTTTATAATGATTGCATACGATTCATGAATTTGACCTATGATGGTTGTGTTTTGAGCTAACCAGATGTGATATGTTTATACATGATGATTTGTTCAAACAACTAGTTTGACTTGTTGCGATAGGAAGAAAACAAGATTGCAAGTGTACCTTATTGACAGGTCACCAATGAGGTATTATTTTAAGTTATTTCAATTTTTTTTTAATCTAATGGAAATTATGTGCTTGGTACAGGAAACATGCAATGCCTGATTTGGGATGGTTGAAACTAATTGCAAGAATTAACATCAACAATGAAAGGAATTGGAACAAGCAACAATATGTTGGTAAAGAGCTTCAGGAGTAGGGTCATTGTGGGACACTGGTACCCAATAGTGTCCATTGATTTCCATGAGCATGTTATGACCAGTATGATTGTTTGGAGGCAGGGATATGCCTTGGTTTTTGGACCTTCCGATGCGAGGAATCCTTGCCAAGGGAGGGGTCACCTGAGGGACTATGTAGCAAAGAAGGGGATGCCCGTGGAACTTGGAAGGTGTGTGACTGCACAAAAGGGGGTGGCTGGATTTCCCAAGGGACTGTGTAGCAGAGAAGGGAAGGTCGAGGATTGATTTGTTTGGTCATTAGCATTGCCAAATGGAATCAGATGCACATTGCAAGTGTGCCCTAGAACAATGAGTCGGTAACTTTTCACTGAGAGGAAAAATGGTGCAAGATTGTAGCACTAGAAATTGGATGCAACATTGACTTTGATAGTGGATTATGGACTTCCTCGAAAGGAGGTGAAACCTGGTACTATTTTGAGGGTGGAGGTGTGAGCCTTTGGATTCCCTTGTTGTAAATACATACATCGTATCCTTCTATTTGTTGGTTGGGAAAATGTGCATATGTGTATATTAATGTAAATATTGTATCGAGCTAGATTTATAAAGCTCCATAAACAATATGGTTATTTGCTGGTTGAAGCAAATATGCATAATTATATGTGGTTATTATTGTAAATACCATAATGAGTTGTGTTATAAAGCTCCAGTAAATGGTATGTTTATCGTGTTTCAACAAAGGTCATTGTAAATACTACAACGAGCTATGTTATAAAGCTCCATGGGTAGTATATTTTGCTTTCAACAGTCTTGTTGGTTGTAGGTGTCATTAAACACCAAGGACGGTGTTCCCCTAAGGAGGAGGGTTCTGTAACATCCATAGTAAAAAATCCATGTAAAAAAATACAAGACCAAGGTCATGGGACGCGTATTCCAAGTTGAATGTTGGGAAAAACATCCTAGTGTGGGTGTTCATTTGGTTTATTGTGGCTAAAGAAATTGGCAAAGGCAATGATGAAGCCTTTGGAAAGGTAAAATGGAATTTTTGGCAATTTATTTATGAAAAATAATGGAAATTAGGAGAAAATGAAGGAGAAAGGTCATAGGTTGCATGTGAGGAGGAAAATGAAGAAAATAAAGGCCTCATTGATAAAATGGATTATGAGGGTCAGTGGGCAAGCTTTGGCTAAACTTTTTGACAGTTTTATGGTGGAGCTCTCTCTTTATTCTCTCTCTCTCACGCTTTTGGACACTAAGAGTTTTCTTGGAGAACTTCAACATTGGATCAAAAAGGAAAATAAGGCAAAGGAAAGCAATGATAAAGCAAGGAAGAGCAGGATCTAGCAGCCACAACGAAATTATTTGCAGGTACCGATTTGCATGTGTGATTTCCTCGCTATATTTGGCATGCATGGTTTTGCATGTGTGTTCTTGGTTCTCTTGCTGTCATTGGCATAGGTTTTTCTAGGTGTGATATTGTTCTTCAACCTTTCCTTTCCATTTCCAGATAACCATGGTGTGATGGGGTTCTCATGTATTGGTTGAGCTGGATTTTTGGATGGATTTGAAACTGAGTGAGGAGGATCTATGAATGAAAGAACACATGGCCTAGTAATCCCTGAACTGGACTATGGATAGCGGTAAATCCATTGGCCCAGTAACCATTGAACCAGACTGTGGGTTGCGGTAAAACAAGGTATTGTGTGCCTCGATGGGCCTAGGAATCCTCGACCGGTGAATGGCAAGATATATGATAAATCCTAGAGGTAGTTTCCCTTGATCAGGCCTAAGAATCCTTGGTCGGTGAATGGCAGGCTATATGGTAAATCCTCAAGGGTGGTGTATAGATTATGGCCTAGTGATCCTTGGATCAAACTGTGGATTGCGGTAAATCCTAGAGAGTAGGAGATAGGAAAATTCCTCACGGTGTAAGTGGAGAAATCCGGTGGCTTCCATGTTGGTTTATGGCCTAGTGATCCGGTGAAGATTGCAGTAAAGCCTTGTTCTATTTATGACGGTGAGGTGGTTTAGCCTCGGGAAGCCCTGATTGATTTGTTTGGTTTTGAGTCCCACATTCATGCCTGGAATATGGCACGGGGGTGATTGGCTGAAGATAAATTTGGTCAAGCCAATCTATGGTTGGGTGGAACGTGGAAGTCACAAACCTAGTTGGCTTTTGAATTCATTGATAAGAGTTCCTTTCCTTAGTATTTTATGTGCAAATGTACTGGTTCATATGAGGCATTCATGATTGTTGTATCTTTATTATTTTTATTGTTATGTGCTGGTTATGAGTGTGTTTCATGATAACGATGATGTATGGCCCTCATCATGTTTTGATTTATAAATAAATGAACAATGATTATATGACCTAATAGATGATAATGCAGCTAATGTGATAAGGCATTAATGCTTCTTAGCGATCCTCAAATAAGTATGAGACCCCTATGATCAGATCTATTATTATGACTTGTATAATGCATATTTGTGACATGTTTAACAAAATGCCTTTTATGGTTAGGCTTGGTTAGGTCAAGTCCTTGATCAAGTTTTATGCTAAAGGCTTTATCGTGGTTTCATTTATTGTCTTGGAATGTCTCATCAAGTTCCGGGTAGTGGTTTGGAGACTAGTCCTTAAAAGTGGTTTAAATCTTACAGTCTATGGCGCATAACTAGCTAAAAAAGACTGCAATATCTCCCTTGCAGGAAATATGGGAGCGATTATAGGGTTCCAGTCTCATGCATGCCTTGTCATGGGAGCAACTAGGGGTTTAATTCATTGAAATGCTAGGTTAACTCAGGGGTTGGGCACCTAGAGTGGTGGATTAACTCCTGGGAGTCCTCTAGCACCCGAAGAAGGTATGCAAAGTGTTGGTTTGTCGGTTCCACTTCCTTAACTGCAATTAGGGAGTTGAAACATATAATAGCAACTCTTTGTCACATGTTTATCTTGGTGGACCGATTTTCTTGGGAAAATGCGGGAGGAGGGTGTTACACCTTCTTCGAAGACATATTTGAAGTTGTTTGGAAGAATAATTTCAGTCTCATTTGGAGCAGACATTTGAAGACATTCTTTAAGCATCTTGAAGCATTGTTGATTCCTTACTGAAGACATCTTTGAATAATTGTTTGAATAGCCTTGTTGGATTGAAGACATATTTGAAGTTGTTTAGAAGAATAATTTCAGTCTCATTTGGAGCAGACATTTGAAGACATTCTTTAAGCATCTTGAAGCATTTTTGATTCCTTACTGAAGACATCTTTGAATAATTGTTTGAATAGCCTTGTTGGAAGTTAGATTTAGACCCTCTTGGAAAAACCGTGGACTTGGTTTAGAGAAAAATTTGGTCTTATTTTGAGTCGCTTTTAACCAATTGTTGAAGACATTTTTTAAGATTTGATGGAGCACCTTTGAAGATTAGTTGAAGCATTGATTGAAGACATCCTTTAGATAAACCTTTTTGAAGCATTATTGAAGCAATTTTGAAGCATTTGTTGAAGACATTTTGGAACCCTTTTGAAGAAAGTATTTCTTATAAAATTTTGAATTGACCAAGTTGGACCTTGGAGGTTTTTGAGAGGATTGAAGTCCTCATTTTGACCAATAGAAGCTTGGATTTGTTCAAGGTTAGAGCCTTGAATAAGTCAAAGATATTATTGTATAGGTTGGAGGCTTGAAAAAATCAAAGACATTATAATACACGTTGGAGCCTTGAAAAAGTCAAAGACATTATAATACAGGTTGGAGCCTTGAAAAAGTCAAAGATATTATTGTACAGGTTAGAGCCTAAATTGTTGTACAAGAGGATTAGATTCCTCACTTCTGCTTCTTCTTCTTTTTATTTTTATTTTTTTATCTCTCGTGTTCTTGGTATATTTTGTGGTAAAAATCTTAAATAGCATAAAATAACAATTAAAATAAATATTGGTTCACCCCCCTCTCAGTATTTCCAACACCTTATACATTTACTAAAAGTGTCAACTGTAGGCACTTCAAGAATGCAAAATTAATTAACATATCCAATTAGTATCACATTGCATAATTTTAAGAGATCCACCATGAGATAAGTTGGAAATACACGAGAATAAATATGTTTTCATGTATTTCTAATTTATCTCACAATGGGTTTGTTAAAAGTATGCAATGTGGACACTTGCTGGGTTGATCCTCATTGGATGCATCCAATAAGTTTTAGACTTAGTATTTTTAGTAAACCTACAAAACCACTGGAACATCCTCCATCCCCTTTATGCAAACTTTGATAGGATTAAAATGATGAACCCCCTTCTTACCTTTAGAGGACCCCTTGGATAACTTACCCAATTTTACTAGGGTGGGCCATGAATGTTTTAATCTTTTTAAAATACTAGTTAGAGGAGGATCACAAATAGGTGGGGACTTACCAAAAAATTCCCTCTATAATCCATCATCTAAAGATCGAGTCAAGGAGTAACTTATTCAATAGTTACAAACTCTAGACCTAGGGCATAATCACTTTTAGATTAGATTGAGACTGAGGTGGCTTCAAGTGGATAGAGTCCTCGAAACTAGAATGTGCACTTTCCTATCCTACTTTGAGCAAACAACTACCACTAACGAAACCATGATGTTGACCATGTTCTTCACATTGTTAAACAACACATTTTCACCATGCGTTAGGATTTCATCCAATGTAACATTCTCTAACTGAGCCTCTAGGAATTTCTTAGTGTCATTCTCCACCAAATTATTTCAAGAAGGGATCAACAAAATCCCTTTCTAAATGGCCATAGAAGTGACAAAGGACACAATGTAACAACATAATGATATAACTAGAGGTTGAAGAAATACCTTCTCAACAACCATGATTTCCATTTACTTTTTAAGGTCTTCTCTAATATCAATATCAATTAAAACCTTGCCTAAAGTTCGCAAGGGATTGGTCTTACCCCTTGGATAAACTTGAATGATTTATCCCAAAAGAATTTCTCGATCCACTTAAAAATTCCATTCAATTAGAATTATAGGGGTGGGCCAAGTAGCTTTACCAGTATTGGTAATTTTGTAGCTGTTTATGTCCCAGGGTTAAAGCACGTGTGTCGTGAAGACAAAAAAGAAAACCACCAAAACCACTTACACCAAAAACATTCATGGTGTCTACTACGATTTGAATGCAAAGTTGATCCAACTTGACTTCGCAGCTTAACACTAGAGCTCACTTAGACTACACCCAATTATTCAAGGTTGTGGACAACATTTGTCTACCAAGAAACCAACTTATCAAGGTTTCGATAGCAAACAACATGATTTGATCCACCTACACGCCCTCACCTACCACAAACTTAAGATTTTATGTTTTATGCTTCAACACCTTATTCCCTTGCCGACCATATTGTCCCTTTCTTGTGCAAGTTCCCTTTGCTCCTTGAAAAATCCAACCAAATGTTCTAAATCATGTTCCCATTTAATAAATCTTTGATTATACACAAAGAAGCTCTCACTATGTGAAAATTTGCAATCTCTAGAGTCCAAAACCATATTTGCAAACTAAACGGAAGTTGACAAACTTATACCTAAAGAGCATCCACTAGTAGAAGTCTCAACAATTGGGTTAACATTAAGGACCTTGGAAGTCCCCACACCTGGACAACTCCTTTGATTAAACTTGACTTGAAACATCCAATTTGAAAGCTTGATAACAAAGGTAAAGCCATTACTCCTATTGACAAGATCTCATGATAGAGCTCTCTTGTAGGCACTACTCACTTGTGCACTAATTCCCAAAGTATTAAATTACAGCTACAAAGATCCCTCGTCATTATTGTCACTAAAGATAAAAGGCACCTCTTCAAGCACCATCTTATGTGCTAGACTCTCTCGACAGTCAAAATCCTTGTTTCCTTTTGCAAGGTCTTAAGAGTAATATACAATTCTTTATCCTCCATCCTCCTCTCCCCGATCTAATTTACCAATTTATACTTGCATGCTTGACAACGTCTTTAAGATTTTTATTCTTCTTACATAATGATGGGAACACAAAATGTTAACATTTTTATTCTTTCTTACACTTTGTTTGGGAGAGAAAGAGAGACTTGGTTGAATAATGCCATATAGAAGTTAAAATCTATCAACAAACTAGATTTACAAGAAGACTCAATAATAATGGTTCTTAACTTATCTTGAACTTTAAGAACCACAAATACAATATAGAGTGAGTAAAAAGCTTGCCAAACTCAGCTTTTTCAATGATTTTGTTACACACACACACAATTTTAATTTCATTTTATATTTTGACAGAGGCATAGTTCCATCTTGATCCACTATTTTATTTTATTTATTTATTTATTTTTAAATTCTGATGTTTTGAGTCTTCTTAGAATGAACTAAAATGCCCGAGGGCAAAGTTTTTGTTAATCAAGTATAATTAGAACTTTACACAAAATTCCTACTAGATTCAAGAAATAATTTCATAAGAAAAGTGGTTGAGTTTGTCAACCATTTAACTTAATTCATACAATAATCCCCAAAACCAAGTGTAACTATAACTTTAAGCAAAATTCTTATTAGATTCAATAAGGAATTTCGTAAGAAAAGTAGTTGAGTTTGTCACGCGCGACCTTAAACTTCCATAATTACAATTGAAATGAATATTTATGTAGTCTAATTTCGAAGGTCAGAGTTGAGTTAGGCACATAATTGGTGTATGAGGCCCATTTCTAAGGTCAAAGTCGAGTTAGACACATAATTGGTGTATGAGGGCCTCTTGCTTGTGGGAAAAAGACCCCTCCACACAATGATTTGACCAAAGCCTATGGAGGTGTACATACCCTCCACCCCTTCTAGTTTTGAATCTAGTCATAACCAGATTTGAAGTAAGAAGAAGAAATACATAGTCATAACCATTAATCCTACTCACGATATAAGAATACCTCTTCTATATATAAATTAAACCAATAAAATATCTTATACACTATATCTACTATTTTTTCACTAAACAACATTTTAAAAACAAAATAATCTTTCCACAAAGAAATATGGATTATTTTTGTTAAGACTTGGAGTATGACCTAACAATTCACATTATTAATTTAACAATTAAATTATAATAGTTTTTTTACTCCTTATAAGAAATATAATAATTATAAATTTATTAAATTTGAAATTCCTCTTCATATATCATTATAATTACGCTGGAGGCGTTTTCTTTGTTGGCTTGGGGTGAGCAAACACTGTTCACCCCAGGCAATAGAAATTTTTTGTTATCGCCCTTCGAGCAGATTAAAATCTGACAAATGTTGGCTCTTTATACGCTTACGCGGACGATTACCTCTTCAGCAATGACTCTGCTTCCTTGGGAGTTATTTGCTCGCCAAACGTGATCGTGCTCGTCCTGCCAGCAGGCTGCAAGAAAGGTCAAAACCACCTATATAAAAATCAAGAAGCGTAAAATTAACTTGCCAATCCAAGATCTGTGCAAAGGACAAGGCAACAGTTGGTTACCTGGTGCATACATATGGTTGGCCAACTGACAGGAGACGCATTTGCGGTTTGATCAAAGGCATTGCTGTCTGTGCTCACGGAAGGCCTCGCGGGGGTTAAAACCTGCGTGTTGTCGGGAGGCCCCTCCGACTAGTTGAAGAGATCAAATGTTGACGGCCCGCCAGGAGGCGCATGCCCTCTCCTGTTGTTCCCACTCGCAGCTGCCGGGCTGCCACTGCTGTTTTCCACGGACATTTTCGCTATCAAACCTGCTTTCACCACCGGAACACCATTGCTGCTCCTCTTCTTTTCCCTGCTCTCCAAATTCCTCCAATCCAGCACCAAGAGCCCTCCAGCAACAAATATAACACTACTCCAGTGCCTATGCGCGTACTAACACTCAATTCCGCTGACAGGTTCGCACAGGAGCACTCCACCAATCCGACGTGTCAACTGGTCCCGGGAATCCCACACCTTGTCGGGAAAAATTTTCAAACTACCGACCCCGCCTTCGGTGGACCAATAAAGATCATTTCACTGTCTTGCCAACGATGCCACGTGCAAGGAGACACGTGTCTGACATTTTCAATGAGTTAACGCCATGTGGATTCCAGAGCCAGGGACTGGAAGTTGGGGGTGGGGCTCTTCTCCTTAGACAGAAAGCAAAGACATCTATCGCGCATCTTAAGAGAGATATGGAGAGCTGAACTTTGCCTGCCTCTCCTTTATTTGGTCGCGGATTGTCATGCCACCTTTAATCACTGCACCATGAGATAAATCATTATTAATTAAATAGATAGTTAAACAAAAATGAAAACAAATAACAAAATTACTAATGATTCTTCATTTAAGTCATATTTTAGTAATAAATAATTATTAATTAAATAGATAGTTAAATAAAAATGGAAAACAAAATTACTAATGATTCTTCATTTAAGTCAAATATTAGAGATAAATAATTATTAATTAAATAGATAGTTAAACAAAAATGGAAAACAAAATTACTAATGATTCTTCATTTAAGTCATATTTTATTTTTACACCAGAGGCGTTTTCTTTGTTGGCTTGGGGTGAGCAAAAACTGTTCACCCCAGCCAATAGAAAGTTTTTGTTATCGCCCTCCGAGCAAATTAAAATCTGACAAATGTTGGCTCTTTATACGCTTATGCAGACGCTGACTCCGGCGCGCTGATCGAGCCCCCGTCGTGAATCAGTCTGCTTGAAGAAGACCGACGAGAGGTTCTTGAGCCATGGGATCAAAGAGTTCACCGCCCTTGCTCCACCATGCTCGAACGATGACGAAGTCGAGCTCGCGAAAGACGAAGACGCAGGAATGGGCTGGTAGGAAGGCGCCAGGCTCGGATGATAAGAAGATGCCGGGATCTATATATTTATTTTGGATTGAGTGTACCAGACACACGACACTCGTATTTCCTGAAACCCTGGGGCCGTTGATATAAGCTTTCAAACCCCAACAACCTCATCAAATTTTCCACGCGATCTTGAAATTGCTCGCTGTACAATTTACAAAGTCATTAGATATAGAATCTCTGAAATTTCTTCAGCGGAAGGCTATTTCGAGTCAGAATACAATCCTGAATTTGCATCAATGGCTCGCATCATGCTCCATAAACATTTATTTGATGGTTCGACCTTGGGATCTTTGGCTTCGCTAGAATTTCTTCACTGAGGTATGTGTGTATTAATTTTGGTATTCCCTCTTGTTTATTTGTTTGTTTGTTTTTTTTTTTTTTTTGAAAATTACTTTCCTTACATATCTACCGCCTTCCGGCGTTCCTTTACATCTCTTGGTGCAATTGCTAGTAGTATTTTTATTTCAAAATTTGTTCATAATATATCATTATGATTTTCTAATTTCAAATATTATTTGATGTAAATTCATAATAACCCCAAAATTAGCTATTTATTTCAAATTATTTTCATATTTTATTTGATTTAAATTCATAATAACCCCCAAAATGAACTATTTCAGACCTCGAATCCGACACAAAATTTCATTTCATTAAACAACCACCACGGGAATTGACAGAATGCCGTCGGCACCACAAAACCTAACAAAAAAGTATCACTCTCATCCCAATCGTTCAAACTCAAAACTTCAAGAGGGTTTTAGTGGACTAAACCCTTTCCCCAAAGCGGCCTTAAAGCCCAGCGGCAAGAGGAGGGTATGCCCATTTTTGCTCACTGCTTACTACTGAGCACCAATTTTTTTCGTCTCTGAAGCTTTTCAACGCCTCGTTAACAAATGGCCTCAGCTGCGCACGAGGGCGAGAACGGCTTAGGGCAGCATTCGGGAGGAGGAGGGCAGTTCAGTTCCAGCCCCAATGCTCCAAGCGGCAACCCTTCAGTGGGACAAAAGCGAGGTCGCGAGGTCGAGCCCGGGGACGCTACGGCCGAGAAGAAATGGCCTGGATGGCCAGGGGAGACGGTGTTCAGGCTGATTGTTCAGGTGCAAAAGGTGGGGAGTATCATTGGGCGGAAAGGAGAGCTCGTGAAGAAAATGTGCGAGGAGACCAGGGCACGCATAAAGATTCTCGAGGGTGTTGCAGGGACGACGGATCGTGTGGTATGTATATAACCATTGGAAAAGGGAAAGCAACTCTAGGGTTTGTTTATGTCAGAATAAACACGAAGAATAGCTAGGGTTTATGCTTTTTTTCTTTTTTTAGCACTGTTGTGTTGGTGGGAAGTTCGGAATACTACATTGGCATTTGGAAATCCCAAGCACGATGCTGTTTGATACTTTTGGTAGAAAAATCCAAATGAGTGACATCTAGCACGCGAAACTTTATTTAATCCACTTCAACGTATGAGATAATGGGCAACCTCTGAGAGCTCTTGAGACTGAATTCTGCTGCTGGGCAGATTGGGCGTGGATACGCAAAATTGACTGCACTGGTGTGGAAGCTACAATTCTACTACTTGTCGTAGTGGGTGGTGTGCATCGCCCAACCCATGCTTGAAATTGGTTAATTAATTATGCACACCGTTTGTTTGAACCCATGTTACATGACACTCTCCTTTTAGACCACGGGTTCCATGTTCTATGTCACCTAAACACTTGGGACACGCGTGACCAGAATGTCAGACCTTGCTAGCCTATTGCAGGTTCCCCCATTTTTTTCCTTGGCCTTTTGAATGGAGAATGGTAATAATTGCCAATGGAAATATGGACTGGTAACCATAAGGGAGTTAATGAAATTTGATCCCAAGACCGTTGCAAAATTCTGCACAAGGGCATCTATCAATCAAGCTGACACTTGAGGCTTATAGATATACATATTCCACGAAATCCTTGCTGGGAAACCAAAGGGATGCTTTCCCACATTTGTGGATGGCATCTATAGTAAATTGGTTGGCATATAAAACTTCTCAAGGAAACCGAAGGAATGCTCCTTCCCCACATTTGTGGATGGCATCCCCAGTAAATTAGTTGGGATTTATATTCCAAGGAAAACCTTGCAGGGAAACCAAAAGGATGCTTCCCCACATTTGTGGATGGCATCCCTAATAAGCCCATTGACATAGAATAGTACAACTAACCCAGGGGATTTGATTTAGCACTTGCCAAATGCTCCACAATATTGACTATTGAGCTAATCTCCTAGTATTTTTTAAATAGACCTACATACTACAAGCACATATACACTTGTGTGCATGCATGTATACATACATAATTTATCAACTATACATATATAATGAATTCGTTTCCTTGCATTGGAGAACCATGCCCTTGTGTCCCAAAACCAAAGGGACGCTTCCCCACATTTGTGTATGGCATCTCTAGTAATTCAATTGGCATATAAAATCTCTCGAGGAAACCCTAGGAATGCTTCCTCACATTTATGGATGGCATCCCTAGTAAATTATTTGGGATTTGTGTTCCAAGGAAAACCTTGTAGGGAAACCAAAAGGATGCTTCCCAACATTTGTGGATGGCATCCCTAATAAACCCATTAACATAGATTAGTATACTACAACTAACCCAAGGGATTTGAATTGGCACTTGCCAACCCAGAACTAGACAAATGCCCTACAACATTGACTATTGAGCTAATCTCCTAGTATTTTTTAAATAGACCTACATACCATATTAATTATAAACCTTCCAGGAAATCACATAAGAATTTTTGGAACCGACGCGTTTCCAACTACCAACTGTAGTTCATCATCAGGATAATGAAGATTGGCTGATCTGATTTACACATTTATACCAGGAAGAGAGAAGCAACGGTCAAAACCCAAAAAAAATAAAAAATGTTAAAAAATGGTAACATTTTTAACATGTAGTATGTAGACCTACATACTACAAGCACATATACACTGTGTGCGCATGCATGTATACATACTTAAATGAATTTTTAACTTTACATACATAATGAATTCGTTTCCTTGCATTGGAGAACTATGTCCTTGTGTCCCAATGTCATTTGACTTAAATTTAGAACTTTGGGTCATGTGTGTGCACCATTGTGTATACACGCATAAATTTTTAACCATACGTACACAATATATTTATGTCATTGTATTGGAGAACCACGCCCTTGTGTCCCAATGCCAATTGACTTATATTTTAACTTAGAGACAATTTTTTAATTATGCATACATAAGACATTTGTGTCTTTGCATTGGTGAACCATGCCCTTGTAGAAAAATTTTGCAAGTCCGGTAGTCCTCCCAGTTTCAAGGTTTTTGCATAGTATTTAATGCACAGCCCCGAACAAGCTAGTTGATATGTAAACATCTAATACAGATTATTCTGAAACATTTTTATGCTACTTCTACATTTTTTCTTTTCCAGCTGATAGATAACAATGACAAGCGCACACAGAATTTACACAGTGATTTTGGCCAACTTTGATCCTGGATAAACCAACAAGGGGAAAACAGTGATAAGGACGATTTTATTTTTTTTGCTTTTCTCAGGAAAATAATTACAGCATAAAATACAGTGTACTTATCTCTCGCTTGAAAAATGTGCCACAGTTCACTGATATCAGCCTTCGAATGTATGCCTCAGTCAAACCTTCTCTTCCTCAAATTCTGGGCCACAGTCTGTACTCTGCCTAAATTTTTGGGCCTCTGTACAACATTAACTTGCTAGAATTTCAAGCCACAGATCTGACTGCTTCTTCCCAGGAAATCATGCCACAAATTGATTCTGACTGCCTTGAAACTCAGGCCAGTCAACATAGCAATAAATGCTCTAAATCCCCTCGATTTCAGTGCTTTCAAAACCAACATTATTTTCCTAGAATTCGTGCTGCCAGTCTGACCATACACCCTCAAAAATTGTGTTGAGAGAAGCCCTGATAGATCTGGAAATGCATGCCTCTGTCTGGAGTTTCTCTGCCTTGAAAAGTGTGCTGACAACCTCCTCTTCCCACCTTGAAAGCAGTGCTGAAGTTTGCTGCCTTTCTCAAAATTCGTGCTCCTTTTCGCAGCCTGTACTTGGTGTCCTTCGAATTTGAGTTGCTGCTCTCTGCCGTGGATTCTCTTCTCCTTGGCTTTTCTCCTCCTCTCCTCTCCAACTCTTCACAAGTAGAATGAATGAGAACAACTTCCTTTTTCCCTTTTTGTCTTCTCAAAATGAAGAGAACCTTAACCCTTGAGATCTAATGGCTCGGATTAAATCTCAACTTATTATATCAAGGATGGAGATCATTCCCTCTCTTGATCCCTTCTTACATGTGTCCCCTTCAATTAATGAGACTCTTAGTCACTTTTAATGTTTTTGTACCATGTGCACTTTCTCTCTCATAAAACCACTTTTAAAATATAAGACACTTTAATAATAAAGTGTACCTTGTACTTTTCTCATAAAGTCACTTTATGAAACTAGTGACATTAATATTAAAGTACATAGTACATAACTCACCAAAAGTAACTTTCCTCCATGACATTAATATAACTCATAATGTCACATGACAAAAAGAAATTAATGTGTCTTTCTAGGCCAAAAGAATAAATGCACTAAGAAACACTTCCTTGGTAGCTTTTATTTTGAACAGTCCTTGTGTCCCAAAAGACCAATGTCTTTTGACATAGGATTGAACTTTGAGTCTTAGTGACTAAATACACTTAATCTTTGTGTGCTCGCATGCTTGCACACATCCTTGTGGGGTTGGGTGGATGTAGTTTTTATGTATGTATGCATGTGCATGATTCTACCATTTGGTGGAGCTTCATTGGTTTCAGAGTTATTTTTGAGATAATTTTCATAATTTTACATGAATATTATGTACATTAAGTTCATATAACAAAAAAATGGGTGATAAAGAGGGCATCGCTTGTTGAAATATGTAACTAGGTTCGGTCTTCATAATGACATATGTAATCATGATTTTATGTATTTAATGTAATGAGAAAAATGAATTTGTTATTGTTTTCTTGAGGCATGGGTTTCATGCTCAAGAGGAGTTTATTTTATAGGTCAAGCTCCAATTGAGAGCTTCTAGGGCTTATGAGTCATTGTCATATATGAAAGACCCATTTGGGCATGCTACATATTGTAAAAAGAATTTATTTGAGTCAAGTTCAAGTCAAAAAACCCTCCAAGACCAAGTCATGATGCAATTTTCATGTTGGCCTACACTCACGATCAAGTCTGCTTAAAAGGAACAATTTGATCCAATGAGAAGCCTATATAAAGAAGACCTCAACCTCACTTGGAGGACACACTTCACTCATTCAAGTTCGATCACAAGAAAGAAAAGGAGTGTGAAGAAGAAGAGAACGATGGAGGAAGAGAAAGTCGAGTTTTTGGGCTCTAATACTCTCCACACGTGTGAAGGAATTAGGGCACACATTGCAACAGTAAAGCCAAGTTGCAGAATTGAAGTTAGGGCATTAGGGAGGAGGTAAAGAAAATTAAATTTATAATTTGAGATGGGTGAAATAAATAATCAATTAAGGGACAAGAATTAGAGATAAAGTAGGATGAAAAGGGGAAGAAAGAATAAAAGAAGGGCCGGGGGGGGGGGGGGGGGTTATAGGGAAAGGAAGATGAAAAAGAAGAGAAGAATAAAAAGGGGGAAAGGAGGGGGCGGGGGTGAGGGGGTTCAAATAGGGTTAGAGCTGGAAATGGAGGAAGGGCGCTTAGAAGATATGAAGTGGACTGCGGGTTTCCATGAATGACGCGTCCCTCTTCAAAAGGGGGACGCCTAGAAGCACCCTTTTTGGGGAGTCACGTCCCCCACATTGGGGAAACACACCCCCTTGCGTCTCCCCAAGACTCCCCAAAAAGGGTGCGTGGGGAAACGCACCCCCAGGAGACTCCCTATACCGGGGGCGAGGGGTGCGTGTACTCAACCCTGTGGGACGCGACCTCGTGGAACACTGAATAAATGAGATACCAATGTTGGAGAGGTGGTGGATAAGATCAAGGGGGAGAAGGTATGCATTACCACAACCTGACCATGGATCTAATCCCACTCTTGATAAGTTCCCAGATCTGATATGCCAAGTCAACCCATCTCTAATGTAAACAAGGGAATTGAGAACCGCCTTCCAAATAGAGATGTGTCTTCTGTTCCAATTTTGGCATTTGATCCAATCAATGAGGAGCATTGGCCTGATGTATTTCAGAGTGACCACCTATGTCCAAAGATTATGTGAGGTCATGATCTTCCAACCCATTTTGGCAGCGAGTGCCTTTGCAAAAACATCAAGGTTCTTGATACCCCAACCACCCCACTTCTTGGGCAGAGCAATACCTTCCCAACGAATCCAACAAAGGTGTGACCATCGCGGCTACCTTTCCAGAGAAATTGGCAACAAAGCTGCTAAATCTCAGATAAGATGCCCTTAGGTATCCATGCCAGGGACATGCAGTATACTGGGGTGGCTTCAAGCACATATTTAATCAGGATCAGTCTGCCAGCCCTGGATAGCTATTGATGGTGCCAGACAAATATTCTCTTTTCAAATTTAGCAATGAGCCAAGACCAATCAGCAATATGATAATCAGATGGTTTTAATTTGTACTCAAGATATTTGAGACTATCTTTTAATTCGAGAGGCGAGAACAGGAATCGGTTCAGGACGAAGGCCGATTCCTGCAGAGAGCATCTGATGGCAGTCATGGTAGATTTGTGGTTGTTGCATTCCCTAAGTAACCGGACACTCCTAAAATGCCCTCGTATCCCCGAATCCCCGTGTCGGACACCTCTAGGTGTCGGATTCACCCCCATTTCGAAGGACACGGAGTGTCCGAACAGAGTACGGTCGGGACACGGCGTGTCCGAAAAGGGACACTTCGTGTCCCGACCGTACCCTGTTCGGACACTCCGTGGCCACTCCTGCCAGGTACGGCCGGGCCCACGGCAACCAAAATGTGCGATTTTTTTTTATAAAGTGTGGCTTTTCTTTCATATTTTCTCACCTATTTCATTTGTGTTTCATTTGTGACGTGAGAAGGAGAGCAAGGACCAAGAGCAAGGAGCAAGTGTGTTCTTTCGAAGAGATTCGGGCATCCGGTAAGTGCATTGTCCTTCTATATTTTGCATTTAGTTTGTTGTTAGTGTTTGCATGTGCATATGTTTTATATATTTAGTTGTTTTTGTTTATTTTTTACAGTATTTATGGCTCAATCAAAGGCAGCAAGATAGGGGCAAAGAAAGGGGAAGAATGTCCCCATTGGAGATGCCCCTCCTATCCCTCTTTCATCACAGTCTGCAAGTATTCCATCCATTGGAAGTGGGGCTGCAACAGTAGCTTCAAATGTGCAGGGAAAACAAATTGTTGACCCCAAATACCCATTGTGGAAATATGCAACAAGAAGACGGGGGCTAAGAAGCCCCATTCTTGGTGGGCAACTCATGGGGCAGCAAGCCCTCCTCTACAGCAGTTAGCCATGAGGCTCCTCTCTCAGGTGACTTCATCCTCTTGTTGCGAGAGGAATTGGAGCACATATGGGAATTTGTAGTGTGAAGAAGAGCAGGCTTGAGCAGTCCAGGGCAGAGACAATGGTGTATGTGCACACCAACCTTCGTCTCATCTACAAGCAGAGGGAGGAGTGGTTGAAGGGAAAGACAAAGATGTGGGATGTCTTTCCTGATGATATGGGTCTGGACAGCAGTGTTGAGTTGGCATTGGCCAACTTGGATCTCAATGCGCCAGTGCTAGAGCCTGTCAAATTTGATGATGGATTAGAGGGGTCATCCTCCACACCAGCAGATGCAGAGATGATAGAGGGGGAGGATGCATCAGAGGCAGAGGAGAGCAGTGGTGAGCATGATGATCAGGATTTCGACAATGATGTTGATTATGAGGATTGATGACTCTGACTCATTGAGGCTTCAGGCTTGTAGTCTTGTAGATAGTAGTTGATTTTGTATTTTCTATTTCTATTTGCCATTGGCAGTGTTGTTATGTAACACATTTTGATTCTGATGACTTAATGAAAAAACTACAGTATCTTACTATCTTCAATCTTGTCTTTCCGAGTAAATTTGACGATTGTATCATGTATGGTGTATCAATGTATCATTGTAATTTGTATTATAGTATCAATGATGATGTATGACTCATGAATATCTAATATCTATGTTTGAATCAATGAATTTTGTATGAATTTGTGCAAAAAATATCTAATTTTAAATATATTAATATATATATATTTTTTAAAATATATATATATATTTTTAATAAAATAATATATAACGTAACGTGTCCCAGAAGTATCCTGTTCTGGGGTCACCGTACCCGTGTCCGACACTTCGTATCCCCGTATCCCCGTATCAGGTGACTTAGTGCATTCCATACCAGTAGCAAGGCAAAAAGATGATAAGATAGCCGAGAAGGACGAGGTATCCCCAATGGAGCCATTAAGGAAAATGAGGATATCATCTACAAGGAGTAGGTGGGATATCGAGCATCCCTCAGCAATTTTGATGCCCTGAAACGGACCCTGTCTTCTCTCTTCAGTCTTCTCTCTCATCTATCTCATCATAGGCTACATTTATGAGAGTATCTATGACGGTTAACTTGGTCTAACCACCTAATAACCCTGGCATTAATTATTTCTTGCCTATCTCATCATACAGTACTTTAATAAGAGTATTAAGATGGTCAATTTGGTCTAATCACTTAACTAACTTTACCATTATCTAACTTTAATGGCAGGTTATATTATTATATCAGTAACATGTTATTACAACTATGACCACTTAATAAATGCTATATTAATATTGGACCTCACTGTTTGCTGCCCCAAAAGATATCCATATTTTTTATTAGCATATTTGATATGCTCAAGTCTAGACTTCAAAATGCTGTGCCTTAGAATTAAGCTTGTTATGGCTATTTTCTAAATTTTGTGACATCAAATGAGGTTGAAGATTTCAATGTCCCTGTTGGGAAACAATATTGTTAAATGGAGGAGGCATTATGAGTCCAAACCCATGATTTTCGTAGTGTGCTTACAAGGCGTTAATAGCTCCTCTACAAGAATTTAGAGATATAGATGGTAGAGAGAGAAAATCAAGAATTGACTATATTATTAACGCTGCAGCAGCTATACATCTGCTGCACATCCTTACTTTGTGTCTGATTACCTATTTATAGCATCTCTGAATGGTTAAGGTGGTATAACCATCACCTAACCACATCTAAATAGTACGTTGGTCACATGGTACTAATGAAGCAACATATGATACTAACTTTTATCATTCCTAAATATTATTGAAGTGTTAACACACTGCAATGATCCCCCCATAAGTTATAACACGAAAGCAATATCACAGAATTTGCACCCCACTCCTAAGAAATGCAAAAGTTTGAATACTACAACTTTAGAGTTTTACAGAGACGTAATACGACATGGATACAAAATTTAAGACCACATAAGGGTTTACCACTATCGAGGAAGGCAATCTGACAACTGCAGTGCTTCCTGGTTCTCTGGTATGTTAACCTGGTTATGCATCATAGCTTTGGCTTATCTTCATTTCCAGATCTGGATCTTCTCGTTTTGCAGGTAGACTTCCACCAAACCCATCTTGACAATCTTCCAGCTTTATGTGATTGCTATCACCTTATGACGAAAGCAGGATTCAATTGGATTCTCGATGACAATCTTTCAAACTGAGCATTCCAGCTTCTGTACCCTTTGCTTGATGCCTTTTAGCAGCTACTCAAAACATTTACTCTGTTTTTGGCTCTAATATATCAGTATTATGACATACCACCTCCTCTTTTTCTGTCTTACTTTAGATAAGAAGGAACTATGGGGGTAAACTAACAGTGTTTCTTGCAGATCTTCTAAAACACTGTGCTTATGTTTTGAGATTAAATCTTTGTTTTAAATATTGCGACCAACTGATCCTGATTTGGGGAACAATATTGTTAAAACAGGACTAAATACTTGTAGTTCAAATGGAGTAGGTATCATGAGTCCAAAGTTCAAACCCATCATTTCCATATTGTGTGCTTACAAGGTGTTAATATCTCCTGTGCAAGAATTTAGAGATAGAGATGTTGGAGAGATAATATCAATAATTGATTATATTGTTAATACCACAGCACCTATACATTTCCTGCACGCCCATACTTTGTGTCTAATTACCTATATATAGCATCCATGAATGGTTAAGGTGTTATAACCACCTAACACCTGTGGCCTAACGATATCTTAATGGTATGTTGGTCACATGGCACTAATATAGTAACTAGGATACTAACTTTTATTACTTATAAATATTGTTGAAGTGTTAATACAGTGTACACTCCAGTAAACCCTCCTAACACAAATAATAAATCAGATCCACCCCCCGCCCCCCAATAAATATTGTTGAAGTGTTAATACAGTGTACACTCCAGTAAACCCTCCTAACACAAATAATAAATCAGATCCGCCCCCCCCCACAACAAATGCAAAAGTTTAAATGTTACAACTCGATAGTTCTACAGAGAAGTAGTACCAAATTTAAAGATCACATACCAGTCTAGCACTATCCCTGAAGGCACTCTGACAGCTGCAGTGCTTGCTGGTTTTCTAGGATGTTAACCTGGTTATGCATTGTATCTTGGCTTATATTCATCCCCAAATCTGGATCTTCCTCATTTTGCAAGTAGAATTCCACCAAATCCATCTTGACAATCTTCCAACCTTATGTGATTTCTATCACCTTACGGTAAAGGCAGGATTCAGTTGGATTCTCCATGGCAATCTTTCAAATTCTGTACCCTTTGCTTGATGCCTTTTAGCAGCTACTCAAAACATTTACTCTGTTTTTGGTTCCAACATATTCAGTATTATCAGTTAGGACATACCAGCTCATTTTTTCTGTCTTAGAAAAAGAAACTATATGGGTAAACGAAGTGTTTCTTGCAGATCTTCTAAAACATTGTGCTTATGTTTTGAGATAAAAACTTGTAGTTCAAATGCAGCAGGTATTATGAGTCCAAACTCATCATTTTTCATATTATGTGCTTACAAGTCGCTATTATCTCCTGTGCAAGAATTTAGATATAGAGATGGTGGAGAGAGAAATTCAGGAATTGATTATATGTAATGCTGCAGCAGCTATACATATCCTGTATGTCCTTGCTTTGTATCTTATTACCTATTTATAGCATCCCTGAATGGTTAAGGTGGTATAACCACCTAACACCTAATAGAGCATCTAGGATACTAATACACTCCAGCAAACCACCTTAACAGGAAAATAATATCTAAGATTTTGCCCCGCACCTCTAGCAAAAGCAAAAGTTCGAATATTACAACTCTAGAGCTAGAGAAGTAATACCGTATGACAAAATTTAAGACCACATATGGGTCTAGCACTAAAGGCACTCTGACAGCTGCCGTGCTTACAGGTTCTCTAGGATGTTAACCTTGTTATGCATCATATCATGGCTTATCTTGATCCCCAGATCTGGATCTTCCTTGTTCTGCTAGTAGAAATCCACCAAATCCATCTTGACAATCTTTCTAACTGAGCATTCCAACTCCTGTACTCTTTGCTTGATGCCTTTTAGCGGCTACACAAAACATGTACTCTGTTTTTGGTTACAACATATTCAATATTATGACATACCAACCTCCTTTTTTATGTTTTACTTTAGATATAACGAAACTATGCAGGTAAACTGAGAGTGTTTCTTTCAGATCTTCTAAAACATTGTGCTTATATTTTGGGATAAGAACTATCAACTATGTTTCAAATGTTGTGACCAACTGATCCTGATTTGGGGTTTTCTTTGATGTCCTAATTTTATTTCAATTTACAGAAAATATTTCAAGAAGTGAATACCTCTGAAACCTGTCAAAAACCAGATCTGTGGAAAAATTGTTTTCAATGGGATGTTTGTTAAATTTTCATGAAAATTCTGCAAGTGCTTAGATGAAAAATTTGAAACTAACTTTCTTTCACCAAGACACAGATATAAAAACACAGTCACACCAATTCAACACAATTATTTTTATTGGGAAACCCAACTGGGAAATCTCTCTTCTTTGTTTGCAGTATTTATTGATAAACTTGAGCAATCAAATCAAATACTAAGCAATCTGTTCAACTGAGAATAAACTTAATCTCTGTTATGCTAGCGCAAACAATCCTGCAATCACGCTGATCCCTCCTCCTACTTCCTTTGCGCACTTGCTGCCCTATTTCCTAGCGCACTAGGACCTCCTATATCTGTGTGCACTTGGGCTCCTATTATTTAGGACACAGCTCCTATTTCTGCGTGCAAATCAGCTCAATAACCTGTGCGTTCTTGCTTCTCATGCCCACGCATAGCACAAGCAAAGAGCTCTCACACAAGCCTTTGTGCTCTCTCTCACAATCTCGTGAGCTGTGTCTTGTCACAGTCCTTTGTGCACAAAACAACTATGAACCTTTGTGCCTTCGTCCTCCTATTATTAATTCAATCCATGCTAATATTGGACAATTTACAAATTTAGAACCTGAATTATGATTGACTAGTTAACTGAGTCTAACTTTTTCTCTAACTTGTCCTTGCTTCAATCAAGGACTGAAGTTCCCAACTCGTCCTCTTCTAAATTTATAACTGCCACTCGAACCTGTAGTCAAACTGAAGAAGGTCCACGTAACTAGTCCTCCAACACTATGCATGAATATCCCATCTCCATGAACTTGGCCATGGTCAAAGGAACACAAATCATGGTCTTTCTGGTTAAGATACACACCAGAGAAGACCTCTTGCTACACTTTTCAACAATGTTTGTTCTTGCCCAAGTCAATTCTACTGTTTGTTGCACATCAGAAGCTTGTGCTATAAGGCCTCTGTCTGATCTGGGTTTCACGATTAGTACTCAGTGTGGTTTAATGGGGTGTGACTGACCTTTTAATTTCTTGACAAATCTCTCTGAATGCAAACTTCTAGTATTAACCACAATCATATATATTCATACAGTCTGGAAATGAGATTCCTATTCCATGCTAATTGCAGCAGCATTTGATATTACAATAGTGTTTTCAATCAGTATTTTTCAGTGTTTTTTAGCAGCATTTTCTAAGTGTCGCTGTTCCCTTAAAACTTGTAAACCCCAGTGAATCCGCGAAATCAAGAATTTCTGATAACCCATGAAATTCTGGAATTTAGTCTGATAATTTGCAATCCACTTTTGCAATTTCTGCAACAACCGATAAATTTGTATTTACCAAATCACATATCTGCACAAACAGAATAACAAGCCAATTCTGCCCTAAATGCAGGTCCAATGTTTTTATATTGCACAAAACAGCATTTTTGGTATGGCATTTTTATGGTCAAACTAGCCGTTATTGTACAACGGCTAGTTGGAGCTTCTTTATCTATTTAAGCTGGGTCATAGATCAGATTTCGTATCTTGTCCTGATGATGAACCACACTGGCTGGTTCGAAACGCGTCGACACAAATTTCTCTATTGTGATTTTCACCGAAAGATTTGATACATAACTGAAAAAACCATTTTTTTATTTTTAATGTCAGGTTTTAATCAGTTTTACATATTTTAATATAATGTTAAGGTTTTTGGTTCTTCAATTGTGGGCACCAAGATATTTCCTGGACATGTTGATGCCTTCCTTTCTTCCTGTTGGGCAAGTTCATATGGTGGTCTAAAAACCATCTTCTATCGGTCTACAATGAGTGTCCTGAAATTCTGTTGTGTGTACAAACAGGCGGCACAGTGGGCCCTATATATAAAATTTACGCACTCAAGTTTAATGCTGTCGTCTGTTTCTGTAAGGATGTTGATTTGGTTGGACAATTTCTAGATTATTTATGAGCGAAATCTTCCCCGAGTCAGTGAGGTCTCATGTTGCTGTGGAGAATGCTGCCTGGATGTTATGTTGGTCTGTCTACAGTGGTATTTGTCAATCAGAATTCATAATTTTCAGTCAATTCCTTCTTCCACATGATGTTGTGGGCTCTTTACATGCAGTTAGCTCTTCAAATGCAGGTTTTAATTTGTTTTGACAATATGACCTTCCTTTTATTAAATATTTAAAATAAACCTTTTAAACTTTATAAAGAATAATCTGCCGCTCTAAATTAAACTAAGAAATTAAAGTTCAATTAGATTTTCTAAAATTTACTCACAAAACCTCCCTCTTGTCAACTGTTGAGATTCTCTCCTATATTGGACTTAAGATTACAGGCACAGGTGTGATATTGCTCTAATGCCATGTCAGAATTAAGGAATGGACGTGCTGGAAAGATCAAAATTCGACTATATTCTTTTTTCTTGTCCGTCAAGTTGTCTGTGATCCTCCAGGCTTGAGCTGTGGCCTAAGAAGCCGCGACCCAGGGGCATCAAAGTCACCCGGGGATCGCACCCGGCCTGGGCCACACCATCCCTTATACTGACTGGAGTTTATGCATGTCTCCTCCCCCTAGCACAGGCAGGGCATAACCACCCCCCATGAGGTTTGATCCTGGGTCGCCTTGCTGACGAGGCCCATCCTCAACCGGTTGTGCTAGTGGGACTTGACAAATTCAACTTTATTGTTAATGCTGCAGCAGCAACACATTTTTGTATCATGTCATTATTATAATTTATAGCATCCCTAAGTGGTTTAGGTGATTTAACCACCTCTGATCACAACGTTTAAATGTTACAGTGGTCACCTGTCACTAATAAAATGACCCTCACACAAACTTTAATAGTCCTAAATATCATTGGAATGTTAATACTCCAACACTTCCATAAATATTATTAGTTGTGATTTGAATGTTTGATTCTAGTTTAATCTATCTGTTCCATTGAAATTTAATAAAGAGTGCATTAAAACATACATGCTACTATGCAGATGACTGTTGGGGATTGCTAAGCTTGCATTTCTTGAAATTATGCATGCAGAGCCTAATTTAATTTCTATGTATACATGCAAAATATATAATTTTAAGTTTTAACACCCTTGTCCATAAATCTGTATTCACAAGGTTGCAGTTATCGTCAATAATATAATTGTTAGTATCTATCTGTGTAGTCTTCTGCCCACTAATTTACCTTGTGAAATTCTGGTGGATGTTGGTGTCTTAACAAAGGCTCGGCAATGACATGTTTCTTCTCATGGTCTCCTAGTTTGGTGGTGTGATTAACTTCATTTTTGTTATTAATAGGGTTTTAGTTAGTCTAAAATAAATATGCCAGACTTATTTTGTAGTTCTCTACTTCTTTTGACATTGAAAGTTTCAGAAAGTGGATGTTGCTAATATGAATTACTATTGCAATTTAATATGTTGCTTTTAACTAAAAGGTCAAGGTACTCGTGATTTAGCTATAAAAGATTTCTCATGGTTGCATTTAATTTTTGCAGGTTTTGATAACTGCAAGAGAGGAACCAGATGCACCTATATCTCCTGCTATGGATGCTATACTAAGAGTGCACAAGCGTGTCGCAGGAATTCAGGATTCCGAAGGTGATGGTGCCAATCAACCATTATCAGGCTCTGGAGTAATTACAACTCGACTCCTGGTTGCAGCATCACAAGCAGGAAGTCTAATTGGAAAACAAGGATCAACAATAAAATCTATTCAAGAAGCATCTGCGGCCACTGTGCGGGTGCTACCGGCAGGTTAGTAACTAGTGTCTCTTTTATGAATCTGATTTTGAAGACTGATTTGTTCTGACTGAAATAGCATAATAAATTCAGCCTGGATTACAACAATAACTTCAACAGTTGCAGTGCAACATAATTTAGATAATGGCAACTATAGCATTCAGCACAGTTGAAGGAATTGCAACAATTATCTAGTCTGGACTCTGGAACTCAACACAGTAAATATGTGAATCCAGATTCAGAACAACAGATAAAATTTAGACACAACAAGGGTACTAGGGCTTCAGCAACACAGATAAGATGAGATCAGATAAGATATTTTTGCTTGAAGAATACAAGCAGTATGGATACAATGTGCCGAATATAACATGAAGGAAGAAAGAAACCTGCAGTAGTGCAACCTGAAAACACATGTATAAACGTATAAACTGTGCCAGAGCGTATGGTGATACAAAATACAAAGTGACTTTGTGAAAGATTGGAGAAGTGGACACTTAAAGAGCCTTTCAAGAGAGAGAGAGAGAGAGATCTGATGATGAAGCCAATGATGTCAAGGTCGTCTGGGTCTCTCTCCTGGGCAGGTATGGATTGCGTAAGCAATACCTGCAAGACCCAAAAATCTACATATCTCATTCTCATTGTACACTCCTATAAACACAAAGGCATACGAGAAACCACTGATGCATAGTCTGTTGTTGCTTCTAAAGGAGCCATAACCAGGCATTTGGTCAACAAGGGTTATCCACAAAATATATAAGATACTTGCCTCGAAGGGTAGGTGGTCTTATATAGGTGGCCATTAATTCTAACAATGCTATCCTATTCTAAGGCACCCTTAATATTGGCGTATCCCATTTAGCCAAGAATTAGGCATTTGAACTTAATTTCTTCACTGGTGAGCATGATAACGTTATTTACTCTAAGCTGGAAACATAACAACTTCACTTTAAAGTTTATAGTATATATTTTAAGACAGACAAAACACTATTTTTTTTTTCCACAGAAAAAATCGAACTTTCTATTATAAATAGATAGTCAAATAGCATATGCATAGCATTTCATATCAACCCCATTTCTCCTTCTGTTTAGGAGAAGAAAAGGAGTCTCAGCTGCTTTGAATACCTGAAGGGTATCTCGAAAGCAGCCTGTCCAAAAATAGCCATAAAAAAACACAATCATTCGGTCATATCTCCCGGTTTTTTTCCGAAACAGAGATGATGATGAGAATGATCATGTGCCAGCAGAAGCCGAGGCTTCCCTTCCATATTAAAAATATAGGAAATTGGCAGTAAAGACTATCCCAATTCCCTAGCAGTTCATCACATGAGTCCCAAGACCTCCTCAGTGAGGAAAACAGTCTTGTAGCTCATCAAAAGTTGAGTTAACAGTTTTTTGAAGTTTTGATACGAAGCATTAAAAGCAAAGTAAAAAGACAACGGACTATATACAATGAGAAATCAAAAGTGATCTGTTATCCAAAAAAGAGCTGTTCCAAAGGATGAACAACCCCATTTTCCAGCTCTGTCACTGTCCAGGTCCCCATAGCTTGTGCAGAACCCTCCTTAGATAGGCGGTCTGCATCCTGATTCCGTTCCCTGTAAATGTGGCAAACAGTAATCTCAGTGAAAAAACATTTAATCCGAAAAATTTCTTTAAGCAAAGGCAGCAACAAGTAATTTTTGCAGTGTTGAGTCCCATTAAACGATTTCACAATGTTCATAGCTTCTCCAAATATCTGAAGCTTCTTCAACTGTCTTAAGGTCAGCCAACAGAGAAGGTAGTGAAGGGCTTTTAGTTCAGCGAAATTATTTGTTCCTTGTCCAAGGCCCACTGAAGCTCGCAGGGATTTTTCGGGGGATAAGTGGATAACCAAACCAGCCCCACACCTCCCATTGATGTCAGAGGCTCCGTCAAAATATTCCCAAGGAACTCCATCCCTGATATGTTCTGGTTGGATGCTGCGAATGGGGGCAGGACCAGAAGGAGGTGGGATACTGTCAAAGATAGCTGCCCCGTCTGCTGCCAAACGCCCAATTGGGAAGGGAAGATCTTGAAAAATTGCCTTGTTCCTTGCAAGCCATGTGCCCCAAGCAATTAAGAGGGGGATCGTACGAACTTTGTCATCAGGAGCTTCCTCCCACCACTGGTTCCAAGCTTGCTGGATATTATCACCTTCCCATCGGATGGGAGTTTTGATAAGCCTTATGGATTCGGCCCAAAGACTTACATTAAAGGGGCAGGCATAAAAAAATATGCAGAGCCGTTTCCTCCCTGGATTTGCATAAAGAGCACCAGCCCGGGCCAATTTTCCCCCTCTTTTGTAAAAAATCCCAGGTTGTACCTTATTCTGTAATATGCACCAAAAAAACGGCTTGGTCTTTGCTGGACATTTCAGCTTCCAGATAGATTTTGACCACTAGGCAGGGGCCTCCCATCCCTTTTGGGACATTAACCATTTATAGCCCATCTTCGAAGAGTAGAATCCATACTGAGCATGTACCCATCTGAGCTCTTGGAAAATGGGAAGATCTAGGATAGGCGGCCTACCTCCTGGAAGGAGCAATGTACATAGACTGGGTGAGTGGGGATGCAGCTCCGTGGACTGCTCGTCGGGCCTGATAGGTGGTGGTATCACACCCTTCTCAAAGGAACTGTACGTGACACTCTCGTGTCATACGGCTCCGTCCCGGGAATATTGAGTATCCCTTCGACGCAACATCTAGGTCCTCGCACTCGTCCTCGCACGGACGAAAGGTACTTACTTTCTAACTCAGGTAAGTAATAACCTTGCGTCGGATGTGTGCGTACCCTCATTTATTGATAGCTCCTTCCTCCGGGCGGGGTTACCGAAGGAATCCAAAAGGCCAACATGGCGCATCTGCATGCTCTATCTAAGGGTGGGTGGGGCCGCCCTCCTCCCCACACACCCCCCCCCCGCAACAGCGGTTCAGACCGACGGATCACGCTTCGTACATCTCGTATGGACACCTGATATAAGGTATTGTACGCGTGCTCCTCGTTGTTCAGATCTTGACTTGTAAGGAATGACTCTGGTCCAAGCTTCCTAAGCTCGATGCTGTTGGGGAACTCAACAAGGGTCTTGCCACCTTCTTTATTTACTATGTGTGAGTCTTTGGAGTACTTTGGGATTATCTTCCACGCCAAGGATTTGTGCTTGTGGGCAGGGGTGGATATAGCGGACCGGCGGATCTGGTAGTCGACAATCGTTCGGACTTTATAGAGGTTGTCGCAGCACCTATGGTGGGACAGGGGACTTATCGCGACGCCCGCGAACCGATTTACGATGTCTTCGTCGCTGACGTTCGTCAAGCAGGCCACATGGGTCGGCCAGGGTCTTCTCCGGCTAATGATACCTCGATCTCGAAGCCTTTGGAGTATCTTCTCACAGGCGCTTTTATCTGTATGGGTAATTTGCTGCTAAAAGATCCCGTCTGTTTCCAGTGTCCCCCTCCTTCCCCCGCCTCCCGACCCCCCAGCGCTTCTCTGGGAGTATACAATGACAACTCCCAGACGCTCAACGATTTGCCTGATCGCGAGACTGCCTGTTGAACGTCTGATGGCATGTTGCTCCGGCACGATATTTCCCCTAATCTTCGCCGGATGTGCTTGATGGTCTCCGATAATATGCCCACGCTCACTCGGGGACTTATTACTCCAGCTGTTCCAAGAGTCTCCGCTAATTGAACCGCGTCTTGTAGACTCCCTGTTTCCATCCCCTTCGTCAGCTGTTGGATTGGGATACTCCTCCCTAGGTCCTCCAACTTGGAATGGATGGCGGAGCGTAGGTGGGAAGCTGTGATATGGATACGGTGCTTTGCTCTCCGGCGCTTCTCCAGCGCTCGCAATAATTGTATGGGAGTCGCCCTCGAAGGGACTTCCCGAATGACCGTACCGGGGGATTCTATTGTACTCCGTGCAACTATGTAAGTTGATCCTGCAGAGCCTACCTCAAGGTTCGGGCCAGATTGTAGGAAGTGGGTGATATGTTTCTGGATTCCTCTTATGAGCTCTATGGTACCCACGATTCCCAGTGGTAAGTCGTCGGCATATCGCGCGTGACAAATCCTAATTAAGTATAGGTCATCGAAGTGAACAGGGGATAGACCCTGCTTACGGGCTAGGCGTCTTTCCAACCTGACGTTAACTAGCTCCCCGCCCAGCTCTATCAGCAGGCCCCTTCTTCTGCAACACCTAATAGGGTTTGTCATGGAGAACGCTACCCCATTATTATTATTATTATAGAAGGGGCGTTCTCCACCTTCCTTTATTCGTTTCGGGGTCAACCCGGCGGCTCCTTCACGAATGAGGAAGGCGGCGCAAAGGGGGCTCGAGGGCTTGTTCAAGAAGGCGGCAAGGGAAGGGGGGGAAACTAAAGGCGTTTTCTGGTCCCCCCTTCGTCGGGGGGTGCTTGTGGGGGGGGGTGTGCCACGAAAAAACAAGGGAATAAAACGCCGCTTCGCGTTGGATGCTTCTTACCCCCCCCACAACGATGGCTCTGTTGTCTCCTCCCACTGGCACTGGGGGAGAGTTTAAGCTTGCCTCTTCCCCAGAGTTTTCTTGGTCATCAATACGACCTGTCTCTAATAGAACCAATTTGATTATCTGAACAATCGGAATTTCGTGCTTCTGTCGGATCCTCTCTATCTCCTGATCGAGCTTGTGTGGGTGGATGTTGCCTAGTAGGGCCGATAGTAGTACACTGTGTGGGACCACCCCATAGTAGGAAGGGCGACCACCCCTCTCACCTCCTACAAGTCGTCCGACGGAAAACAGTTTATGGGTGAGGCGAAATAACTTGGGATCGTCGATCTCTTCCTTCAAGATTGAGATGAGTTGATGTCGGTTGATGGTGTGGAAACACTTTATTATGCCGAATTCCAAGATTACTTGAAACGAGGTTCTCCACTCTTTTCTCATCCGTATTAGGGCCGAGTGGCAGCCTCGACTCGGGCGGAAGTGCGATGTGTCCGGAAACTCGAGATTGTAAATGGATTCGGGTACCGCTCTTATCGCCTCTTTCATGATCTTCTCTATTGGTACTACCACTGTGAGCGGTCTGAACTTCAACCCTGGTCCCCTATTTATTATATTGGAAAGGGGAGCAAAGCCCGTTTTTTGCTCCCCCTCGATATCTGAGGCCCTCCTGCCGGGACAGATTGGATTTATGGAAACAATCTTTAAGGAAGTACACCTTCGGCCGGCTCGAACAAGGTTATCCCCTTTTCTTTATTTATTATCCTCTCCCCTCGGGGATTGGGGTGGGTGGGTAAATAGTAGTTGAGCTTGCTTGCGCATCATGAAGGGCTGCATTTTCGGCATTCGAAGGGACGGAGTCGCTCATCCATCATATGGGTGAGGGTGCGTAAGCACGCTCGACTGTCAAGGCCGCCATCGATGGAGTCGCTCACTTATTCATATGGGTGAGGCCTGGTAGGGGCTCGACTAAAAGGAGAGGCCCGGAGGAACTCACTCATTCATATGGGTGAGGCCCGGTGACCTTATTCTGTAATATGCACCAAAAGAACGGCTTGGTCTTTGCTTGACATTTCAGCTTCCAGATAGATTTTGACCACCAGGCAGGGGCCTCCCATCCCTTTTGGGACATTAACCATTTATAGCCCATCTTCGGAGAGTAGAATCCAGACTGAGCATGTACCCATCTGAGCTCATCCCTTGAGTCGGTAATCCTAACAGAGAAGTTTTCCAAGTCCAAAACGAAAAGCCTCCATTCTTCCATCCATCTTTCTTCAAGCTGGAGGGCCGCTCCAGATAGCCATCCTTGCGACAGACAAAACACTATTATAAAAGAGAGTGAAGATTATATGGCAACAAAATATACATTTATGTCTGATTGAGTATTTTACTGCAGTTTCTTGGCTATCCGTGGGTTAATGTGGTGCAATTATACTGCGTTTCTGATACAAATTTTCTGAGATCTGTTTTCTCAAAACTCCATTGTTGTAGAATAACTTGGAATAGTTTTTGATTGTCATTAGTTAATGTCATGATGACCAGTAATGCTCTCACACACACACACACACAATTTGTGGGTTAATGCGGGGCAATATTTTCATAAAGAAATCACCTAATTACCAACATAAGTCATTATACTGCATTTCCAATACTTTTCTCTGAAATCTGTTTTCTCAAAACTCCATTGTTGTAGAATAGTGGGGAATAGTTTGTGATTGTAATTAGTTAATTTTATGATGACCAGTAATGCTACACACACACACACATATCAGAAACAGTTGTTTTTGCGTAACTAATAAAGTGGGGGCTCTGGCCATACCGTTCAGCCTATCAATATAAACAAAATGGAAGTTCCACAGTTCAGAGTTTTCCATAGAAATAAAAAAGTTAAGGGCTGATAGCCAATTCTTTGTAAAGATACTGACACCTACCAGCTGTGAGCTGACAACACAAATTCCCCTGTTACTGTTGGATGTAGAATGCATAATGTTTTCCCTGCTATCTGATTTAATTTGGATGGGTTTATGTTTTAAGCTGTTTGACGGTTTTTACTAGCCAGTTAAGCGTTTGCACACATACAAGATATTCACGACACAGAGATACTGGACAGAAAGACAAAAACAAAACTTATTTTCCATAATATTACTAAGGGAAAAGAATGCCTGTGACAGTCTGGCCCGTGAAGCTGCCAATATGGTATATGGTCTGGGTGCAAACATTATTTCTCCTCCGTCAGACTCCTCCTTGAGTGATTTGTGAGGTCTAAAGGCACATGAATTTACTCTGGTCTGCGATTGTGACTCCCTCTCCTTCGGCCTGGCCAAATCCTCCTCCTGAATGCTGATCGATCCCACACTGCCTCTCTGGTCTTCTGTTGCCTTTTCCCATTGCGCACAGACTCGTGTTATGGCCGCGCTCCCCCTTGAAGTGGGCCCGATCTGTTGTTTGAAGTTCGGTACCTCTCTCCTTCCACTGCTGTGGCATACCTGGCCGCTGCTGCCAATCCAAATGCTCACCAACAACCACACGATTGCACTTGCCTTCACCCCAACCACATCTAACAACTGCGTGGACCCCCTTTGTGTAAGTTTGGCCCTACAGTGATGTAGCTTCACGTGATTGTTTTGGTGGAGTTTCGTGGTTTGCTGAAGACACTGCTGATGTTGTTTCCCTTCGCAGTTGTTACAACAGCCTCACACAATGACTAGGTTGGGCGTCCCAATCCCCTGCCTGTGCATGCAGTCACGTTGGATGGGCAACGACACCTGCAATATCCTCCCAATGTAGAATTTTTTTTTTAACAGCTGGTAGCTCTCCCAGTTTGACTTTATTTTGCATAAGTTTAATGCCCACAGTCCGAAACTAGTAAGGTCTGATATAAAACTTTTGCAAATTCTAAAGAAAACATTTTAGAGCTACCTATACCATTTTGTTTTCAGCTGATATGAGGAATAAAACAAGTTCACACACATCCAATTTTTATGCAGGTTTTTTGGTCTAATGACCCTGGAAAAGCCCACAAGGGGAAAACCAGTGAAAGAAGGTTTTTTATTGCTTCTTAGGAAAATAAGTACACAAAAAATAACACCAGCCTTATCGCCAGTGTTATCAGAACCAAACCGGTTCTGTAAAACCAGCCAGTCTGACCGGTTTGGAGGCAAAACCGGTCCGAACCAGCCCTCCGAATTGGAAATGACTGGTTCGGTACCAAACCGGCTGGTTCCGTCACTGAACTGGCTGGTTCTGTACTAGTCTGGTTCAGAGACCGTTTCCACCGGTTCACAAGCCCTAGGCATTATTTTTTGTTTGTTTGTTTGGTTAATTTATTAATTCATTTTTTAAATTATTATTTTTCCTAGTTACTAACGCTACCCTAGGCCCCCCCTAAATTTACTTAAACACCCCCACCCTCTCTATTTCACTCACACTATTCATTCGAGTCTGTTGCAATTCTTGAGCTGAGTTCGGTGAGGAGAATTCAAAGAGTTTTTTGTAGGGTTGTTCTAAGAGAGATTTTTTGCAGATTTGAAGGGCTGATTGGAGTCTTGCAGAGTTGTTGGGTTGGCAGATTTTTGAGATACTTAAAAGATTTTTTTTCTTACCAAAGATATTTGGGTTTTCTTTAGTGGTTTTTGCAACTGGTTGAAGATTTTTTTAATTTTGTTGGGGTTTCTACATAGTTGATTTCAAAAGATTTTGGAGCTGATTTTCTCCAAAATTTTAGAGGGTAAATCAAGGGCCATGTGAATCAAGCCATAATCCCATTGTATACTTGGATGCTACTCATTCTTCAGATGAGGATAAGGAGGACAATCAGGATGATGATTGATGATTTGATAATTGATTTGTAGCTGTAGCTTGTAGTATTGTAGGTTGTGGTATAATACTATGATCTATGATGTTATTTTGGACTATAAAGGCCTTTTAGAGCTTGCTTCTTGATGTTTATAACATTTTAAGTTCAACGATGTTTTGCACTAAGTGCTATTTTGGTTGTATGCACTATTACTTGCTATATAAATGAGAACTTCTACATATTTGTGTATAAATGGTTTGGATTCATATGGATAGACATGAATATATTTGTTTTTTTTTTTTAAATATGAATATTTTTATGTGTTTTTGGTAAACCGTTTTTTTTGTTGGTTGGTTGGGTTTAATATTTAATTTCTCTAAATCCCAATTTTTTTCCGGTTTTGGTCCATTTCTGATCGGTTCCTGGTCCACAAGGTTTTCCGGTTCGGTTCCGATAACATTGCTTATTGCTCTTTTCTTTGCTCTCAACACTCATTCTTACCGAAGAAGTTGTTTCTCACCATTCCAACTTTATCTCTGAAGTGGATATGCTCACCCCTTGGCACCATACTGTCACCCACTACTATTGCTACATTACCTTCCAACTTCTGGTGGTTTACTCTGCCTCACTGACTCATGTGCTTCCTTCAAGGTACCACAAATACTTCTCGACTTCCTACTCCCTGAAGAAGTCTCCTGCATAAGTGTGGGAACCTCATCCCCATCCCTTGACACTTGTGGCCCTAAGGAAGAAGTCCTTGTGGCTTGTAGTGATCTTGTTACTGAAAGTTGTAACTAGTTTCGGTCTTCATAATTGTGTTTGAACCATAACTTAATGTAATTATTATTGTACTTGTCAAAAGAAAGAAAAAGAACAATATTTTTGTAAAAGAAAAATTATTTATTTTGAGAATGGGTTTCTTGCCCATTGTCATTGGTCCTCGGTCCAACACCCATTGTGTGCTCTAGGGGTTTAGTCTTGAGTCAAAGGAAACACAATAATGTAAAGTCCTTTGGAGGGTTCATGTATCAATGTAAATAAAGGATGTCACTGCCCAACCTTTCTTAGAAATTTGAGCCCCACACAGTCATATAACTCAGTCTGTGATTTGCCTCAAATTCTGTGCATAATGTCACCCAACAATGCCTCAATCTGTGTGAGACTGAGCAGAACTTTCCAGAAAATTCGTGGCTCTGTCCTCTCCTTGCTGCCTTGGGGTTCTCACTGTAGGAGCCACAAATCTGTGTGACACTGATCTCCTAGGTTCTCGACACAGCTGTTGTGGCTTTAATAGATTTGAGCAACTCCTCTGCTCCACGAAAAACATGCTGAGGTCCTACTCAGCCACCCAACAAATCAATGTAGACTTCCTCCTAGAGGTTTGTTTTGCTCTCCCTTAAATCTTGACCTGGTGTAGCTTGAACTCAAACTGCTGTAGCTTCCCAAAATTCTTGGGCTATGTGTAGTTAATCTCCAGCTGAAAACTCGACCTGTCTTGTTACAGGGGTCTCTAATCACTCACGAGTACTCATGATTTCGACTCTGATCTTCAACCAAACGAGTCGATTTGAATCTCTGCGAGTCAAACTCGTGTTGACCAAGTTTGACTTGTGATTTCAGCAATTTGTAGAGGACCCCACGAGGTACTCAGATTCTTAGGTTAAAAGTCCGTGAGGTTTTATTTTGTGGTTTCGCTTTCGCTTCTTCTTACCACTCGCCACACTCGTAGTTTGCTTTCATTTCTTCTTGCCACCCGCCTATCTAGAGACGTCGTGGATCAAACAACGCCATTGTCACATTCTTCCCTCACTGTGTGCACTTCAAATTCGATAAACGGAAACCCTTTCTCTAATTCGTCAAGGTCATGATGGGTTTTGCTGGTTAGCTTCATGTATATAGCAAGTATTAGGCAATCAACGTAATGTATTAGGCAATGACTTTAGCATTGGTCGACTCACTCGTCATACCAGACTACAATGCTTTCTGGATTTTCTATGCCTTAGGTCCAGCCACGCCAACCCTTACTTCGTCCAAAGAGTCACCTAAGTGAACTACAGGTCCACTTACCAAACACGAACCTCTTGCTGCAGTTCTCATGGCAGTAGCTATTGACTTGGATGGTATGCATACATATTTGTGGTTACTCCCCGATGGTCGAGTAACGTTCTTCTCCTTTAAAAATGTCATTGTAAATAAAAGAAACTAGTTGTAGTATGTTAAAGTTCTATACTGTTTTGAATAAAAGCAAATCGTGGCAGAATGTTGGACCCATAGTATTCAAACCGATCGGTTCAAACTGGTAACTGGTCAAACTGGCCAGTCCGATGCCCACCCGGGTCAAACCGATTGGTTAGTTGCCATGACCGTAAAAGGGACCCACAAACGCTGATTTGGTCGGTAATGGGTGATTATGGAGGGAAAAGGAGGGTTGTTTCCCTCAAAAACACCCTCCCCAATCTTTTAAAAGCAGGGGTACCCTCTCATTGTCTCACACATCTCATTTGGAGCTTTTATGAGTTTGATTGAGAGCTTGGAGAGTGTTGAGTTTTTGCTAGAGTAGTGGAACAACATAGAGTTTGAGCTAAGTAGTAGCCATCATGCCTCCAAAAGCCAAGGATACTGCATGGGCTCATTGTGATATTATTCATGGCAAAATGATCTTCAAATATTGCCAAAAAGCTATTGTAGGAGGGGGTATTTATAGGTTCAAGCAACACTTGGCTGGGATAGGAGGCCATGTAAAGCCATTTGGAGCACCAAATGAAGTAATAGGGCATATTAGGGAAGAATACCTTCAGAAGTTTGAGACTCAAGTCACCAAACCAATAGAGAAGTTTGTGACAATAGTTGCTAAGTTTGGGAGTCGAGACTCAACAAACTGAGTTTGATCATGATGAGAAGTTTCAAGTGATAATGTTGATCACTAATATCATATATGTATATTTGTAGTATGCCAGTGGCCCCATAGTTTGCAGGCTTTGTTTTTGAACTCTAGAGGTCATTTAGAGTCTCATTGCTTATGTATTTTGTTGATGATATGTATTTCACTGGGTGCCATTTTGATACAATGTTACATGGTATATAAATGAGCAAACTTTGCATATTTTGTCTCTATTGGCTTGGAATCATGGTTGACAATCTTAAAATTTTTTATTATTAAAAATTAATTATTTAATGTATTTTTTTAAAAACTGGTTCATTGACATCTGACCAGTCCCAGTTTGACCGGTTCTGGTTTGAAACTGGGTTCATTAGGCCCACTGGTCCGGTCACCGGTTCCAGTTTTTAATACTATGGAACTTGGACCTTTACAAGGACCTATAATAATGAAACAATTCCTTAAATTCATTTGTTGTTGTCGATGTATAGGCGATCTACCAGTGGGTAATGCATTACCAATCCAAACTTAACCCAATTTAGAAGTCATGCTAGTGTAACCCCAAGTAAGATTTTAGCATGTCCGCGGTGTTGGTTGATAAAAACTTGGAAGTTCCTCATCTCGTTTGAAACTTTATACCTGTTTTTGAATGTTTTCCAATACTAAATATATTTTATAATTGAAGTATACACATTGTCCTCATGGTTTTTTGGACATCTCTTGATATTATGCACTGTTTGGACATGACTTTATTGATTATGAATGAAAAATGTTTTCTTTTAATTCAATGTGTATATCTTTATTTATCATATTCACTGATTTTTTCCTGTTTTTTTCTCGATCCGATTAAAACTCTTCGCTCTTTTGCCTTGTCGATTTATTGTCGATTTTGAGTCTGGTAAAATTGCTTCTAGCTGTACGTTGCTTCTTCTTCCTCGCAATCTCAATGTCCTCCTTGTTCCTTTCTCTTCTCAACTCCTTAATAGCACACATGAGAAATATTGAGAGCCTCTCTCCTTTTCTCTACGCTCTCTTGAAATCCTCACGAGAAGAATAATACAAAAACACTTTCTACTTCCCTTTTCTCTTCTAATTAGAAGAGAATCCTAACCATAAAGATCTAATGATTGGGATTGAATCTCAGCTCATTAGATCAAGGGTAGAGATCATTTCCATCTCATGACACCTTTTCTCATATGGCCCCCCTTACTTAATGAACACCTAGTCACTTTTTAATATTTTGTGCCATGTCCACTTTTTCTCTCATAACGTTACTTTTAGGATATAAAAGTCACTTTAATATTAAAAGACACTTTGTATTTTTTCTCCCTAAAGTCGCATTTTTTTTTAAAACCAGAAAGAGTATGTATTTTGTATTAAAGCATGCCTGCTCGCGATCAAAATGCGGGATTTTTACATAAAAAATCTAAGTATTTCCTTGACTGTAGTTGTTCCATTTGGGCCAACTCTTATACTAGTTTTTTAACCAACCATCCCATTATCAAAATTCAACTCAATTTGCCTGCTACTAAAAACATTACATAATTGTGATAGGCGATATATACATGTATGTTGGATGTTACAAAAAATTAGAAGGTGCCAAAGGGGTGTCTATTCCTCCTTTGGAGCTGTAGAGTTGAGGTCCAGAGGCTTTGGCACCTCATCCTCCTTGCAGCTAGCTGTTTGCCAACATTAGCTTTAGCCCGTCAATCTCCAATTTGAGTGCTTCAACTTCGTCTTCCAGCCTTTGGATTTTCTCTTTTTGCTCCAGCCCGTCAATCTCCAACTTGAGTGCTTCAACTTCGTCTTCCAGCCTTTGGATTTTCTCTTTTTGCGCCAATTGCCGCTCCTCAATCTCAATGGAGTCCTTGTGGTGCTGGTGCACACACATTTGCAACACAACAATTCCGTTTCTAAATTCTTCGTGTTCCAGGGCACAAACCTCACAATTCAACTTGTTGCTACCAGTTCCTCGGGCCCATTCGACACACACTCCCCGTCCTGGGCATGTGGAGGCCCCAGGGGCTCGAGCTTGTGCTCTGAGCAACAAAGCTACCATTCCTACTCATCTTGACAGACACTGGATCACAGACGAGCCCAAACCCAAACCTCCAATGACAGACGACCTCATATGTCACCGACACGAGAAAACAGATGACCCCGGACCTCCTAAAGGACCCAAAACACCAGAAGCAAACAAAACAAACACATAAGCCAGTGCTCAGGGTCTTCCAGGCACCTCAATTCCCACATATAGGTATCTGACTGGACCCTCATAGCTACTTCCCTAGGTTCTATCTTCGGCCGAATGAACCTAGAGCCCTCCAAGCAGTGCAGAGAGCCTTCGTAGCACCTCCAGCAGAACATACAACCCACCAACACCACCGACTCCCTGAATGTTACCACTACTCTTAACCACCGACCGCAAACGCAGGGACATAGCCAAGGATTCCTTAGCTTCCCCTGCCAGAGGCTTTTCGCTATTACTCAGACCAACATCCCTTATATAACCACTAGCAGTACACCAATGAAGGAGGGACGACGTCGCAGTACTAGTGCTGCTCGATTCCAAACGCTGATCCATAATTTCACAGTCTTGCACAACTTCTCGTAGCTCTCTTCTCGCCTTCTTCCCACGCTCCACCTGTTTTTTCTAGAGCTCAGGGAGTAACTGCTTTCCCCACGGATTCCCCATTCCCACGAACATAGTACCAAAATTCCGGCGTCTGCAATAGAGATCAAAGAAGGGATTGTGTATACACATGCTTGAGCTTTTGCAGGCACCAGATGGAGGGTGATCGTGTTGCATGATGCTACGCTGCAGAGTGATTGCTCTATATGACATGCCACAGGAGCCAAGAGCAAGGCATGAGAAGTAAATAATGAAAAGACTTTGGTTATTAATTAAATCAAGGGGCCAGCAAAAACGTGGCCACGTGTTGGACGGTCGGAGGAAATGAATATCATGCCAACTGGGAGGGGTAAGGTGGAGGAGGAGGGATGCTGTGATTGGGGGGGAGGGGAGGAGAGGGAGCAAGGGGTTAGGGAAGAGGGGGCCAACGAGGAGGCCAAAGAAGAGATGGAGAGGGGGTAGACGAAGCCTCCAAGTGATGGAGGGAGGGGAGAGGAGGGGAAGGGAGGGAGGCGAGAGGAGGGATTAAAAGGCAATCAACCACTCCCAAAGGATCTAAGTTGCTATCCTAATTCCCATCTGCAAGGCTAGATAGGATTCTTAGTCATAGTTATGGAATACATAGGAAACCTTCAATTCCATTCCCCACCGCGGCTTCTTCTTTGATTCTACAAGCCAGATTGGCTTGTTTGTCTCCCTCTTTGTTGTTTCCCCTGAGGATATGGTAGAAAATTACTTTGTTAAATAGAGGGGTCATTCCTTGGGTCCTCATGATGACTTGGTTTAGGAGGGTGTTTTTAGCTAGGGTATTCTTTCTCATATGGTTTATTATTATCATGGAGTCTCCAAGGATTTGGAGCTTCTTGATGCCTTTAGTGATGGCCATATTCATTCCAAAGAGTAACCCATAAACCTCAACCTGGTTGTTTGTTCTCCGGCCTAGACTAAAGGCATACTTGTCTTTGATGTTTCCATTGAGATTTATGAGAATCCCTTGCCCTCCTGCCATCGCAGGATTTCCTTTTGAGGCCCCATCAAATTGTAGAGTCCAGATCCCTGAATTTCTCAACCATTCCATTTCTTTGGAGGACGATCTGAGAATCCATTGAGCATCGATCGAGAGCTCTTTTTTTCTGAGTTTTGGGGTTTGGGGGGGAGATGCAACTGCTCAACCAAGTTGATTCATCCTAATCTAATGAGTGGTCAAGCTCTGGCCTATGCATCTCCATGCATTGCGCAAGGGCATTAAAGCCCCCAATATTAGCAGATGGTTTTTCCATCCGGAAGATAGCCTTGTTCCTCATTAGCCATACTTGCGAGCATATATACTTTGGGAGGGTCGACTATATATTTTGGAAGGACGATCTGGCCTGAATGGAGCCCAAGTAATACAGTAACACTTGGCCCAAGAGTGAAAAAAACAGAGGATGTCAGATGACCACTTGACTCTGCTAAACAGAGGACCCAGTGCCACCGCCCAAACCTGCTTAGAATACCACTGCAAAAAGAGGTGCTGTATAAACTATTCCGCCTCGTCACATAGAGAGCATCTTGAGGGTGCCTCTTTGGCCACGTTTTTGAAGGTTTTCAGTAGTTAATATTTTTTGTGAGCCAGAACCCAAGAAAAGAAATTTACTTTTGGAATTGCGTTGGGCTTCCATATTTGATTCCAAATAGGTGCTTTCAAGGGGACCTGAGCATGGAAGAGCATATGTTGATATCCTTTTCTGATTGAGTATTTGCCATTCATCCAGCTCCAACTGTTAACTGTGATTTGATTAATAGGGGCACATCCTCTTAGTTTTTCTATAAGCTTATCCCTTTGATTTCTCAGTTCCTCAGGGATGTTCTCAAGCTTCCATCTCTTCCATTTGTCATTTTGGTCCCATTTCAAGATTTGTTCCATCTTGACAACTCCTCTTTGCTTCAACAGGACTTGGAGGTCCCGCAACTCCATGTCTAATTCCAAGGGGAGTTGACCCAAGATGGAATCTCTGAATATGTCTATTGTGTCTCCTTTACTTGGGACTTTACTAAGGTTTTCCTTTATAATGTTCAAAGGAGCTCTGATGAGAGTCCTAATGGGGGATCCCAATACATTCCCTTCACCACTATCAAGTTGGGGGAAGTAATTTTCTCTGATCACTTGCGTCCACCACAGATTTGGCGAAACAATCATATTCTACTATAGTTTGGCCCCCAACGCAACATTAGCCATCTCGGGTTCTCTGATCCCAGGCCACCAGGATGCTTTGGGGCTCTTCCCATTTTCCAGTTCACCAAGTGATATTTTTTGGTATTGGTATTAACCTTCCCACCTTCCCACAAAAATTTCCTTATGAACATCTGTAACGAATATAATTTGTATAAAATAGAATAAATAGAATAAATATAATTACTAACTAATTAAATAGTGATTATGTTAAGTAGTTGTTAGTTAGCTGAAAAGGCATGTCTAAAAGACATGCCCATTCGTGAAAGGTCACCTGCATAGGTATAAAAACAGGGCCTCATTGTAACTTTCAATCATCATATATCTTATTCATATCATATCAATAAATATTTATTATTATAAATACCTCTTGTGTATTTTTATAATTAAAGCCATTTTGCTATTAAGTCAACAAATCTACAAGTCTTGCTGCTACAGAAACCAAATCTACAAGTTCCACTGCTACAAAATCCCTAGTTGATGCAAGACATATTTTGGGGCATGTAGTGCCGAGAATTAATAAAGGGGGATGGCTGACAGGACCGATTTCACTAGTATGGTTCTGCCTACAATATTGAGCCAAAGCCCACCCCAGTTCACAATTTTTGCTTTTATCTTGTCTGTAACTCTTTTCCAGGCTTGGGGCGCTGCTCTTCTTAGCGATATTGGAATTCCTAGGTAGCTGAAGTCCTTCCAGCCTCTCATTGATTTAAACCCAAGTATCTCCTCTCTTTTTTTTTCCCTCTGACTTGAGATGTTCCAACTATAAATGTGACTGTTGCTGTCGTTAGTAGCCCCCCCCCGAGGCTTTTAGAAATCTGTCCAAGTTCCTTTTGAATCTTCTGGCAATTATCGACAAAGCTCCTCCTATGAAGATAGTATCATCAGTAAATTGGCCATGGTTTATGTTTCTTATCCCTTCCTTGTACCTTATTCCAGGGAGATTCATTGAGGTTCTTTCCTGTTCTAACTTTCGACTCAAAGCTTCAACCATAATGATGCATAAAAATGGGGAAAGGGGGTACCCTTGTCGCAATCCCCTGGAGGCTTTGAAGAACCCAACCACTCTACCATTGATCAGTGGGGCAATCCAAGGAGAGGAGATACAGAGTTTGATCCATATTATGGACTTTTCCCCCATTCCCATTTTCTTGAGGATTTTCCAAAGGAACTCGTGCTTTACCCTATTGAAGGTGTTGGCCATGTCCAACTTAATAATCATGCCTTCATCCCCTATTCTCCAGCTTGAGTCAATAGTCTCTTGTATGAGGATAATGTTGGCAAAGATTTGTCTACCTAGCACGAACCCCTGTTGGTTGTCGGATATCAGGAGAGGCAGCAAGGGCTTGAGTCTAAGAGCGAAGATTTTTGAGAAGATTTTGTAGGAGAGATATTGCAGAGGGAAATATAACTGAATCTAACAAAGGAGGGGTTGGCCTCTTTAGGAATCAGAAGCAGGAGTTGATGCCCCCTCCCATTACAGAATTCTTAAAGGAATTGCCCACCATTTTGCATAAATCTTTTAGGATTACTTCCCAGAATCCCAGAAATAGTGGTAGAAGTAGGCGGTGAAACCGCCAGGCCCCGGGGCTTTGTCCGAAGAGAAGGAGAAG
Source organism: Pinus albicaulis (assembly GCA_034641835.2). Taxonomy (NCBI): domain Eukaryota; kingdom Viridiplantae; phylum Streptophyta; class Pinopsida; order Pinales; family Pinaceae; genus Pinus; species Pinus albicaulis. Next base: position 879,406,574 of record CM076577.1, read on the forward strand.
AGCAATGTCTTATTTCCTCATTCGTAGGGGGGAGAGTAAGTTTTAGGTTGATCTCCTCTGTGATTACCTCCGGGATGGGTCGAGGAAACAATCCTCGTCTTTAGCTCCCCCCCTGGGGCCACCAGTATAAAGATTCCTCAAAGCTATTGATAGATTTCCCTGCATGGCTTATTTGAGATATCTTGTTTTTTGATGATCTGAATTTGGCTTGTTTATGGAAGAATTTGGTGTTTCTATCACCCGCCCTTAGCCAATTATTCGTTGACTTAAGCCTCCAGTATTCCTCCTCTTTCCTTAGTTTCGAATGAATGGATTTGAAAGTCCCTGATTCCTTCTTGAGATCCGAGACACATACCTCCTTCTTTTCCATATTTCCTTGGATTGTTGCTAGTTTTTCTTCCATGACTTTGATGCTCCCTATTCTCCTTGAATAGCTTTCTTTGGCCCTTTTTTTAATATTTGCTTTCATTTTGCGAAGTTTCTTTTCCCATATGGTGATCAGGCTGCCATCCATCCAATCTGCCCAAGAGAGGGCCACCAAATCCAGGAAATCCTGTGACTCCAACCACAGAGGAGAAAAACTAAAAGGGATAGGGCCGAGGTCTTGAGGCAAGGACATCTGAAGATCAATTGGGCGATGGTCAGAGCCCGCTCAGGGGAGGATGGAGGATTCCAAGCAGATGTTGTGAGTAAGAAGATTATCAGAAACAAGAAATCCTTCAAGTTTGGTAGCAATGTGCGCCAACCCCACTCTCTTGTTTGTCTAAGTATAAAGGAACTTCTTCGGTTTAACATCGAAAAGATTTAGGGAAAGCAATAAGTCCTCCATGTTTTCCTGGAAAACATCTCAGACCAAAGTACCTCCCTTCTTCTTGTTTCAACTCATGGTAGTATTGATGTCTTCACCAAAGATACAATTTTCCCCATACTTGGAGTCTTTGAGCTCCATCAGAGATTTCCAACAATATTGTTTCTCACGAAAGTGAGTAGGCATGTATACATTTATAATAGTGAAAGGGTGCTTAAGATCAATACGAGTAAATGAGGTTGCTATCTAATGAGTGGATTTAGAGGAGCTTACCAGGTTGAGTTTTGCCGAATTCCACATTGTGCATAGTCCTCTTGAGGCTCCACGCGAACTTACTATCTCGATATTATTTTGTCCCCAAATGTTGTTATGGGATGAGTGAAGATTCTGCTCATCCAACTTTGTCTCTTGCAGAAGTGTGATGGCTGGATTTTCTTTTTTGATCAGGGATTTAACTTGCTTAAGATCAATTCGAGTAAAGGAGGCTGCTATCCAATGAATGGATTTAGTAGACCTTACCAGGTTGAGTTTTGCCAAATTCCACATTGTGCACAGTCCTCCCGAGGCTCCACGCAAACTTACTATCTCGATATTACTTTGTCCCCAAATGTTGTTATGGGATGAGTGAAGATTCTGCGCTTCCAACTTTGTCTCTTGCAGAAGTTTGAAGCTAGATTTTCTTTTTTGATTAGGGATTTAACTTCCCTTAATCTCTTTTTTGTTCTGAGGCCCCTACAATTTCAAGAGGTTATATTCATTAATCACTTTTTTTGGGTTACCTGCCCCCTTGCTATGGCCCATGTTGTTTCCTTTTTTCCTTCCGCCTCCCTTGTTTGCGGCTCCATATAGCTATCGAGGGATGGTGTGATGGAACCCAAGTTCCTTGTCTTTTTCTGTCTCTTCTATTCTGATTTCCTTGTTTGTCTTTCTCCATGGTCTTTTCCCTTTTCCACCTGCCTTCTTTGTCTTAGCCATTTCCGGGAGATCCTTCGCAGAGCTGGGATGAGTTGAGTTGCTCAAGTCTTACTTTGATGATTAGAAGCCTTCTTCCCCCTCTTTCTCAGAAGAGGACTCTTCATAGCTGCTCGAAGATTCAGGACTTGAGCTCGCCAGTTTTATACTTTTGGAAGGTTGAGTTTTGAGGCCCTGCAAGACACCTAAGGACTTTTGGGTGAACAAACCAAGGGGAGTAGCCACGCCGACAGATTTAGAAGGCCACCTCGATCGAATCTGAAGCAGTTCCCAACACTTCGAAGGGGTTCTCCTGATCCAACTCTTGAGCCAAGATGACCCTGCCCCAGGGGGAGGGGGGGGGGGAGGCCTCCCCTGGGGGCCAAAGGGGTCTTAGAGGGGCCTGACTGATGAGGACGCTGGGAGTTTTTTCTACTTTTAACTTGTTGCCATGGTTCCTTCAATTCTTCTCCAGGCAACACTTGAGCCTCCTGGTGTTTGGGGAATTTTTTGGCAAAGTGTCCATATTCATGACACAACTCGCACTTGAAAGGCAGTTGGTCATGGTCTATTTCCTGAATGTGAGACCAACTATCCATACTGAGAGTAACAACTGTTGGGAGGGCCTTTTCAAGATCAACCTCCACACCGAGCACAGGAGAAGAGGCCATCCTTAGGCTCAGAGAAGTCTATGTATTTACCAAGGGAGTTACCAATCAGTCTGAAAGTTGCATCATTCCAGAAGTGGAGGGGGAGGTAAGGGAAGTTTCACCCAGATTGGGACAAAAGATGGGACATCACACTTTGGGTTGAAACTCGCCGTGAAGAACAAATCTACAATGAAGTAAGCCATATGCAAGATTGAGTTTATGAAGAAGAAAATCCCCAATTAACGACAAGTAAGTGTTTCAAGGATGTAAGAAAGCCTTGAAAATGTAAATGGATCCTAGAATTGCAATGGATGTCTAGATGGAATGTGGAGTATTTGTACATTTCTCTGATTTTTATAAAGATTTGAATGGCATAGATGATAGGAAACATTTGGATCCTTATACCTGGTCCATGGCATGTACTCCAGTTATTTATCAACCTTGGCCACTAGGTTGTTATTGCAGGCTTATTGTTGCTCATCAATTGATAGGAGTTCGAGTACATATAGGTTCATCTATTTGGTGAAGAAAAACAAAGTAGCAACAAAGAATGGTGATGAACTTTTGCATGTTCATTCCATTGTGCTTCTTCTGTCATATTCCAGTTTAGAGTACAAGAAGGGGCCTTCATGGATGTGGAAGGTGGAGACAGGGAAAACTAACCTATCCCTATGGTTGAATCGCATGGATTTCCTCAAATTGGTTGAGGAGGTTATACCAAGAGTCCTTTCTTCCATTGGCACAACTCATGTTGAAGCTCCCGACATTATTGGCCCAGAGTGCCTGTTCATGATGTCGAGCTTCAAGCTAGAGATGAGGAAGGCCTATTTGATCATATGTTGAAACCTAGAGTCTAGGTAGTTGGTAGTAGTGCAGTCATTGATGAGAGTTTCAATTTTTATTGCTTCTTATGGCTAATATTAAGGAAAGATGTTGTTTTAGTTTTATCCTAAGTTATGCATGGGTTTAATTTTTAAAATGTGAATTTTAATTTTCGTTTCTTCTTTTTGGATTTTAAATTTAAAAAAAAATGTCATATCCATATTCAAATCTCAGTTACTCAGCCCTTGACCATACAAGGAAATGTTGAAAAGAGGACCCCCAATCTTGAGTGTACCCTTGAATAATTTTACAGTGTTTCCAAATGCTCCCAAGTTTTCGAGAAGTGTTGTAAGGATGGCATTTAAGGAGATGCATCACCTTGTCTGCTCTCCCTCATCTTTTGATATTTGTTATTGTGCACCCTCCTTCCCTCGCCCTCTCCTTGTTGACCGTATGAGGTATGGATATTGCTTCATATCCTAACTGAATCCATATCAGATACATTTATTATGGAATTCCATTATCTAATAAAGACACGAAATAAGGGACATAAAAAAGACAACCCTAATAATAGAAGTTCAACTATAAATGAAGATCGAGTGTCTCATTTGTTGCTATCCTTGAAGGGTAATCACTTGTATTAAATCTTTTTAGTTATGTTTCATGTAGTTTTTATGATTCATGGTGTTTGTTATCATATATATATATAATGCTGTATCCAATGTATTGGACTGAATTTTTCTAAAAAATTGCCATACTAAATTCTGTATCTTTATCCAAACCCCTATCCTGGTAACTCTGTTTGCGATTTTCTATTAGTATTGGCTCTCTGTACTTTTCCTTGCCAGTGATGAAAGTCAAAATTATTGATAAACTCATTGCTGTCTTATCTGGGAAATCAGTAGTTTCATGATTGACACATCCTGCTAATTCTGTTTGTAAATACAATAATCTTTTTTTTGGTACCAACCTTAGAGCAGGGCTTTATTCTGTGTTCAGTTAGTATTTTAAATCCTTCTCAACGTTTCTATTCTATTGAAGTTGGATATTATTAACAGAGCATTCACTGCAACAACCTGCAAGCATATATAGTGTATAGTGTACTGTTGGTTTACACTTTCATAATTTCAGTTGTGTGTGTGTGTATATAATTTGATGTTACATTTTTAGATGATTCTCTTAGGGACTATTGTTGTGCAATGTTTTGGTTTTGCTAACATGTTTGTCTTCCTTCACAAGTGATTGTCATAACTCATTGCTAACTTTTTGGGGAAGTTATCACATTTTATTGTAAGAACATACAAGTTTCGTTATGTCTACATCATTTTCTTTCTTCGTCAGAGATAGCAATGCATAAAGAAATCTAACGTGTTGTTTCTCTTTTCCATGCAATTAGAACTGCCAGGAAGCTATTTCTGCTTAAATTGGCTTTATTTATCTTTGTTGTGAGTCTGTTGTTATTGTTCAGTGTTCCACCATGCCAGTTTTAAATAAACTTTTATATTTCCATTTGAACTCTATTTTATTGGTGTTTTAAATTGTGCAGATGAATTGTCACATTGTTCCTTGCCTGAAGATCGAATTGTAGAAATCCAGGGTGAAGCACCCAAGGTTCAGAAAGCACTGGAGATGGTTGCTGGTCACCTTCGCAAGTTTTTGGTTGATCGCAGCATTCTTCCATTGTTTGAACATAATGTGAGAAAATACTGTTCAAATGGTTGTATTTATCTTTGTGAACATATATGATATCATAACGTTGCAACATTCTTCAACTTAAGAATCAAAATCATATTTGAGATTCTCATGAGTTTCACACATGTAATCTTTATGATCCCTAAAAGTTATGTTAGTGGATGCTGAATTTGAAATTGTCAGTTTTAAGTGCACAGTGCTCAGAGTATTTCAGTTAATTTGTAGAAAGGGTTTTTGTAACAAGCTAATTGATAGTTAGGAATGTGTCTTACTAATATCATTTAAAAATCAATTAGCAGACACATTCAGCGAATGATGCACAGGATTTGGCACCAACATGGGGAAAGACAACAGTGCCACCTCTTTCCAGTACATCTCAGCCTGTACTGGGTGGACTGGGTGGACTGGGTGGACTGGGTGCAGGCTTGACTTCAACATTCAAGCATGATTCATTTTTTCCTTCTAGGGATACTCAGATTGAGTCACAGCCTCATCACCGTGGCTTATCTATTTATGGAAAAGATCCAGGACCAGTGGGATTGAGATCTTCTTTACATGCACCTGCAGCTGCACCAGTCATCACTCAGGTATAAATTTTGCTTTAGTCGATATAGGTGATTTAGCTAGTGTCACTTTTTGATCATGATAGAATGTAGCATAATGATATGCTTAGTCACTGGTGGTCATGGAAAATATGCTCTAATAGATATTTTTAGCTATTTTTTTGTATCCTATTTTGAAAGAAAGGGGTCAACAAATTTCCCTTAGGTATCTTCTTTAACCTCTCTTAACAAGAAAGTCAGCCCAAAAGAAGTACTGGAATTGTCCAATGACATATATAAATTTGAACTGTGCTTTTGTATGCGAGCAAAACAATTTTATCCAATGAAGATGACATTAAAACCTGAGTCGATGTAAATCATAGAAAAGAATCCAGTTGATTTCTGACAGAGTTTAACAGTGGTTTCCTATACCTCAGAGTGCAAGAGTGCAATTTGAATTTTTAAGTGTTATGTTTTATGTATGAATGAAAACAAATTTGCGCTGTTACTGTTGTGAAATCTGAGGTCTCCTCTATCATGGCCCTACTAAAAATGTACCCATGATTCAAATAAAATCTTGACTCGACACACTATGTTTTTTTGTAGCCTATTTTAATGCTTAGAAGGTGATATTGATGAAGATCCCAATATAGGCACAAATTTTGATGATATGTAGGTATTTGTTGTAGCATGATTTTTTCGGATCCTAGAGGCCATCTAGATACAATTTATTGTTGTATTTTTATTTTGGAGATGGATTGCACTCTATGCAATTTTGGTTATATGCACACTTACATGGTATATAGATGAGAGTTTTTGCCTTTTTTGTGTATAAATGGTTTGGATTCATATGGATGCACATGAATATATATGTTTTTTTTTGTGATTTCAATTTTGAAAATTTCAGGTGTTTTTGGTTGATTGGTTTTTGGTTCCGTTTTTTTATTGGTTCCAACCAGTTCTCGGTTCAAAGGGGTTTTCGGTTCGATTTCAATAACACTGCCCTATAGAGTGCCATGCATATCAATGTTCAAGTGAGCACATCACAAAGACAATTCAATGCAATGATATCCTTGATAACAAGGTTGTTGGGAGAAAGAGTTGAGAACTATAGCTTGATAGGGAGTTGTACACATGTTTAGTTTTGCTGGACACTTAATTTGTTAGGGTTATGGTGTAGAATGTGAACTATCGTGGGGAGTCCAAGGGAGCTTGGAAGTTGAATCCAATGGTCATGGACATTGTATTATGTCTATCAACTTAATGAAAATATATTAACACTTATCTTTCATTCAAGTTTGCACAATCCAACAATGGTATTAGAGTGTTTCTGCCCACCGGAATTTCCTGTAGCCTATTGCTATTAGTCTTCCTGATTCCCATTTCACATTGCTTTGCTTTGCATGGAGTACATAAAAACTCCCCCCTTTTAAGCATTGTTGAGCATTCCACTTTGACCTTAATATTCAACATCTCAAAATACTTGTACGCAACATGAACAGGCAAAATTTTGTGCAGAAACGTCGAGGCTTGAGGTGCGTTAAACGCTATCTTCCCTATAAATAATTTATAGTGGCATGTGGTAGAGCTTTTCCAAACCTTGGAAGAGACACTAGATGACTTGCTACCCCTGACATCGCTCGAGGATGTCATGGACATGGTGTTTTGCTATGAAATTCAAGTCGTTGGTGCCATGATGAAAACCTCTACTATTGAAGGCGAAGGATAAAATCGTGACAAGATTTTTTGGGTGGAGCAAGGAGGCACTAGACCTCTGCAACGCCATCCGTGACCATAAATATCACGTGCGCCTCTAGTAGAAGCATGTCGAGATAGTGCTCTGTGCCTTAGACATGCGTCAATGGTCTATTAGCGAACCCCAATTTTTCTGTGCATAGAAAGCCCTTGACGACCTTACGTTGGCTATGGCTGCTGCTGTCGACGGCAAAGATTCGCTTGCTGGGGCTTTCGGGGCTGCGATTGCTCTCCAGTCGACATTGCTCATTCGGCCTCCCAAGCCAGCGTGGCAGTGATATGGATTGACACTTTCGTCACTCTCCTAGAGTGTTTCACATTCGTGGTTAACCTTCCACCAATTGCTCGCAATGGGTTCATATCTCGTGGCTCTAAAGAGCACTGAAGTGGCAGCCATGAATGGCTGAGCTACTGCGACCTACACAATGAATGCTCCCTTGTTTGACTTGTGGGGGACTCATGGCGGTGATCCCTTGCGAGGACCTTGGTCTCTAAACACATTTCTTTTTGTTGTAGAATTCACAATAAGCATAGAAGAAGGCTCAAGATGAGTTTGACGCTGTAATGGAGGATGGCCACAACGTGAAGGATTCAGAGATACTGAAGCGGTCATACCTTTGATTGTTTTGTTTCGCAACTTCCTTTCCCGTGTATCTAGGATCCTTTCAAGGACCAAGACCAATTCTCCTTCCTCATCCATGTAGGAATTTACAGTCACTCTTGAGTTTTAAGAAGTATACCCAAGTGCGTCTGGAAAAATCATCAATGAAAGTTAAGAAGTACTTGCAACCAGAGAAAGAAACAACAGGAAGTGGACCACATAAATCACTGTGCACAAGCTGCAAATGGGGCTGAAGAGGCACGTTTGTCCAAACTATCCCGATGATGTTTTCGAGTACACATCCGGAGCAAACACCATCTCGGCAAGATACCATAGGAAGACCCGTCACCATATTTGCCTTATGTAAAGTTTGAAGAGAGCAATAGTTTAAGTGACCAAATCGCTCATGCCAAAGTTTGCTCACTTCATCATTGTGAGCAACAAAAAACGGAGGGAAGACATGATGGCCCAAAGTTGTCAAACTTATACAACCTTGTGGAATCATTAGCAATGCCAGTAGCTAAAATATGTTTAGGATATTTGAGGTCCTTGATTACAACATCATGAGGTGAGAATTCTACTATTTTCCCTTCACCTGAATGAGTTATCCGATAAACAGAGAGAAGGTTGCATGACAAGGTAGGAACACATAGTACATCATTAAACTGACCATTATCGAGATGAATGGTTCCAGATCCTACAACACTAAGAGATCTATCATCACCAACATAAATATGTTTGGTGTTACAATCATTTAGAGAAAAAAACATGGCTTTATTTTTGGCCATGTGATAAGAAGCTCTAGAATCAATGAGCCACTCATGATAATGAGAAGAGGAAGATACATTTAATGCATAACCAGATCTTGATGCTTGACAACCATAAGCAGAAAGTGCCATTTCTGAAGATGAAGGTGAAGAGTGCTCCAAATTGATGTTGTGCTTCTTCATTGCTGCTTCTAAGGCTTTCATCTTCTTAAGACATTTGGACTCTAAATGGCCATCACGATTGCAAAAGTTGCAATGTCTATTTGTCTTCTTTCCTTTGTTTTTATATGCCTTATCATTTTGGTGAGTTGCTTTTTCAGTTTGTGGCTGAAATTGCTTAGGACCCTTGTTTGGTTTCAGACCATACTTTTTAGGATACTGTTTCTTGGGATTCTTTTGATATGATTGCTGTTGGGTTGCTAAGGCTTTCTTAGAAGCATTTCCAGAAGTGATAAGACCAAGGTGTAAGAGTTTTTCTTGTTCTCTTATCAAAGAATCGCAAAAGGTATCAAAAGAGGAGTTCTTGTAGGCGGTTCCTGAAGAAATGATGGCTTCTCTAGTGGAATGGAAGGCAGAAACAAATACAGAGTATGCAGGGCCAAGCTTAGCAAGAATTTAATAAATGAGGCTACCATTTTCCTTTTTGATCTTACAACCTTTTAAAAGAATTCGAATGGTCTTGAATTTGGACAAAAAATCTTCAATGAAGGAGAAATTATTGGGGTCCAAAGTAAGCAACTCATTTTCAAGCTGGTGGGCCCTGATTTGATTTTGAATGCCAAAACAATTTTTAGCTTTTCCAGGGCTTCATCAGGGGTGTCAATGTCAAGGTTATGAAATCGAAGATCTTGAGCAATGGACATTGCTATCAACCCTCGTGCTTGATTTTGTTTATTTTCCCATTTAGCAACTTTATCATCATCGGAAGGTTTAGTTTCTTGTCCTGTGGCTATTCTATAAAGCCCTTTACTTCTAAGTATATCCACCATGTGAGGTAGCCATTGGAAATAATTGGTGCTATTAAGAATAATCAGGCATGCTCTTTCCATTTTAAAAAAAAAACTGACGCTGAGAAAAGCTGAAACTAACTGCTCCAATGGAAAGATCTCGAAAAATTAGGACGTTTAAAAAAAAAAAAACGGCTCGAAAAACGGCTTCCGGATGAAGAAGTTATGCCTTTTTGAAAAAACGAGTGAAGATGTAGAAAAGTTATGGGAACGGGATGAAGTGCGGCTTTTTTAAAAAAAATTCCGCCCCTTTTAACAAAAACTTTTACAAAAAGAAGCTTGAGAAAGAGACTTGAACCCAAGACCTCTATTCTCATAAACTAACTCCTCACCAAGTGAGATAGTAAAAGGATCACATTATTGTTTGAAAGGAGGAAGGGGGGAGGGGGGGGGTTTAGTAACTCTTCGGTGTGCATGCCTTTTCCTGCACAAAAAAACACAAAAACCGAGCCAAAAAAAAACCGAAATGCAAAGCCTTACGGCAGAATGTTAGATTTTCGATTAGCCTTACCGGCAACTATCAATTTTTTCATTATTTATGATTTCCCGAGATCGCACAAAGATGCGGGGAAAGAGCATACGTAGCAAAAAAAATCCCTTCTTCCTTTTCTGATTTGCCGAGATTGCACACAGCACATGGTAAAGAGCATACACAGAGAAGAGGGTCTAGATCCGGCAAATAAATAAAACCTAAAAACCGAAAATAAAAAGAGAGAACCGAAATAAGCAAAACTATTAACAAATATAACTGCAAAACAGATGCTTTATACCTCCAGATCTAAACTGTCATAACTTGGGCAGCCGGAAACCTTTTCACATGAAATGAAAGGCGTTCCTCACTGTAACGGATGCTCCGGACACAACCGAGCAGTTCTCCAAGCCCAAAAATGTTCAGAAATAGTAGATCTACAAAACGACATTCACATGAGTCAAACCGGCTTCGGATTTTGATCAACAACGGACGCGGCCCTCAAAATAGCTCTGATACCATGTAGGAATTTACAGGGTAAGTTTCGTAGATCAAGAACCAAAGGTCACCGCTCACAACTAGATCACAAATCAGTACACCAGTATAATCACGTGGTTAAAACCCTCAAAGAGGGAATCAGTCCACGGCCTGAGCCAACACAGCCACTTCAGGCAATTTATTAATATGAAAAGAAAAATTACATATGTTTCTCTCATAAACGGTTACCGGACAAATGACCCTCCATGCTCTTTAAATAGAGATCATGGACCAATCGGGTGTTAAGCCACAGATCAAGTGTCGTTAATACCGAGGTGAGAGGTAATCGTCGGATCACTACAAATCGTGACCGTCAGATTATAAGTTACAAATGTACATGGTAAAGAAACACACTTTACCTAACTCTACACTAGACTAAGTTATTCTTAACTATTTCGTATGTGTCGGAATATCCTAACAATCCAACGGTGGAAGCTTTGCGAAAACAACAACACGCTGCCTCAAGGCCTTTTACGGCATGAGACATGAAAGACATTGTGAATTTCACATCCTTTCGAAAGCTCGAGGTCATAGGCCACCTCTCCCACTCATCTCAAAATCTTGAATGGCATGTAGAACTCGCGGTTCAACTTTTCTGGAGGGGGGTAATGAAGACAAAGGTATACCATATCTCCCACTTCAAGTTGAATATTTTGACAATATGGGGAAGAAATGGGCAATTTTTGTGAGCCGATCTACCACCACATATATGCAATCGTTGCCTTGTACCGGAGGTAAGCCAGTGATAAAGTCAATTGAAATGCTCTACCACTTTTGCTCCGAGATGGGGAGGGGCTGCAACAAACCTATTGGATGGGTGTGCCCTATCTTGTTTTGCTGTCAAGTGTTACACTCCTTCACAAATTCTAGCACATCCATCTTGAGGCCAAGGGTGAGCTGTGAGCTGCCTGCATGATTCTCTCTTTGAGTTTCGATTTTGGCACAAGATAGATCTAGTTCTTATAGTAATTAATGTCATTCATAACCCGATACCTATCATCATAGATTAATCCTTCCAGAACTTCAGAAGCAAATTTATTCTTGAATACTCCACCAACAATAGCGACTTCCAATCTTCTGTCATCTTGTTGAGTGAGAAAGTAGGTGGCATCCTTGATATGGTATCAACCACTATGTTATTCTTGCCCTTGAAGTACTCTCTCAAAGTCGTAGGCGTGCAACTTTCTTATCCACTTTCGCTACCTCACTCAATTCTTTATGCCCCATGATGTATTTTAGGTTGTTATAGTCTGTTTTTACCTTAAATCTGCTCCCCACTAGATACTCCATGAATTTGGCCAATGCATGCATTATGGACAACATTTCCTTATCATATATCGAATAGTGCAACTCATAATCTCTAAGCTTGCGACTTTCGAACGCTATGGGCTGTTGTTAAATTTAGATAACCATGGTGTTCTATGTTTGATGCACTTTACTTCAATTTTCCTTGGGCACGATACAAAATAGTAATCACATAAACATGAAAGTAAAATGCTGATATTTCCTTAGGCACGATACAAAATAGAAATCACATAAACATGAAAGTAAAATGTTGATATTTCCTTAGGCACGATACAAAATAGTAATCACATAAACATGAAAGTAAAATGCTGATAGAACACAATCATAGATCAATAGAAGACGAGCCAAATATAGATCAGATTTACAATTCCTTTTGTCCAACAAAGATATGAGATATTGTTGCATTACGACGGTTAGCAGGATGCTTCAACCAACAAAGTCTTTCTTGGTTAGCCAGCACCTCATATGTCACACCCACAACCCTCAAAGACAACCAATCACAAGTCAACACTAGTCAACTCACAAACAATGCAGAAAAGTCAACGCATGCAACAACAGAGAAGTCAACGCAACAAATTAGGACTTAGGTCAAAAAACCCGGAATTCCTCGATTTTAGTGCCCAACTGTACGACTTCCTAAAATTGGATTTTTGGCAGAAGTTGGAGGTAAAACGACCAAGGGTTGACCACGGTCAACACTGGTCAACGCTGTAGCAAAAAGCCCTAGATAGATCCGCAAAAAACAATAGCTTCGTTCCACACGTGCGAGGGGAAAAAGGCCTCCAAAGGCTATCGAACCAATCATATCACAATGAGAGAATGTGTGATGAGTTGATGATGAAATGACCTTCAAGTCTCTCCAATTTATATCCATCAATGAGAGTGTGTGACACATCTATTAGGCATGTGAGCCTACATTACAAATCTAGCCGACCTTTCCTTCTATGCTTGATGCACTTTCACTTCAATCTTCTGTAGGCCTGATACAAAATAGTAAATCACATAAACATGAAAATAAAATGTTGATAGAACACAATCAATAGATCAATAGAGGACAAGCCAAATATGGATAAGATTTACAATTCCTTTTGTCCAACAAAGATATGAGATATTGTTGTGTTATGACAGTCAGCAGGATGCTTCAACCAGCAAAGTCTTTCGTGGTCAGCCAACACTTCATGTGTCATACTCACAACCCTCAAAGACAACTCATCACAAGTCAACACTAGTCAACTCACAAACAATGCAGAAAAGTCAACACAGGCAACAACAGAAAAGTCAATGCAACAAATTAGGGCTTTGGTCAAACAACCCAAAATTCCTTGATTTTAGGGCCCCCAGATGTATGGCCTCCTAAAATCGTTTTTTTGGCAGAAGTTGGAGGTCAAACGAACAAGGGTTGACCACGGTCAACACTAGTCAACGCTGCAGCAAAAAGCCCTAAACAGATCCACAGAAAACATCAGCGTTGCTCCACACGTTGGAGGGGAAAAAGGCCTCCAAAGGCTATCGAACCAATCAGATCACAATGAGAAAATGTGTGATGAGTTGATGACGAAATGACCTTCAAGTCTCTCCAATTTATATCCATCAATGAGGGTGTGTGACCCATCTATTAGGCATGTGAGCCTACATTACAAATCTGGGCGACCTTGCCTTCTATGCTTGATGCACTTTTACTTCAATCTTCCTTAGGCCCGGTACAAAATAGTAATCACATAAACATGAAAGTAAAATGCTGATAGAACACATTCATAGATCAATAGAAGACAAGCCAAATATAGATCAGATATACAATTCCTTTGTCCAGCAAAGATATGAGATATTGTTGCGTTACGACGGTCAACAGGATGCTTGAACTAGCAAAGTCTTTTTTGGTCAGCCAACACTTCATGTGTCACACCTATAACCCTCAAAGACAGCTCATAACAAGTCAACACTAGTCAACTCACAAACAACACAAAAAAGTCAATGCATGCAACAATAGAAAAGTCAATGCAGCAAATTAGGGCTTCGGTCAAACAACCCGGAATTCCTCGATTTTAGTGCCCATCTGTACGATCTAAAATCGGATTTTTGGCAGAAGTTGGATGTCAAACGACCAAGGGATGACCATGGTCAACACTGGTCAACGTTGCAACAAAAAGCCCTAGACAGATCTGCAGAAAACAACAGCTTTGCTCCACACGTGTGAGGGGAAAAAGGCTTGCAAAGGCTATCGAACCAATCAGATCACACTGAGAGAATGTGTGATGAGTTGATGATGAAATGACCTTCAAGTCTCTCCATTTTATATCCATCAATGAGGGTGTGTGACACATCTATTAGGCATGTGAGCCTACATTACAAATCCAGCCGACCTTGCACATGTGGAAAATAAATTCAAAATAAATGTTCAACTCATCCGATCAAGATGATCTTTAGATCAATCTTGCACCTCTTTGAAAGAGGAATCCAACAAAAATATGACCATCGTTCTTATGCCCAAAATTAACAGGTGTTGATTCTGCATAAGAACTGCTCCTATTCCTGTCCTTGAAGCATCGCATTCCAAAACGAATGGCTGGGTGAAATAGGGTAAAGCAAGCATAGGGCAAGTGCTCATAACCTCCTTCATCCTCTTGAATGTTTCCTATGCTTTCTCTGACAAGTTGAAGGCTTCCTTTTTAGTGAGGTCTGTAAGAGGAGTTGTTAATTGTTAAAACCCCTTAACAAATTTCCTGTTGTAAGTGCAAAGACCAAGGAAGCTCTTCAACTCTGTGACATTCTTTGGGGTGGGCCATTCGATGCTTTCCTGGATTTCTCCTGATGCATTCGTACCCGATCATGACTAATCAAGTTCTCGAGATAGAGCATGGTTGTCATGCCAAATTCATGCTTGGACTTATTTGCATATAATTCATTCAACTCCAGAATTCCCAACACCTCGTCCAAGTGCCTCAGGTGGTCTTTCGATACTGTAGACCAATATGTCCTTGAAGAAGACCAACAAGTACTTCGACAATTGCTTATTGAGTACATGGTTCATACAAGTCTGGAAACCTCACTATTCATTGAGTTCAAAATTAGTGACTTTGGAGCTTTTCGAAGAGAGTACTTTTTTATGAAGAACCCCTTGTGTAGCACCTTTGAACTCCCCTCAATTCTATATTAAGAACCAGAAGCAAGGGTAGTTAGAGCAGCCAAAGCAGGAGTGAAAATTGACTTGGCTCCCCTTGGCAAAGTTCCAGATTAACCAACACAAGCACCAATGGTTTAAGAAGCAGTGTAGAAAGTAAAAATCGCAGAGGAAGGGAGCGTTGGTTAGCCCAAATGGCATAACCAACGCTCCAAGTTTGCCGAAGCTCTTGATTCTGCCTTGGAAATCTCTAAAGATGGTTTGGGTCTGCTCTTTAACTGAAGGTGTCAAAAATCAGTAAAGCTCATAATAGTGTGAAAATTCCCGTCCTAGAGCTTGGTACTGTTCCATATAATTTGCGTAAGGGATTCCAAAATCAGCTTGCTCTGTAAAGCCCTCTGCAACCTCTTGTACAAACTGAGGCACATTGGGTCTGGGCATTTTACTAGCAATTCATGATTGGTTCTGCACGTGAGTACGGGCTTGACTGCCCTCAGCATTGTTGGACACTTCGCCATTCAATGACCTGTTCCCAGTAGAAGTCCCTGTGTTTGTCATACCTTTCATCAAATCTACCATCTCTTTTTGGCCCTTGGCCAAGGCATTTATAGCCTTGAGCAAGATATTTAAAGCCTGATCTTCCTTATCCCCCATATCTGGTCTTTCAAACTCAGGTGTTTTCTCAATCCCCTTGCCCTATTCTGGTGTCTCTTCGCTCTCTGTATCGGGGATATCTTCCTCTGTAAGGGGAGTTGGTTCTCTGTAAGTCTGTTTTCTCCTATATGTTATACCTTTACAGGGGTTTTCTTTTGTCATGAAAGCACTGTCAATGAGCAACTAAGTCTTCACGCTGGTAACTCTCGACTGAGCCAAGACTAAGGCTCTGATATGTTAATTTAGATAACCATGGTATGTTCTATGCTTAATGCTGTTTACTTCAATATTTCTTGTAGGCCCAATTCAAATTAGCAATCACATAAGCATGAAAGTAAATGCTGATAGAACATAATAATAGATCAATAGAAGACAAGCCAAAATAATATATCAAAATTTGTAATTCTTCTTGTCCAGCAAATGTAGAGAGAAATGTTTGTTATAGTAGTCAACAGGATGCCCTAGCCAGCAAAGACTTTTGCTAGTCAAACCAACTCTTCCAACCTCCAAGAGGTTCAGTCAAACATATAGAAGATCAACCTTCTTTAAGTGTCACACACACGTTTAAGGACAACTCCCAAAACAATCAACGCAATTCAACAAAACCAGTCCACGTTGAAGTAAACAGTGGTCAACGCTGCAGTCAAAGGGTCGTAATCAAAGTCAACGTCCTTCTTCGATTTCTATGCCCTCTAATGCAGCCTCCAAAAATTGGAATTTTTTGCAGTCAAATCGAAGTCAAAGCTCGAGGGTTGACCCAAAGTCAACACTAGTCAACGCTGTCCAGAAAGCCCTAAAAACAATGCGAAATTTCTCTAGCTTCAGATTCACACGTGGGAGAGAGAGAAGCCTCTTCTAGGCTCTACGAACCAATCAAATGACAAGGATTGTGTGTGATGAGATGATGATGAAATGGGTATTATCTCTCTCTAATTTATATTCATCAATGAGGGTGTGTGACACATCTTTTGGGGCTTGTGAGCCTACAAGCCTACATTACAAATCTGGCTGACCTTGACAATTTGCACATGTGTGGAAAATAAAATCAAAACATAATTTCTGCTCATCCAAACAAGATGATCTTTAGATCAATCTTGCACCTCTTCGAAAAAGAAATCCAACAAAAATATCATGATCATCATATGAGCAATGCAACAGGGAGTTTGGACCTAGTTGCCCAAAATTCACACTCCCTCTCAACTAGGGAGAACTCCATTTGTCCACCCGTGCCATCCTGTCATCCAGTACCATCATGTACTATCATATATCATCATGCAATCCTGTGTCATCCTTCTATAACATGCTTTGTTGGCTCTTCTTTACATAATGGGAGTGAGTCACAAAGACATCACACTTTGCTGACTCGAAGTCAGCTTAGAGGTCAAAGCCTCAATGGGACTAAAGAGAGTCACATACTGACCCGAAGACAGTTTAGACGTAAGAACCTCATTAGACTAGATCTCAGATTAAGGTGTTGGACACATCCCATCCTAGACATGGGGAGTACGACAATCCTCGATGCTTCCATCGGTCTCTATCCACATTTCCCATCTAATGGGCCAAATGAGAGGTACTTCCCATGAGTCTGAAACTCCATGGGTAAGATGCATGTGGGGCATAGATCAAAGAGAGTGTGAACTAGCTCAATATCATAACGGTGGGAAGAAGCACACCAATAAGGTTTGGCGAACCTAGTCCTGTGGTTGCTTATAGCTCCAAGAAGCTATCCCCAAGCCCCTTGGAGCTCCTAGAGCTCATAGTCCAACTCAGGCGGGACTCTCAGAATAGGGTCTGTTTACGATACTAGGCTTCTCACGGAAGGTTAAGAATTTGGCCTTCCCTAGGGGCTTCATGAGAATATCTCCAACCTGCTTATGAGTCCCAATGTGATGGAGCTTTACAACGCCTTGCTGTACCATGTCCCGGACAAAGTGGTACCTAATATCAATATGCTTGGATTGGTTGTGGAACACGAGATTGTCAGAAAGACGAATCCCACTCTGGTTATTACAAAGGGTAACAGTGGTATCTAGCACATGTCCAGACAGACCACTGAAGAGCTTTCTCAACCAAATAGCTTCACACCAAGCCATACTCGCTGCAATGTATTCGGCCTCGACGATTCTCAAAGCAACTGATTTCTGCTTCCTGCTCATCCAAGATATCGAAGCAAAACCGAAAGTGAAGCAACATCTAGATGTGCTCTTACGATCCACCACACTGCCTGCCCAATCAACATCGGTATATCCATGGAGCCTCAAACTCCCGGCAGTGTATCTCAGCTCATGGTTGATTGTGCCTCGAAGATATCTTAAGAGATTCTTGGCACCAATCCAGTGAATGTGATGAGGGTCAACCATATATTGACTCAATATGTTCATTGCAAGACATATGTTCGGATGTGAGTTTACTAAGAACATCAAGGCCCCCACAAGTTGACGATATTTGGTGGGATTTCCCAACTCGGGCTTACTAGCACTTCCACACAACTTCTCAAAGTTGAGTTCCATCGGTGTCGACATAGACTTACAGTCCACCATTCCAAATCTCTCCAACAATTTCACAACATATTTTCCTTGAGGAAGGAAAATTTCACTTGGCTTTCGCGAAACCTCCAAGCCTAGGAAATAGTGCATCAGTCCTAGGTCCTTCATCTTGAACTCGGAAGCTAGCTCCCTCTTACATTGATGAATGAGAGGGTCAACACTTGTCAGAAGGAGATCGTCCACATAGAGAACTAGAATGAGATTCCTTTCTTTATCAACCTTAAAATAAAGGTTTGGATCAACATCACTTCGAGTCAAGCCCAACTTCATCAAGTAGCTAACGATCCTCTCATATTAAGCCCTGGGGGCTTGCTTCAACTCATAGAGGGCTTTCTTCAACTACACACATATGTCTCTATCTTGGACTTCGAACCCCACAAGTTGCTCCACATAAGCCTCTTCCTTGATTGAACCATGTAAAAAGGCAGTCTTCACATCCATCTGATGGAGTTTCCATCCTTGCGTTGCAGCAATGGCAATGATCGATCAGATGGTGGTATAGCGGGCAACAGGTGCAAATATATCATCATATTCTATGCCTTCCTTTTGAGAGAAGCCTCATGCAACATATCTTGCCTTGCACTTTTTAGCACTTCCATCGGCTCCATGCTTGACCTTGTAGAGCCATTTCGAGGTGACAACAGATTTGTCCTTTGGTCTCAGGACCACATCCCAGACATCATTCTTCCAAACTTGATGCTTTATAGCTTCTTCAAATGTTCTAGGCTTAGATTGTACAATAGTACTCATGGCTGCTAGGTACCCTTGGTACCTATTCGGCTTCCTACTTTCTCGAAATGTTCCCCTTGGAGCAATATGTCTCTTGGCATCTTCAAGAGTGTCTCTTAGCGATGAAGGTCTTCTTTTATTTGAAGAGGGTGGATCTATAGGATCCATCAGACCTTGAACATCGGATATCAGTGCAACTTTCGTTTCTTCCTGCCTTCTAGCTTCTTCTTCTTCTTCTTCTTTCTTTGAGATAGGAAAATTTCTAACTGTCTAACTTTCTTGAAGGCAACATCTTCATCGAAAGTGACATCGTGGCTTATCTCCACTTCTCTTTCACCATGCACATAGATTCTATATTCCTTTGAGGTTTCACTGTAGCCCACAAACATTCCCTTCTTCCCAGAAGCATCCAGCTTGTTACTCTTTTCTTTTGGCACATGAAAATAAACTAGACTTCCAAAAAACTCTAAAAGGAGAGACATCGGGCTTCTTACCAGAGAATACTTTTTCAAGAGTTTTGGAGCCCAATGCAGAATGTGGGCATCTATTTTGGACACATACAACGATTTTGGCAGCTTCTCCCCATAGAAAATTCAAAAGACCTTGGTCATAAAGCATGACACGAGCAACTTCCAAAATGGTTCTACTCTTCTTTTTAGCAAAACCATTTTGTTCAGGAGTGTACATAGTGGTGGTCTCCCTCTTAATGCCAACTTTCCTGCAATAGTCATTGAATTCATTTGACTCATACTCGGTCCCATTATCAGTCGTTAAAATTTTGATCTTCTTCCCTGTTTTATTTTCAACCAAGGCCTTGAAGGTAGAAAACCACTTGAATGCTTTGTCCTTCTTCAGGAAATATATCCAAGTCTTGCGGGAGAAGTCATCTATAAAAGTGATATGATATAAGCATCCTCCCAAGGATGTTACAGACAACATACCAGAGAGATTAGAATGTATCAATTGGAAAATATCAGATGTCTTTGTGACAATTGAGGGGAATGGTCCCCTTGTATGTTTTCCTTCGACACAACACTGACATACACCTTCATGGTCGTCTTTGAAATCAGACATCCCTGTCACCACCTTCCTTGCTTCAGAAAGGGCTTTTAAATGAAGGTGTGCAAACCTTCGGTGCCATAGCTCGGATTGAAGGGTTGTGTCACATGTCATGGCCCCAAGCGGACTTCCTCCAACCTAATAGAGTGTATCAACTCTGCCCCCAGCGGACTTCCTCCAACCTGATAGAGTGTATCAACTCTAAAACCAAGAGTGAATGCTTCTTTGAAGTCCCTCTTCCAAATGCGTACCTTTCCATCGATGAATGCCACCTTGAATCCTTTGTCTTCCATTGTCGAGATAGACGCTAGATTCTTCTTTAAGTCAGATACGTACAATACATCTTGCAAGCGAAGGACTTGACCTTGATTTAGATGAAGGGTCACAGTCCCTTTCCCTTTCACGAGATATGTGGCATTTTCTCCAAGGATAGTTTCCAGATTAGTATCCTTTTCAATCAAATTAGAGAGGGCTTCCTTGTATCCAGTGAACTGCCTTGAGGCACCACTATCAATCAACCAATTATCCAGCGTATCGGAAGGAGATGCAATAGAGAGGGTAGATATAAGAATATATTCATTTTTCCTATCAACAACATTGGATTCATCATACCTGGAATTCCTTGACCTCTTGAAGGGTTGCCCATTTCCACTTCGATCAGAGGGAGCTTTCCTCTTTCCTTTGAACCTGTTGTTCCTTTGATTTCCATTCCCCCTGAAGTTGTTGTCATCATCTCTAGGAGAGTCCCTTCTATTGGGGCACTCTCTTGCATAGTGACCAAACTTGTTACAAGTGTAACATCTTTCTTTTCTTCCTTTGGTACCCGCTCTTCCATGGTTTTTATTTCTCTTACAACCATTGTTCCTATTCTTTGCATGAGTTGGGAAGGCAGTAGTGTCACCTCCATTCCCATTCGAGGGATGGTCTCTCTCCATCATCCTTGTTTCCTCTTGAGTGCATCTCGTCAACAATTAATCAAAATCAGGAATCACATTGTTATTAAGAATCAATATTAAATACATACCAGTCTCGGGGGAGTCCTCCAAGAGCAATGAGAACAAGCTCTCGGTCAGCTACTTCTTCTCCAATACCTAAGAGATCATTCCTGATTTCTGTGAGCCTCATAAAATAGGATTGAATGGATTCTTCTTTGCCCTTCTTGATATTCTTCAACTTGTTCTTGAAAAAGAGAACTTGATTAACATTGCCAGGCCTGAACATGCTAACAACTTATCATACATCTTTTTGGATGTGCCCAGCTCGGAGATATAAGCAACCAAGTGCTTATGTATAGAATCCCTGATAATCATCGTCTTGATTTCCCCTTCTCTATACTTCGTCTTTGTGGCAGCCACTGCATTTGATGGAGGCTGATTTATCTTCCCCTGCACATAATCCATGACATCTTGATCTTCCAATACCAAATCCAAAGACATCTTCCAAGCAAGATAATCAGACTTATCAGTCAGCGTATCATCAGACTTGAAACCCTTGTAGGTTGAGGAGGCCATTGGTACTTGATAAGACAACTTCTTCGGTGATTGCTTTTCACACTAGCTTGGGCTTTATCTTCCCCTTAGCTCTGATTCCATGTTAATTTTAGATAACCATGGTATGTTCTATGCTTAATGGAGTTTACTTCAATCTTTTTTCTAGGCACAACTCAAATTAGCAATCACATAAAGATGAAAGTAAATCCTGATAGAACATAATAATAGATCAATAGAAGACAAGCCAAAATAATATATCAGAATTTGTAGTTCTTCTTGTCCAGCAAATGTAGAGAGAAATGTTTCTTACAACAGTGAACATGATGCCCTGACTTTTGCTGGCCAAACCAGCTCTTCCAATCTCCAAGAGGGTCAGTCAAACATATACAAGATCAGCCTTCTTTAAGTGTCACACACACCCCCAAAGACAGCTCCCAAAACAGTGAACGCAAGTCAACAAAACCAGTCAATGCTGAAGTCGACGGTGGTCACCACTGTGGGCAAAGGGTTGCGGTCAAAGTCAACGGCATTCCTCGATTTCTGTGCCCTCCAAAAATCAGAATTTCTGCAGTCAAATCGAAGTCAAATCTTGAGGGTTGACCCAAAGTCAATGCTGTCCAGAAAGCCCTAAAAACAGTCCGAAATTTCTCCAGCTTCAGAGTCACACGTGGGAGAGAGAAGCCTCTTCTAGGCTGTATGAACCAATCAGATGATGAGGAATGTGTGTGATGAGATGATGATGAAATGAGCATTATCTTTCCAATTTATTTTCATCAATGAGGGTGTGTGACACATCTTTTGGGGTTTGTGAGCTTACAATACAAATCTGGTCGACCTTGACAATTTGCGCATGTTTGGAAAATAAAATCAAAACACAAGTTTTGCTCATCCAAACAAGATGATCTTTAGATCAATCTTGCACCTCTCCGAAAGAGGAATCGAACAAAAATATCATCATCATCATACGAGCAATGCAACATGGAGTTTGGACCTAGTTGCCTAAAATTAACATGATACCGCTGTAATATTCTGTCTTATTAAACTTCTGATTTTTCTCTAAATTTTTCGAGTATTTTCTGTAAACTGTTAACTTCTGGGCATTGCTGCATTCAATGACTAATATGAACCAACAGTCTTTTCATATCATAAATATACTCCTTATGACGACCCAGAAATAATTACACAATTGATATAACGATAGACTAACCCACAAACAAACTTTTTGTATTCCAAATCTAAGCATACAGTGAATTTAAATAAGAGTATGAACCTGGTATTTCGATGTCAGCCAGCAAGATTACACATACATATGATATAGCACAGGTGGATGGATATTCCAGCATCAATGTGAGAAATATGCTGCCCAGTATCAATTCTCGGACGAGGTATGATAACACATCCCACCAGCAGTCAACATAAGGGTACCAACAGCTGTTATAGACACCATAAAGGTGTCGTAGAACCTCGCAGCTCACCAATAATGGCTCAGAACTCTACAAAGTCAGCACAAAACCCAACACGAGCCTCTCCAAGATGACATACAACTTCACGCAATGGGATAGTGGCAGCCTTCGAACAACAGTCAAACTCGTTCTATCTTCACTGTGACTCGGCCATTAATAAAATGTAGACATTAATAAAGTTCTCTCATCTTAGTGATGCACTATTCACTGGGAAAACCATTAGGACAAAACAAATTGCATGCAGATCAGCTATTGAATTTTGGACGAGGAGAACATATAGCTTGATAGACTGGAAGAAGTTAGTATGGTAGGTTATTTTCTGAAGCAAGATTGAATCTCATTTGATTACATGATTCTGCAGGTGATACAAAAAATGCAGATACCCCTCTCATATGCAGATGATGTAATTGGCGTTGAAGGAACAAATATTGGGTACATGCGTCGTGTGAGTGGAGCTACAATCACTATTCAGGAAACTAGAGGTGTTCCTAGTGAGATCACAGTAGAAATCAAGGGAACTAATACCCAAGTTCAAACAGCGCAACAACTTATTCAGGTACTGTATTTTAAATTGAGGTTTGTTGAGTATTGGTCATGTTTTTATAAGAAAAACTAAGTGACTACTTCGTTCCGGCTTTATAAGTTGTTTTATTGTACTTGTATATTGAATATTGATTCGTTCTGACACAGAATTTCATGGCGGGAGGTCATAAGAAAGTTACGCACAATGTTGATGCTGGTTATGGTTCTTATGCCCAAAATTCAAATTCTTTTTATCCTTCATCCACTGTGAGCAGTCACACGGTTGGTGGATATGGATCCTCCTACGGTACAGGATATGGTTATTGATATCTATGGATGTATATTTTCATAATATTATGTTTTTGGCCGACTCCTGTTTCTATTGCAATTGACATGGTCTAGTTTTTAAATGCTATGCTTAGGAGCAACCGTTGACCTTTTGTAGAGTAGTAAATGTTGCTTCTAAGATGTGTCAAAGTATTCAGGTAACTGGAAGAGGGGGCATGCCATGTAATGCTGTCTTATAGTAATGGAAAACATTTGGCATTTTCAACAAAAAATAAGCTAGCTAACAACTATAGTGACTTTGTGTTAATAGTTCAATATGTATTTTTAGGTGTTTACGTTTTAAGATGGCTTACAAAGTTTTAATCAAATTAGTTGTAGTTTTTAATAGCAGATCATGTGTGTTTTTATTTCTCAGAAGAATCCACGTTATTGCCATTATAAAAATTCACATGTATTTTTACATAGTTCTTAATTATCGATGCTAGGTTGTTTAAAATGAACCAGCCTGAAACTAGGATAAAGAAAACACCATGTAAGGCTGTTGCATGGTTGTTGAAGTGGCATATCAATTGTTTAAGATTTAATTCCCTGTTAATATACCTAATAAGAGTTACTCTGTATCATGTTGGGTAGCTAGAAAAGAATCTTTATTCAACATTTATCGACATTTTATCGTTATACATTTTAGAACTTGATCCTAGTAAGAAAAGAGAATTTATGCAATGCCCAGTTTCAGAATATCAATTTTGCATAATGATTTATTCTTTGAACAACCTAAATTCACTTTTGTTTCAAATATATATCGAGTTTATTTTAGTTTTTTTAATGTAAACTTGAACCTTATTAATTGGATATATGGGCTAGCTTGAGTGGTTGAGTGTTTTGAATCTCACATAGGAGACCTTGGGGTTGGTTCTCCTAGCTGGATGTTTTTGTTGTGTGCCTCAATCAATATCCCTGTTGAATCAGGTGCTGTGATCAGTATCAACAGGTTTCCATTGGGTATTATCAATAAATGTGGCAAGTGCGTATAAGTTTCTCCACACAATAATCGTTTGACTTTTTTTTTTTTTTTTTTTAATAAATTAGACAAGGGGATATTGGATTTCTATTTAACAGGCATCTTCCTTTACAAAGGATAAAAACGACTTCCAGCAATGCATTTCTCAACGTGGTCATGATGTCCATACACTAAAGAAGCATAGACGCATACCATTTCTGCCCCGTCTCTAAGTGGCACATGATTTTGTGATATGTACATTTGGGATTTGGTATTTGATTTTATGACATGTACATTTGGGTTTTTTGGTATGCCATTATAAGAGGCACATGATTTTGTGATATGTACATTTGGGATTTGGTATTTGATTTTATGACATGTACATTTGGGTTTTTTGGTATTTTAACTTAGCGCGGTTAAAATGTTTTATGTTTTGGTTTATTATTATTATTTTTCGGTCATTTATTTTTAAATAAATCGAAAGAAAGCAGGTGAATTATTTTTCTAAAATAAAGCAGAGATTTGTTGGTATTTCAAGTTTGAGTTGTGTAGTATGCACTGCGATTTTAATGTTAGTTTGTACAATTTTGGTAAATTCCAAATTCCTGTAGTCTTGTCATTATGAGATGTGTCCTCAGGTTTGGTGTTATTTAGATCTTTGCCAAATACATCAAAATTTTTGAATATGTTTATTTTTCACTTTTGCCTAGCAAGTATTTTCAATTTCATGTGTTTACGTACTCATCAGGGCATTGAATATTTTGTCATTCAAAAAGCTTACAGTTCAAGCCCTTGCAAAACATCTTTCCGGTCAATATGGTAAAAAAATTGCAGCATTCAGGGTTTTCAGAAGTGGACATGATGAATTACTGTAATGCCATTATAGATTACTAAAAGGTTTAGTTTCTGCATTTTGATGTTTTTTTAATAGTTTCGACAATGCGCTAGTTTTCCCTTTGAAGATGCATGTGGGGAATATTCATGTTTTAGTTTTTGAGGAACTCTCACACAACACGGCTCGAAGCCATTACGAGGATTTGCTCATTATGAGATCATTGTCACATACCGAAATTGAATTTGAGTAGAGCGGATAACAACATTTCACCCAACCATGTGGGTTATGTCAATTGACTAATAGTGTGCTGCTTGTTATATGTCAATTGACTAATAGTGTGCTGCTTGTTATAGCTTTTAAACTAGTAACTCATTTACTCTGTTTTAGAATTTACTTTCATATTTGTTCAGTCATATGATCTGATTTGATAATATCCTTGGATGTTCAAGTCCATGTCGATGTTTGTGATCTAATCCCTTTTGAAATTTGATTTAGCAATCTAAAGAATTGTTTTTTTTTTAATCATATCCTTGGATGTTCAAGTCCATGTCGATGTTTGTGATCAAATCCCTGTTGAAATTTGATTAAACGATCTAAAGAATTGTTTTTTTTAATCATATCCTTGGATGTTCAAGTCCATGTCGATGCTTGTGATCAAATCTCTGTTGAAATTTGATTAAACAATCTAAACAATTGGTTTTTTTTAGGTGTTTTTTATTTATTTTAAGATTTTTGGTGAAGCTTTTTGAAGGTGTCATTTGATGAATCATCTTTTAGTGCTTCTGCTGACCAAATGTTTTTGAAATATGTTAGTTTTGAAGATAGCTAACCATGTCCCTTTCATAGAAAAATCTCTTTTTAATAATTATTTGTAATTTTAAATGATACTCAAAGTCATTATAAATCAGCAAATATTTCCCTAACGGAAAATGAATCTCAAATTTCTATTAATAATTATTGTTTTAATGAATCTCAAATTTCTATTAATGATTTTTTTCTTTAATGAATCCTAAATTTCTATTAATAATTTTTGCTTTTTCCTCAAGCTTGAGAGTTAGCTCAATTGGTTGAGTCCCCTCGTAAAAAGCATTTTTGCTATTGAGAAGTCATGGGTTTAATTCTCTCGACACTCTCTGGGTCAGGCTCTAGCGATCCCTTCGAGTGGATTTGGCTGGTACAAATATTCTATGGATGTAGTGGTCATTGATCTCCGGAGTCGGTGAACCACATTAAAAAATAAATCTTTACCCTTCCCTCCCCATAATCTCATTTGAAAGTGTTGTTCGTAATTTTATTAAAATCTTTTCCATGTGCTTGAATATCTTTCTACTGTGTTTCATGTGCTGAATGTGTATGTAAGGTGCTTCCCTGTGTTTGCTTATGCATCTATCCATGGTACTAATAGTGACACTATTTGGGAATGATAATTATTAAAATTGCCTATTTTATTTTCAATAGACTATTAGCAAATGATAATTTTTTTTTTGTCGGTCAAAGTCTATTTTATATTATCATAGTGAAATTTACATCAAACAACCACCTTGGTATGATACATCCAAGTAGCCTGGTAGGCAAAAAAAGGCCAGAAGTGTCTCAGGTGCATGCCAAGGCATACAGTGCCGTTGGTTATTATCGGAACAAACTAATAGAAAACCAGTGTATACATGGAGGTGGGTTGAGAGGGCTTGTAGGTGGCCCAACAAAGAAACCGACATGATTGTGCACATGGTAGTCAATATGCTCAACCTGGATCTCTAGTGCTCGGAGGTGGTCGTGAGAGCGCCTCCGCTGAAGTCACAGACTCTCCAGAGCATATAAAGTCTCATTGTGTAGATGCTGAATGTCATTGATATAGGCAATGAGTTTGTTATGATCCTCATACTTTTGTTCCCTCATGGTGTCCAGGTTGAGCTAGATTTGTTGAAGTTGCACTTAGATGTTGTCCAGGGTGGTTGGAGCTTCCACTTGCCCAGGTGACTGCGTTGGAGAAATCGCCATGGTCGTCATCGAATACCGACTCTCGGTGGATTCCAAGTTTGAGCTTGGGTCCCCGATCGACCCGCCTGCTTCCATCCCTCAACCAAATATTCCTTTGCGCGCACAACCTTGATTGCGTGCCATGAGCTTCGTGACCCTGCTCCTGCTTGCCTTCGTGTTAAAACTCTTATTACCGGTGGGTTGAGTAGCCCGTAGTCCAACATTGCTGTCCCCGAAGCCACCACTACCCGTCCAACCACCCGCTCCCAAACTAACACTGGAGACTACCACCAAACCACTGGTGAATTCCTTGCTGCTTTGGAAGGTGGAGATGAACCATCACCCTCTAAAAGATGAAACCGCTAGAAAGCCAGGGGGGCCTCGGAGCTTGAACCAACATTGCACAGAGGTCAGCCCCTTTGTCTCCGTAACCCTGTCCTCCACTACAGATCGGAAGGACCACATAAGCCACTCACCTGAAAACACCTTTCCCACTAGTAAGCCAAACTCAATTGTCTTCTCGTCACCCTACTACTCCAGCTCCTTGCTTCCAACATCCCACAGATCACGGAACCACCTTCCCTAGTTCCTCGTCTCTCACGTCTTCCACCACACTTCTTGTCGTCCAAGCCGAAGCTTGAGAGCCAACGCTGGTGCACAGAGAGAAGTTGCCTCGCAAGCATCCACCATCACCCAAACCTTCATACTGCTTGCCCGCTTGACCGTGATACCTCACATCTCGAGGGCTCATAACGTTCAAGCATGGGAGTTAATGACCCCCAGTGGCGTGTGGCGTAAGCTTGTTTGGCCCGTGTTGCCAGCGCTCAGATGTCCATCAGACATGACACCCCCATTGGGGAAACAAATGATAATTATTAAAAATTGCTTAATTTTTTTTTAAATAAAGATTATTAACAAATAAATATTTGTGGAAAGATTTTTGAAAAAGATTTAAATAATTTGATTTAGTTATATTTTTATTATTATTATATATTGATATTCTTCAAAGGTGAAAAGTTTAATATAATTTTTTGGAAATTTTCTAAAAATTAATAGATTTTTAAACTATTTTTGGATGAAAATATTTTTTATTTTTATTTTTATTATCAGTGTATATATTTTTTATGAAGTTTTTGTAACTGTTTAATATATTTATTAGAGATTATTTTTCTTAATAAAGACTTAACAAATGATAATTATTGAAATTGTTTAAAATTTTTAATTTTTTTAATAACGACTATTATCCAATATAATTATTAAAATTGCTTAATATTTTATTTTATTTTTTCCTCGAGAAAAAAACGTAATTTTATTCAGCAGATGTGTACAAAATTACAATAAGAAACACAAAGATGTGTGTTCAGAAAAAACAAACCCCGAAGTTTGTTTACAAGAGATAGAAACTAAGTCTAACATAGCCTATGCAGATCTAGAAGTCAGGCTTATACAAGCTGTTCAAAACTGTTCAAAAAATCAAAACTGTCAATAAGACCCTTTTGAGAATTATCATGTCACAACAAAGCAAAAATTCTGCTCTACTAAAGCACAGACCAAGTCCACTGCGAAGAAATAAAATTTCAACCACTCAAAAGTAAAGCTGGCACCTGTACAGTCCTTCACCCGAGCCATATCGGAATCTGCCAGCAATTTAAAGTCCACAGTCTATATGGAGCACCGCCCAGGGGATCCAGAAACTCTGTAATTTAATTAAAACATGTGCTCAACCCGCTGTTGTAGCCCTTCATTGAGAAAACCGTCAAGGAAGACAGAGATTTAAACAGTCTTCAACATCTAAAAACTGTGAAAGCGTTCTACAGGAATGGCAACCCGTAAACAAAATCAACAACCAACCAGATATACCATATCGGCCCTCAGCAAGCAAAACGAATGTTTCATCCTGTAGAAAGAAAAAGTCATGTCCTCCATAATGAACTGAAAGAAGACAAACGCTGTGAATCTTGCAATTGCCTGCGCTGCTTCTGTGTCGCTGTATGGAGTTGGAAATCGGCCAAAACAAGAAAGCAGCATGTCCAGACAACTTTCCCAAAAACATTTGTGAAAGAGGCTTCGAAATTTTCTCCTAATACGGAAATCTTTTAGTGAAACTTAGCAGCAAACAAAGGATTGAATGGCTTAATGAAATGGAGTCAAGGCTGCAAAGGAAAAAACACAGGAGCCCCTCATTCAAATAAGGATTGATGAAAGTATTCAGAGATATCCCCACCAAGATGTTCTCTGATCCTCCATAGGCCCCCAACCTGCTGGATCCCCCTCTTAGAAGCTCGATCTGCCAAGTCATTATTTTCACGGTAAATATGTTGACAGGAGAAAGATTCAAGTGAGGATAGGATCTCCCTAATAGAGCGAAGCAAATGCTGTAAATGGTGCACTCTGCACTGCTGATATCCTTTTATCCAGTTAATCACATTCAAGGAGTCACCATAAAAGTTTAACCTTCTGCAACCTTTCTCCACTGCAAACAGCAGAAGGATCTTAAGGCTCAACAGTTCAGCGTTGTTATTCAATCCTTCCCCAAGCCCAACAGAGATTTCATACCAATGTGCTTCAGAGAGAGACAACAGAGCCCCCCTACCACATACATTTTGTTGCATCGCCCCATCAAAGAAACCCCAAGGATTTCTTCTATCTATGTCCAGCATCAGAACCTCCCTCTGATTGGCGACATGGACATGGATAGGAAGAGCAGAATGCAGACCTATAGTCATGGCACCGATGACCACAGGTGTACTGACCACCCCATCAAAAAGTAAACGGTTACGGGGCCAACCAAACACCCCAGATCACAAGGAGGGGCAGAGCTTTTAAATTCTGTTCAGTATGAGATGCCCACCAAACATCCTATGCCTGTGACACAGTTAAGCCCTCCCAACGGCAATGGAGACCCAATAGCCTGGAGCATTCCAGCCACACCCCTTTAATGAAGGGACAGCTAAGGAAAAGGTGATTGACCGACTCATCATCAGCATTACACAAACAGCACTAGCCCGGGCCCTGAAAACTTCTGTGTTGCAGCACGTCCCAGGTGGGGACTTTGTTTTCAAGGACACACCACATAAATATGCAAGTCTTGGGGGGGCAATGTAGTTTCCATAGTTTCTTCCACCACCACCGCTAAATAGCTAGGTTTAGTTTTGTGAAAAGATTTAAATAGCTAGGTTTAGTTTTATTCTTATTATTAGTGTATATAGATATTTTTCAAATGACAAAATTTTAGAATTTAAAGTTAAATATAATTTTTAGGAAATTTATTAAAATTAATAAATATTTAAACAATTTTTTGATAAAAATAATTTCTTATTGCAAATTTATGTATATATTTCTATGAAGTTTTCTAACTGTTTAGTATATTTATTTGAGAGAAATTGTACTTCAAAATATGTTGTATTAAATAATAGGGTAATGAAAAGAAAATTTATGTATTTTTAAATACAAGAATATGTGAGGATCTTGACACTTAATTACCAAGTGTTTTAAATAAAATTGCATTATTTTTATCATTTTAATATTTTTATATACCCATGAACAAGATTTGCATGATGTGTTAATTGTAAACAAGTTTCAATAGGGAGGTAAATGTGTGGGGTGTGGGTGGAAACATTTATAGTGCCAAAGGGCCTCCTTAAGATGAAAGATGAAGGGAGTTAGTGAAGTTATGGTAATTATACACTCCCATATAGTATATAGCTAGACTATGACCAATGAGTTATCGTTGTATAGAGCAATTTAACACGATTGAATTCAATCTTGTCGAGTCACTCTTGGTGAATGTGTTATATGCATAAGAAGTAAGGGTTGTGTGTCAGCATTACCATGTATACCTCACCATGAATGACATTAAAGAGACCACACACCTTTAACATATGTATCTTAACATGTAATTGACAAGAAGAAATGTTGTCATATGACATCACGCTACCCTTGATGCTATTAACTCCATCCTCTTTGGCAATATTGAGAGTGGTATAGTGGCAATAAATCCGGGGTGGGATGAATTAGAGTTTTGAGGGATTATTAAGATTGATCAAAGAACATTGTGTGCATGTTGGCAATGAGTTTGGATCTCCTATTACGTATATATTCATATAATACATTCTTAAGCAATGTGTTTATTCATCCATGGTGCATAGCTATTGTTGCGATTGTTGATGTACCATATGTGATTTGAGAGATATTCATTTTTTTTTGAATCAATTTGAGTGTTAGTACAGTTGGAATTGATGTCAAATGGTTATGAATGTTAGCACATGTAAGGTGGCTTCAATATGGACTTAGATTTAAGAAGAATCACCCTTTTTTTAATTTTAATTTTATTTTTTATTTTTTCAGTAGAAGAGAACCTTTGGTATATATTATGTACCAACGCAATGTCAATTTTTCCTGTGAATAACATTCACAATTTTTTTTCCAATATAATTATCAAATATTCTCAAATTGTCAGTATTATCCAGAGATAGCAAAGATAGAGCAATCATAGATCCAACAAAAAACAGGTGTAAAATCATGTACTCAAAAAGGGGCTGGTTCACCAGAGATCATTCAACAAATATACTTTATCCCCCAATTATCTTCTTCTGTTCGAGACTAGCTTCTTGAAAAAGTCGATGTGCTAACAAAACAAAATGTACAACACCCTTGTGAAAAGTGTGAAACCCCTGTACATGAGTACCAAATGCAAAAGGTCAGTCAACATAGAAACACCCTTTCCAAAATGGATGTGGCTGCAACAGTGGATATCATTAATAGAATTTGACAGTGCCTTTGGCCCCACATCCAGTTGCATCTATGAGTTCATAGTGTATCTCACCAAATACCCCCCTCAATCCCTTCTTAGATAACTTGTCAGCAGTCACATTCTTTCCCCTGCATATGTATATGAATGAGATGTTGGAAAAGGTTCTTAAGAAGAAGTGACTTAGGCAACAATTTAAACTTAGTGCAACAATGTTTCATAAGCAATGGTTGTGATTTTTGTTTCATAAACAAAGTAAATACACGGCATACAACATCTGGAGAATTTTTTTATTTCCATTGAACATGAATATTATCAACTTACAATATGCTATATGCTGAGTTAACATATCCAAGAAGTGCAATCTCTTGTCTTATATCCAAGCCACAAACTCTTAGATTAATACACAACCTGCAATCGAATTCACATAATCATGCTGCTAGTGTTGAAGGTGTTGCAGAGGTGCTTGAAGCTGGGAGAAAAATGGTTGCAGATTTGGAAGAAGGTTTTCCCTAATTTAAAAAAATGGGTGCAATTTCATCATAGACAACCCGTGTTTGTAGACCAGATTTCCAGTAGGCAATTAGTGTCTGCAACCCAGATTACCAATGGGTAATCAATGCCCATGTCCTTATAGCATGGATAAAGAAAATTCCGGGCCTTGGCTTATGCAATCATAGTTATTGGCTTTTATCAATCCAATTTTTTGAATATTTCAAGGTTCATTTCTCTTGATTTGATCTTTAAAATTTCGAAGAATGTGAATCAAATTGGTGGACCACCAAGTCAATTCAAATCCATGCATTGGAATACAAATAATCAATTAGTGATGTATATAAAAAGATGTATTTTTGGATGGCATAGTTGCTAGTGAATTGAATTATGTGAGAACTAGTTCATGAATTGCCTTACAAAGAGAAAAAGAGGAAGAGGATCATAAGTGAAGCAAAATTGAGGAAGAGGAGTAGATGAGATAAACAAATGAAAAGGGGATAGAGACAAAGTATAAAACATAGACAAAAAGAAAGAAGTCAAAATTCAAAGACCAGGTAAAACAACAAAGTAAATTTGTAATATTTTCAGGGGATTGGTGTCTCCTTTCAGGTAGTAGATTGGAAAAGAACATGTTGGAGTATGTATGAGGAGGGAGTGGGTGCTCCCAACAAGTTGTAGATTTTAGCAAAAAAGAGAGGTTGAAGCCTCATGTAGGTAGAATCCTACAAAAATTGATGTAAAAGAGGGAATGAGTGCTTGCCTTTACATCACAACAAAAATTCATTGTCTTCTCCCTTTATGAGTTTCCACTTATATCTAGTGTTTACATGCGTTGAATGTTTTACTTCTATGTTTGCTTTTGAATTCATGGTTAATTACTGAACACTTATACAACTCTGCTAATTGTAAAAGAAAAACTTAAAAAGACTGCTATTATGATTTGAAATTGGTCATTTAAAAGACACAATTATTGATTCACCCCCCTCTCTAATTGTCTAGTTTTCAACAATTGTTATCAGAGCAGGTTTCTTCAGTATTAGCCTAACTGTTGGAAGGAATATCTAAGTCATACAAATAACCATTCAGGGAGGGTATTCTACAAACAAAGCGCATTTCTTTAATGGTACTAATTATACCTTTTGGAAATTAAGAATGAAGACATGTCTAATGTTCCTTGGTGCAGATGTCTAGGGCATAGTGGAGTGTGGCTATGAAGAGGTACTTGCTAACAAAGATGATAAACTGGAATTTTCATTTAATGCCAAAGCCATGAATGCTATCCTTAGTGGGCTAGCTGAGTCAAAATTTGTAAAACTAATGCATTGTAAGAATGCTAAAGAAATGTGGGACAAATTAAAATGCGTTCATGAAGGAGATGGTAAAGTGAAGTTACAAGTTTACATAATGAAGTTTGAGTCCTTGACAATTAATGATGATGAAGATATAGTTAAGTTCTTTCTTTGAGTTGATGACATTTTTAATGTTATGAAGGGTTTGGGTGAAAAAAATAGAGTCAATAATAGTCCAAAAAGTGTTGAGATCACTCCTTGCCAAGTTTAATCCTAAAGTATCATCTATTGAAGAAATGTTTAACATTACCCTGACAATGGATCAACTGCTTGGCTCCCTAGTGACATATGAAATGAGAATTACAAAAGGAAAGTTCACATCAAGAGATGCAACATTTAAAGTAGATAAGAAATCCACAGAAGGCCAAGAAGGCTTGAGTTCAGGCTCAAATGAAGAAGAAACAAAATTTGTGAGAACTCTAAAGAAATAGATTGGTAAGTCTAAAGACAAACTTCCTTTTGAGTGCTTTAATTGGGGAAGAGTAGGGAGTTTTCTTCAAAATGTCCATTTGAAAAGGAAGAGAATAAGTCAAAAGGTAAAGAAAAAACAAATATAATAGTGAATGATAAAATATTTAAAAACAATATCTTTTATACACAACAAGATACATTTTTTATGACACAAATGAATCTTCTGATGAAGAGGGAATTAGTGAATTTATGTTGATGGCCTAGAGTCTCAAGCCAAAAAACATAGTGAGTGATTTGAGTGAAGAAGAATGTGAAGTCGACCTTGAAGGAGAGCTAATTAGTGCTCTAGAAGAAATTGGCAGACTCTAACAGAAGCATAAAGAAAAAGGAAAATTTAATGAAATATCTTAAAGAAGTGCTTATGTCCGAAGAGCTACTATAGTTAAAAGATGAATTAGAAGAAGCCAATAAAGTTGAAGAAATCCTATTACAATAGTTAAATGAGAAAGAAAAAAAATGTGAGTAGTTGGTAGAAGTACTTTTTAAAGAAATAAGCTAGAGAAAACACAGGCTGAGTTAAATATGAACCTTAAACACACTAAGGGGTCTGATAAGTTGAATGAGATACTAATTGTTCAAATATCTCCTCTTATGAAATATGGTTTGGGTTATGAAGGAGAAACCAGTAAGCATAACATAGAGGATAAAAAGACCATCAATTTTGTCAAAGCTGTCACATGAGATATGATAAAAATCGACATTTAAAGAATAAGGATGTCAACATCACACAACAATAACAATGTAATAATGCATCTCAACAATAGCAAAGGAATAACAATCCCACTCAGTAGCAAGAGATTAATCCGACTGAAAAGCAACAAAGAACTAATCCTTCTCCGTAACAATAGACAATAAGATCCTAGGTATGAAAATTTCTTCTAGGTATGAAATTATCATCTATGTATATTGTTATTTATGCAAAAAAAATGGTCACAAAGGAATGAACTGTAGAGCACATATTGGAATGAAATAAGAAGTTAGAAAATAAATGAAGTCAGTAACATATTTGTAAATGCAAAAACAAATATAAGTAGGAACAATAACCCATTTTCCCTGCTTTTTGATGTCACTGAATGCATATTGGCACAACTTTGGACATAAATCTCATGAATGTCAACTCAAAAATTTCATACCACTGAAAAACTGATCATAGGATAGAGGAACCCATGGTGCGGAAAAGGAAAAATGAAGAGAAGAAAACCAATAAGTGTGCTCTTGTTCTTTATGCTCAGAACTAGAACAATCACTGGTCTGTAGAGAATTGTTGCTCCAGGTATATGACCGGAAATAAGAGAAAGTGCTTGTCTCTATATGAAAATAAATCTTGAAATGTCACCTTTGGCAATGATGCAATAGGGAAAATAATAGGAAAATGTACAATAATCTTGAATAATGATAGAGATAAGTCACAAGATGTATTTTTTGTGGATGGATTGAAACATAATATAATTAGTGTGAGCCAAATGTGGGACAAAGGATAAGATGTCATCTTTAGGGCTTAGGAATGTGAAATAAAATTAGCTACAATAGGAAGGATATTGGCCAAGGGAATCCAAACATAAAACAATATATATGTTATGAAGGAAGACAATGAAGAATGTCATTTGGGCAAACACAATGAGTGTTGGTTGTGGCATAAAATTCCAGAGCATCTAAATTTCAGTCATATTATTAGACTCAACAAAAATGGAGCTCCAAGAAACCTGCCTAAGATAACAAAGCCATAAAACCCTATCTGCAAGTCATGTCAAATGGGGAAAAAATGTCACGTTGCTTTCAAGGCTAAAGATAAACTATCAACCAACAAGTCATTGCAACTAGAACACATGGACCCATGTGGAATTTTTAGAACAAAAGAATTTGGAGGTGAACATTATTTCATGGTAGTGACTGATGATTTTTCCATACTAAATTTTGAAGCTTTCTTGAGAGATAAATCAAATGCATTCGAGAAATTCAAGGTATTCAAAGCATTGGTAGATAACCAAAAAATTTGTAAGATAAAATACATACGGTCAGACAGAGGAGGGCAGTTTACATCAAATGAGTTTGAAGATTTATGTGACTAACATGGAATAAAGAGATAGTATACCATTGTGGACACCCTCCAACTTAATGGTGTTGCTAAAAGGCTTAATAGATCAATAAAATAAATGACTAGATTTATGATGAAGGAAAGGAGCATACGATAGACCTATTGGGTATAAGCTATTCACACAATAGTTCACATACTAAAAAAACACATCTTAGGCCTAGCTATGACAAGAAACACTATGAGTTATGGAATAACATCAATTAAACACTTCGAAGTGTTCGACAATAAATGTTATATAAAAAACAATGATGTGAAATTAGGCAAGTTTGATGCTAGGGTAGACAAAATAGTCTTCTTAGGGTATTCAACCAAAAGCAAAGGGTACAGCTGTTACAACAAAATACTACACATGATATTTACTTGTATATATGTGAAAGTTAATGAGGAAAACGCTGTCAAGAGCAAGAAGACATGCTTTATCAATCCCCCTGAACAACCAATCAATGAAGAAGAAGAAGAATAGGTCGAAGATGTAGAGGAAGCAAAAACCCATTTGAAATCACCTTTGCGGTATGTACAAAAGAACCATCCTAAAAATCAAATCATTGGTGATAAAAATGCAAGGGTCCAAACAAGAAGAAAACTTGTTGAGACACTAAATCAAGCTCAGATTTCCATGTTGTCCAAGATTGAACCCAAGATTTTTTTTTGAAGTAAGAAAATATGAACACTGGATAGATGCCATGAATGACGAGCTGTATGAGATTGAAAAGAGTGAGACTTGGGAACTGACACAAAGACCAACAGACAAAATACATCATAGGCACAAAGTGGGACTTCAAAAATAAACGAAATGAACAAGGGAAGATTGTCAGAAATGAAGCAAGGTTGGTATGCAAGGGATAGGCACAGGTAGAAGGATTAGAATTTGAAGAAAATTTTGGTCCAGTGGTATGGTTAGAAGCAATCATAACTTTTCTTTCTTTTTCCTGTCACAAAGACTTCAAAGTATATCAGATGGATGTCAAGCATGCCTTTCTTAATGGAGAGATTGAATAAGAAGTATATCTAGAACAACCTGAAGGTTTCCAACTATCATATAATCCTAATTATGTATGCAAATAAAAAAAGACACTCTATGGACTCAAACAAGCACCACATGCATGGCATTCTTGTTTGGACAAATATCTTCAAAAGAAAGGCTTCAAGTAAGGTACAATCGACAACAACTTGTATATAAATATGATGATAAATAAGTTTTGATTGTAGTTGTATATGTTGATTACATAATATTTAATAGCAACAAAAAATATCTAGTCCAATGGTTTGCCAATGAAATAAAGTCATAGGTTGAAATGTTAATGATATGAGAAATTTCTTTCTTCCTTGGTCTGCAAATCATAAAAAAATCAGAAGGGATGTTAATCTCTCAAGGGAAATATTTAAAAAAATGATGAAAAAGTTTAGAATGGAGGATTTTTCCATGTAACCATTCCCATGGTTGTTGGATGAAAGCTAGGCAAGGATGATGAATCACCGAAAGTTGATCAAAATTTGTATAGATCTATGGTTGTGTTGTAGATGCTACAATAGCCCAAAATTTTCCCCTTTTCAAAATTTTGGAGATCCCCATGCTAAATCTCTGCCACTATTTGCCTGTGGCCTATTAGGGTTTTATCCGTCCGACTACCTGTTAAAGGTATTATTTGAACTTAGAAAATTCCTACCCTAAAAACCTAAAACCTAAGTAACTTCTTCAATAAGTTGTTAATCACATTTTGAGTTTGCATACTAGGTGCTAATTATGTGATTTGTGACCTTTGGTCTAGGTCGTAAAGTCATGTCCTAGGGCTTGAGTGATATATCAATGTTCATTTATAGTGCGGTTATGAGACCTCTTATGAGGAGGTTGCATGTGACTTAAAACTTTGCACAAGTCACACCAGTGACACCTCTAGGTTTCCAGATCGTACCATAGGATATCATTTATTTTGTGACTATCGTGAGCAAGTGCGACTTGCGACCTTCGACTCATTAGGGAACTTTCGAGGTCTAAAATGGGCCTCCTAAGAAAAATTTACAACCAAAATAAACTTTATAAGAGCCAATAGGATTCAAGATGATTATGTCAACCATGGGGGACGATTCACCATTTTTGGGGTATAAAAGTAAAAAGATTAAAAAATAATAAAATAATAAAATAAAATTTTCAACTTGTATTTTAAATTTATATCCTTAAGGTTTTACTCAAATTTCGAGCAGGGGTATTCGTTGGATGAAAAATTTAACTCCTCATCTAAGGAGTACTCATGTTGCATACTATCGATGGACCCTACTAGACGAAAAATGAGAAATACAAGAAAACATGTGATTGCAATCACTTTTTTCATGTATTTCTCATTTTTCGTATAACAGGCTCTATCGAAAGTATGCAACATGGGTACTCCTTGAATGAGAAATCAAATTATGCATCCAATGAGTGTTCCCGCTCAAAATTTGAGTAAACTCATAGGGATATAAGTTGAAAATACGAATTGAAAAAGTAGTTTTTTCTTTTTTTCCCTCTAAAATTTGATGATGCAATCTAATATTATTTTATTATTTCCACTATTATTTTATAATTTCCTTAGGAAGCCCATTTTAGACCTCAAAATTCCCCTAATGTAAGCTAGTGATATGCGACCAAGCTCCTTCACACTTCTCCCTTGCAACCCCTCCTCCTAGGTTAAGTCGAGTGCGACCAAGCATTCACACATTTCTTCCTTGTGACCTACCGACACCTTTCTCCGTGCACTCTCACCTCACGAATTCCTCTCACACGTGTGGGAGGTTCTATATATTACCGTCGCATCATTTGTCATTTCACTGAGTGGGTGAAATCTCTGCTTCAACCACCGACGATGATGTGTGACCTTGCAAGGGATGTAAAGATTCAC
Organism: Pinus albicaulis; assembly: GCA_034641835.2. Classification (NCBI taxonomy): domain Eukaryota; kingdom Viridiplantae; phylum Streptophyta; class Pinopsida; order Pinales; family Pinaceae; genus Pinus; species Pinus albicaulis. Next base: position 879,446,197 of record CM076577.1, read on the forward strand.
CTCACTTGTAATCATTTCCACTACAATTAGTGACAAGTGTCTAGTATTTATGAAGTCGCGACCTTGCCAATTGTACAAACCTAAATTTTAAACCCTCATGTTGTGCCTGCATTCGCTCACCCTTCTTACCCTCGCATCCTCGACATTCTATCCCTCTCACTCAACCTACTTCCCCTGGCCATCTCACCCCATTTTGTTAAGCCATCTATTCGTAAAATTGACGTAGTAAATGGTGGTTCGATGTGAGATAAAAAACTTCAACTAATACTGCTGCCGTTAGAGTATTTGAACCCTTTCTTTCATAGTGTTAGGATGGTCATTGATTAAATTTTTATATCCTTTCCTCTTATTCACATAACTGTCCAATCTCGAAAATAACATAAGACTTAATCGCTTATCGAGACTTATCTGTAGGTGCTGGTCGCAATTCATGCCAAACTGAACCTCATCCGACCCACTTCCACTGTGACCTTGCGACTTTTTTCTCGCGACCTAACCATCATGAAGGTCCCAATCTGATAAGTCAGAATTCAATAAGTTGGATCTCATGCAAGATATCCTACTGCGCGGATTTATGAACTATTATCTATGTGACCCTGCGACACACCGTCACCGATAGTCACAAAATCAAAATATATAAAGACAATAACTCATGCAACTTGGTCTCCGATGTGACATTGCGACCTATCCTTTCATGCAATTTGTGACTCTCCATTTTTGTGATTCAATCAAGCTGCCACTTAGTCACATAGTCATAATCACACATCTTAGAGAGTCTGTGTTCCTTGCGACCTATGCCCTTGTGGGACCTTACGACCTCTTACCTCCTTGGACCTGCTCTATAGCCAAAATTTGCGACCTGCCTTATTAAGAAAAAAATGTGACCTAGTGACCATCTATGCATTTCATACCTGGGACCCACAATGATAATTTTGTTTGTGACTAGTACTTATTTTTTATTTATTCATGTTAACATATTCATCTTGGGATCACGTTTTTGAAATCCTAGGTGACATCGATTTGGACTGTATCAATATCTCATCTTTCTCCAGAGAGATGGCACCACTAGTGGTCAAGGGTTCTCGCAAAGGTTCGAGTAAGAGTTTCGCAAGAGCGAAAATTAGTGTCGAGGGAGTTGTGGACAATCCACTAACCCAACCCATTTATGGAGACATTGCTTGTAATATGAATAAGAAAAAAATGACTTGGTGGGACATTTAATCAAAATTTACGAACCAAGATATCCCTTAAGACAAAATATTTTAGGATATATATCAATATTAAAAGGTTTCAGTTGCACAAAGTAGTTGAACACCCACCGATGTTTCCATGTGCCAAAATCATAGACTGGATATTACAACGCGTAGACAAGGATCACTGGGAAATCAAGAGGCATGATGGGGAAATATTTGCATCCTTTAGAACTGTCAACATTACAACTTGCTATAAGATTCCTGAACAAGAAGAGGAATTTAACACTGGATGGTTGTCAAATTTCAACGATTCTACCAAGGATATTGTGAAATCATGATGGTAGGAGCCCTCCAAGTTCAAGGTTAGAGTAGCCCAATTTTACAAAACTGAAGGCCTCATGAAAGTGTATCAAATAATGACAACCATGATGAATATGATTTATGGGATTATAGACACATTCCTAGGTTCATGGGTTCCTCTAATGTACACAATGGCCAATAAAGGGACCATATTCAATTGGGAAAGTACCCTTGCATCTGCACTTAAGACAAACATTCACACAACCAAGAATCCACAGAAGGGTCAACCATCATAATTTTACATGGCATCTTATCTTTTGGATGCAATTTTTCCTAAGTGTGAATTCGAGGGATGGAATTTGAAATGGACCCTAGAGATACAAGAGCCTGTACATATCTATTACAAAAGCTTTTGGCACCCAAGCTACAAATGTTCATATGAGATAACTGCAAAATCCTTCATTGAGTAATATCCCCAATTTTGATTTTTCAATTGAGGAGATTAACGAAGTTTATTGGGGAGGTTCTAGGCACAACACAATTTTGTATTTCAAGTTTTGAAGATGATTTTGGCTTGAGGAGCTTAGGTGAAAATGCAAGATTGCAACTCATTGACGGGTGAGGGCCACAAGAGAGAGAGAAAAATGGAATGCACACTTGTGGAGCATTAAAGAGAAAATAAAGCATTAGAGAAATCATTAGAAGAATTTTCAGGTATAAAATGGGCCTCCTAAGAAAATTATAAAATAATAGTGGAAATAATAAAATAATATTAGATTACATCATCAAATTTTAGAAAGAAAGAAAAAAATTTCAACTCGTATTTTCAACTTATCTCCCTATGGGTTTCCTCAAATTTCGAGCAGGAACACTCGTTGGGTGCATAATTTTATTCCTCATCCAAGGAGTATCGATATTGCATACTTTCGATGGACCTTGCTACACGAAAAATGAGAAATACATGAAAAAACTTGATTACAATTACATTTTTTAATGTATTTCTCATTTTTCGTGTAGCAGGGTCCATAAAAAATATGCAACATGGGTACTACTTGGATGAGGAATTAAATTTTGCATCCAACGAGTACTCCCGCTTGAAATTTGAGTATAACATGAGGGAGATAAGTTGGAAATATGAGTTGAAAACGTGGTTTTATTATTTTTTAATCTTTTTACTTTTTTACTCGAAAAATGGTGAATCATCCTCCATGGTTGATCATCTTGAATCCTATTGGTTCTTATAAAGTTTATTTTAGTTGTACATTTTTCTTAGGAGGCCCATTTTAGACCTCAATATTTCTCTAATGTTTGAGGTCTAAAATGGGATTCAAAGTAAAAATGTACAACCAAAATCAAATTTATAAGAACCAATAAGATTCAAGATTACGATGTCAATGTGATTGCAATCATGTTTTTTCACGTATTTCTCATTTTTCATGTAGCATGGTCCATTGAAAGTATGTAACAGGGCAATCTTTGGATGAATAATTTAATTTTACATCTAACGAGTGCTCTTGCTCGAAATTTGAGTAAAATTGTGGGGATATAAGTTGAAAATACAAGTCGAAAAAGTAGTTTTTTCGTTTTTCCCTCTAAAATTTGATGATGTAATCTAATTTTATTTTATTATTTCCACTATTATTTTATAATATTCCTTAGGAGACCCATTTTAAACCTCAAAATTCCTTTAATGTGGGGTGAACTAATGGAGAGTGGGGGCCACCAAGGGAGAGAGAGGCCAACGATTATAAATAGAGTAAGAAGGATCTCATTTGGGATATCTTGGATCATTTAAACTTTAACAACTAGTTCTCTTGAGCTGTTAATCTGAGACATCCTGTGCTATTTAGCACAAGGATTTCTCGAGTGGTAATTCCACCCTCATTTCAGAGAACTTCAAGTGTGTCCCTAGTGAGACAATTTTGGGAGCTCAATTCAAAGTTTCCATTGGGCATATTTACAGTTGTTTCCTTCAGTTGGAAAAAGTTTCCCTTAGGTGCATGAGAGAAATTTGTAGTGCTTGTAAGGGACAAAAAAAGGGGAATTTGGGCCAACCAATTAGCAGAGAATTCTTCCACAAAGAGGGCTGGAGTTTCTTGTCAACTTGCAGGTTTGTTGGTGTGGTGTTTTGTAATGAAAAAAGTTCGTATGCGCAGCAAAGTAATCTTGAAAATAATTGGAAGACATAAACATCCACAATAGGACAAGTGATTGTATATTCAATAGTGTATAAAAGAATTGATGTGATTACAATGAGGGTAAGGGCTTGCTTATAAACCCTAGGTAGGTATCTCTTCACCAATGATTGTGTGCTTAAGGACATAACTTTTCATTAACTAGTTACTACTTAATAATTATTTATTATTATCATTGTGTTGTAGCCTCTACAACACCCTCCAAAATCCAACCTCTAAAATTTTGGAGCCCTCTAAGCATCGAAAAAAGCTAAGTTAAAATCTTTAGAAGTTAAGAATCGCTGAGTTGCAAGATGGTCATTCTCCTCAGATTTGCGACCTAGCGACCCCGCGACCTCTTAGGTTGCTAAGTTGCTAAGTCACAAACTTTTCGGATTTTCGAAGATCGCGACCCCGCGACCTCCAGGTCGCGAGGTTGCGCCTTCCCTAGAAACACAGAACTTGCAACCTAGCGACCTCATTAATGGCTCGCACGCGCGACCCTTTTATAAATAGGAGGGTCACTAGGTCGCATTCTGTACATGTGGCAGATAGAAAAAAACGCTTCTGACAGGTTGACTGGAGCACGATTTTCCCGGGTAAGTTTCCGTTTCCTGCTGCTGTTTCCATTTTTGGTTTTGTTGCCTTGATTACCTCTACCTTAGCCTTCAAAATCACCCATCATCTGTTCTCCTTTGACCCTTTAAGGCTTGGGATGCCAAATTTCCCTGACATTCCCCCCCTCCTTGCACAATCTGGAAACCATTCTTCATCCAACCTCTTGAATATGTATGATTCCCCTCAGACTGCTCCCCTCCTCTGTTTTGATGGCTCACTTAGCCTTGCATTATTATAGTTATAGGGAAATCCATTGACCGCATCGCGTGCTAAAACCCCCGGCCAGCCCTGGCGCGACTTGCGACCCTTGCGACCCTGGTCGCCGAGTCGCAAGTCGCAGAGTCGCACTTCCCTCGAACTGCATGTTTTTTGCAACTTGTGCGACCTTGCGACCCTGCGACCCATTCGCAAATTTGCAGAGTCGCACTTCCCTTGAACCACCAAGTGTTCGCGACTGGGCGACCTCGCGACTTGGTCGCAGGGTCGCGAGGTCGCAGGGGCGCTTCCTCCTGAAAATTCAAACCTTGCGACCTTTGCGACCCTACGACCCAGTCGCAGGTTGCTAACTCACCCCCTCCTGTGTCTTCAGTTGGGAAAAGATAATAAATTTTGCCTAAGCTTTTATTATTATGGCATATTTCTTATCCTGGGATTCTTTCATGAACATGACAGGTGAATTCGAAGCGAACTTAGAGTGTGTCCCCGTCTCTTCAGATTCAAGCAACATGGGACCTTCAGTGGCCCACAGAAAGGACAAGAGCCTGGAAGTAGAAGACATAGCGATGGATATACCAATTTCCCCACCCCCGATCTACAGGGACACCTCGTGTACATTTACCAAAGGGGACAACATGCGTTGGTATCAAGTGTACTAGGAATTTGCTCGGTCGAAATTCCCAGAGGACCTCCTTGACCGACAAGCATACATACAAGTTAAAAGGTCAAGGCTCCACCATGCAGGTGCCCACCCTGCTATATTCCCATGCGTGGAGGTCATTGAGTGGATTATACAAAACATCGACCCCAAAAAGTGGGTAATCAGGGACTATGAAGGCAAAGCATTTGCGACTCTCAAGGGCTCGAATGCTCAGTTTTACTATGCACTGCCTGAACAAGAGGAGGTCTTCATAGAAGAATGGGCCACCACCCACGCAGTCGCCATAACAAATACCCTGAAGGGGTGGTGGGAGGAGCCCGAAAAGTTCAAAGCCAAGAAAGATCAGGAATATCCAGTGGCAGGTCTTAGGAAGGTGTATAAGCTGGTGGCCGCTATGCTTTGCAGGATATACGGTCGTCCCGATGCCACCACTTTCAGCGGTACATGGGTATCCGTGATGGAGTATGTCACTATGCACGACACTCGGTTCAACTGGGCCAGCATGCTAATGGCCTCTCTCTAGACAAACATATCTTTAGCGCTGGCACCAGAGGATGGATATTCCTCTGAATTCTACATAGCTTCATACTTGTTGGATGTTGTTTGTTCAAGGTGCCACTTTGAGGGATGGGCCCACAACTGGGATCCAGAGCAAGCACGCCCAGTCCACTTATAGACGAAAGTATTTTGGGACTCCATGTATAAGCAAGACATAGAGCCAATCTCACAAATATTTATCCTGGCACTCTACAGAAAATTGTTCAGCCAAGACACTCCTTGCATGTCTTGGCGAGCCATGGAGACGTTATTCAAGGTGGCACATTGGTTCCCACTCGCCACATATACATTTACTTGGGTCTTTGGTTCATATAGGACTCCCCACGCTATGCCCCGGTATGTTACGGATAAAATTCTCCTCCAGGAGGTTTGTTTTCAGATGACTTTCGACTTCTCAAAAGTCCTGACTAAAGGGAAGAAGAAGCCATGGCCTTCACTGCCTCTTACCATCGGTGCCTACACGGTCAAAGATTTCAAAGAGGTAGAGGCAGAGGCAGAAGAAATGAGAGGTTTTTGCCTAGGGCCGTTGGATGACCGGACATATGACCGAGAGAGGATAGTTCCTGATCACTGTAAGCAGGCTAAGTTCAAATGGAGCTACCAACACACTGAGTGCCCATATGAGGATGAGAAAAGAAACTGGAATAATGCAGATAGGCAACTTTCCCGGGGGGCGTGGTCTGATTAGGAAGATCCAGATGATCACACATTGGAGGAAAGAATCCTTGAATTAGGAGGTGCTTCTTCTTCTCAGGCCAAGAAGCCTCGAACCAGCACAGACCACAACACTACTGCCCAACAGAAAGAGCAGGAGGCCAAATCTCAGAACGAAACTGAAAGGAAGACAAAAGAGGATGAAGAAAAGCATAAAAAGAGCCTGAAGTCAGAGCGAAAGAAGAAGCAGGCAGAAGAGGCCAAAAAAGAAAGGAAGAGCAGGAAGCAGAGGCTGAGGCGGAACGATAGCTCAAAAGAGAATTAGATCAGGTGGAGGCCGAACGCAAGAAGAAAGCAGAACAGGAAGCAGTGGCAGAAGCAGAACGCAAGCAGAAAGCAGAACAGGAAAAGGCAGAAGCAGAGCGGCTTTAGAAAGAGGAGGAATAAAGGAAAAGAAAAGAAGAGGAGGATCGAATATTAAAGAACATCGAGACATCTCCTCCAGTCACAGAATCACTAACTGAGCTACAACCCATCGATGTGCCTGTAGTCAATACACGTTTTTCACTCTCTGATGCGAGCTCTTACGAAGGGCAAGAAGAAGTATTTAACCTTACAAGGCTCACATATGATCATTTCTCCTTCAAGATCCGACAGGAGAAAAGGAGATGCTTGGCACGAAACTCTTCTACCCCATCCACAGCCGCGACAGAGAAAGATATAGTCCTGGACACTAGGACTAACCCAGTAATGATAGCATCGGCCGACACTGCTTTCACCACAGCCACAAAGGAAAATGTAAACCGAATGAGTAGAGAGATCCTCTCTCTACAAAACAAGTTACAAGAATCAGAGCAAAGGGAGGCAAGGGCAGAGCAAGAAAAGACAACGTTAAAGGAGGAGATTCAACAGCTCCAAGAAAAAATCGTTCCTATTAACGAAGTACCGCTCACCGTTCGAAGAGAGCTGGATGTATTGGAGGTCACCATGAGGCAGGTCTATGGGAAAATGTTCACTATAAAACAAACAGTTGCTCCCTTGCTAAGAGCCCAAGCAGAGACTGAGCAAAGGAGCGAGCAACTGAAGGAGGCCTCCGCCGCTTTAGATAGAGTGATAGAATGGATAGGTCGATACCCACAGGCTCTGGAAAACTTGCCCAAGAAAGAGTGTATCCACACCCAATATGACAAGGTCCAGATTCAGATTAAAATGCAGTCCAAAGATAAGCTATCCAAGGACCTAGAAAAGGTAATGACCGCATACGAGCATTTGATCAGCGACATCGACTTGATGCATGCTCTACACCAAATTCCATCGCTGGGTGCATTGAATGAGGAAAATACATGGGGACAGGTGGATTAGGAGATTCAGACATTTCTGCAACCTATTAGACAAGCCATTGCCACTCCCGATCTTGCGGCATCACAGGAGAACTTGGGTAAATTCATTGTTACACCAGTTTGGATCTACACTAAAATTACCTCTTAGCCAACCAAGTCATGCTCAAAAGAGAGACTCTGATTCCAAATTCCTTGGAGTGTCTGAATCAGTTAAGGGAAGAAGTTCCCTTGATTTCCCCAATAGCGGCAAATTATCGTGCGTGGCAGAACTTTCTCAGAGAGCAACAAGTTGATGCCCCTGACCTCACGATCACACGCACATTCTCATGATCAGATGGCAGTAAGTCGCAGGTCGCACTTGGCAGTAGGTCGTAGGTCACACTTTGCAACTGGGTCATAGGTCGTAACCTTCATTCAGGTCACAAGGCAGCCCAACAGTTGGGGAGGCAAAAAGTCAGGAAGCCCAAAGGGCAAGTTTTGGTCTATAAAACTTCCTTTGGGACGATTGTAAAATGATCTTTTTTTGGGACTCAAATGTTGAAAATGCAGCAAGATGATGGAGCTTGGTGAAATGAAGTCGCCTTCACCAAGTGGGCCCGCAGGCGAATTCTGGCGCAAAGTCTATTTTTAGACATATGGAGCATGGTTCGGGGATTCCAGTTTGAGATTATTGGAGCATTGGTCATGTTGGTAAAAATAGATGGGACTCTATTTTTGTGACCTATAGGTCGAAGAGGTCGAAGTCTATTTTTAGACTGCCTCTCCTAAAAATAGGGAAGTCAAATATTATTTACCCTTAATAATATTTGGACTATAAACATCAGTTTACTCTCTTGGAGCACTTCAGTTCGAGCTACAGAAGTGGCTCATGCATCTGACAGAGGAATCACGTGGTTCCCAAGGGTTTGACGGCATCATGCATGGTTGACTTCAGTTGGACTTCAGTTGCAGAAGTTTGGAGGAGTTAATGAGACAGCTAGTGGAGTTGTGTTCTGTTTATTTTAGTTGAACTAGTTGAGATTAGTTTAACTAGCTAATCAATTAGTTATGAGAGGAGTGAATTAAATATTATTTAATTCATTAATTAGTAACTCATTATTCAACTCAAGAACACATCAGTTCACTACAGTGCATGATCAGTTCAGTGGAGACCAGTGAAAGAGATAGATGAAAGGGTGGAGTTAGCTATCAGTTGTGACTATACTGTTGCTATTTGCAACACACATATAGGTGGAGTAAGCCCATGAGGATTGCGCAGTTCAGGCTGGTGGTTTATCTATATAAAGAGGCCATCCCATATCATTGAAACACGCAATAGAGGCAAGGCAATTGGCGGTGAGTTTTGAACCAGTAACCTGTTCAAAACTGAGCTAGATTGTGAGTAACTGTATGAGAAAGTACCGAGTACTTGTGAGGAGTATTGTACTGAGTTTGTTACTTGATTTCTCCATTATAATATACACAATAGCTGCGGGGTTTTCAGCTATAAGCTTTCCCCATACATACCGTGTTAATGTGTATGATGATTTGATGTGTTATCGCTTGATTTTATTTCCGCATGTTTGATGATCTGAGTGGAAGAGATTATGTGTTGCATATAAATTCGAATTGTATGTGATCAGGATAGTCTCGGTGGATAATTAATCATTATTCAGCAAATTTCTACATGGTATCGGAGCTATTGAAGCAGAGATTGATCATCACGGTGATTACAAACTTATTTCGGTAGACAGAGTCTGCATGCGGGCCAGGTAGCCTCCGGATTCATCTTTCTTCGGAAAGTGAAAGGTCTAGTAAATGCCCCTTGCAGTCGATCTCTGTGCTGAAAATGTCTTTCAACGGGTTGCGACTCGAATATGCTCTTGAAGGCAGTTCGAATTATGTTGCATGGAAGGATCGCATGGAGGCAGTATTAGAAGATAATGGTCTGAAGGAGTTCGTAGATACGGATGTCCAAAAGCCCACTGATCCTACTGAAGTCGAAGCATGGCAAAAGAAGATGGCGAAATGTCGAAGGATCCTGTTGGAGGGCGTCGAGGATCATATTGTATCCAGCCTGCATGGAAAGGCTTCTCCATATTTAATGTGGAAAGCTTTGACGGATCTATTCCAGAGTAAGAGCGACCAAAGGAAGCTGGCGCTCAAAGATAAGCTTAGGAACATCAAGATGGAGAAAGGCGACAATATCGCCAAATACCTCACGAAGTTCACTCAGTGCAGAGATGAGCTGGGAAGTGTGGGGGTGACTGTCGAAGACGAGGACATGGTCGACCTGGCTCTCCTTGGTCTTCCGAAGGCTTGGCACTCATATCAAGATAGTGTCAATGGTCGGGAGAAGCTGCCGGGATGGGAACGCCTTTGGGCGGATCTCATGCAGGAGGAGATAAGGAGGACTACTCGAGATGGATCTTCATCAAAGGGAGCTGATGAAGAAAACTGCGCTTTGGTGGCCAAAGCAAAGAAAGGGAAGGGTAAGAAAACCTCTCATTCTGGTGCAAAGGGAAAGAATTAGGATATGGCGAAAGTGAAGTGTTTTCACTGCCATGATCACGAACATTATGCTACCAATTGTCCAAAGAAGAAGAAGAACAAGAAAGCGGGAAGATATGCAGATGGAGAAGCTTTGGCTTCACAGTTTGAGCTTGACTTTTCACTAATTGCATGCTTGGTTTCAAGTGTGTTGGGATCGGTATGGTTCTTGGATAGCGGTGCGTCATTTCATATGACGGGAGATCGGGAGTTGTTCTCAGATCTGGAGGACAAAGATTTGGGTGTGCACATCGAGATGGGCGATGATGGTAGATACAGTGCGACTGGTATCGGTACCATATCCTTTCAGAGGGAGTCTGGTAAACCCTTTGTATTGAAGGATGTCATGCATGTACCTGGATTGAAAAAGAACTTGATCTCTGTGGTGATGTTGGAGGATAAGGGGTATGATGTGGTCTTCAGCGAAGGAAAAGCCTTCCTGCGCAGTAAGACTACTGGAGAGACCCGGAAGATAGGGGTTCGAACCAAGAACCTTTATCAGTTTCAGGTAGATGGCTGCGCAGCTATGGCATGCAAGGCGGGAGAAGTGGTGAGCCGAGATGATGAGGGCGAACTGTGGCACAGGAGATTGGGCCACCTTCACCATGGAGCTTTGAAGATTCTGCAGCAGATTTCTACTAGGCTTCCTAAGGGCACTCTTGCGCAGTCAGATCAGTGCAAGGGGTGTACTTTAGGGAAGTATGTGAAAGCCACCTTTCACGAGAAGGATAGTCGCGCCACGACGATCCTTGAGAGAGTTCACACAGACGTGTGTGGTCCTTTCTCGGTTGCTTCGACAGCAAAGCACAGGTATTATGTGATCTTTGTTGATGATTTCTCTCGAAAGTGCTGGATCTTCTTCATGCAGAAGAAGAGCGATACATTCGTGAAGTTCTGTGAGTTTAAAGCACTGGTCGAGAAGGAGTCGGGGAAGAAGGTGATTGCTCTAAGGAGTGATAGGGGTGGTGAATTCATCTTGGCTGAATTCAAGGAGTTCTGCAGCGCAGAAGGGATTCGGAGAGAGCTCATCGCACCCCATAACCCACAGCAGAACGGGGTGGCTGAGCGGAAGAATAGAACGATCGTGGGTGTTGCATGGGCGATGTTGCATGATCAGGGCCTACCCCTTCACTTGTGGGCTGAGGCATGCAATACAGCAGTGTATGTGCAGAACCGTTGTCCTCACAAGGTTCTTGGCATGAGTACACCAGAGGAGGCTTATTCTGGCAAGAGGCCTGATATTTCCCATTTGCGGATTTTCGGATCTTCTGTCTACATGCATGTGACGAAGGATGCAAGAAGGAAGCTGGATCCAACTGCTGAAGTTGGAATATTTGTGGGGTACACTGATACACCTCACAACTATCGGGTGTATGTGCCAGACAGTCGCAAGACTGTTGTGCGACGGGATATAAAATTTCGGGAGGAGAAAGCCATGCAGTGTTCGCTTGAGAGGGAGCTACACTTGCATGCAGATGAGGAGCTGTTAGTTCCTAAGGAGGAGCTTCCGGATGTGGATCAGCCACAAGAGGAGGTTCAGGAGGTGGAAGAAACCACCCAGGCAGCGCCAACCATCAGAGGGAGCATGCGCACTACAGAAGCTGAGCGACTGGCTCGAGATGCAGAGAAGGTTGTAGGACCACCTATAGCACAGCGCAGATAGAGGCAGTCACCGGATCGGTGCACTGGATACATGTCTCTTGTGATTCAATGTGTCGTGACAGATCCATCCTCTTTTGAGGAAGCTCTGGAGGAACCCACATGGGTTGATGCCATGATCGAAGAATATGATTCGATCGTCAGGAACAGTGCATGGGAGATTGTCCCAAGACCGGTGGGGAAATCAGTGGTGGGTTCGCGATGGATCTACAAAGTGAAGAAGGCGGCTGACGGGAGTGTGGAGAAGTACAAGGCGAGATTTGTCGCCCGTGGCTTCTCACAGATCGAGGGGATTGACTATGAGGAGACTTTTGCACCTGTCGCAAGGTACTCTTCCATACGGACGATCCTTGCTCTCTCAGCGCAGATGGGGTGGCACATTCATCGGATGGATGTGAAGACTGCGTTCCTCAATGGAGTTATTGAGGAGGAGGTGTACATAGAGCAGCCTGAAGGTTTTGAGATCTTCAGCAGTGAGTCGCATGTGTGCCGACTCAAGAGAGCACTGTACGGGCTGAAGCAAGCACCTCGTGCTTGGTACACTCAAATAGACAGCTACTTCACCGGGCTTGGATTCTCCAAGAGTGAGGCGGATCCTAACCTGTACCAGATTGTGGTGGAGGGGAAGCTGTTGATCATCGTACTGTATGTAGATGATCTGATTTTGACGGGTGATGAGCGGTTGATACTTTCAAGGACTTGGGCATCCTTCATTATTTCCTGGGATTGGAGATTTGGCAGCGTAGCGGAGGACTGTTTGTTTCTCAGGGCAAGTATGCCCAGGAGATTTTGGAGAGGTTCAACATGCAAGGCTGCAAGCCTGTTGACACTCCTCTTCCTGGTGGTTGGAGGAAGGAGGATGCTACTTCAGCGGAGGTAGTGGATGCCACTGTCTATCGGCAGTTGGTGGGGTCGCTTATGTATCTGGTCAATACACGACCCGATATATGCTATGCAGTTAACCAGCTTTCGCAAGCTATGGTTAAGCCTACCAAGCTCTTTTGGAAGGCAGGCAAGCATGTATTGCACTATATTAGAGGCACATCGGGATATGGTCTATGGTACAGACAGGAGGATGGAGCGAAGCTTTCTGGCTTCACTGATGCAGATTGGGCAGGGAGCCCAACGGACCGGAAGAGCACATCTGGAGGAGTTTTCAGCGTTGGGTCGACATCAGTTTCCTGGTACAGCAGGAAGCAGAGATCCATGGCACTCAGTTTAGCAGAGGCTGAGTACATGGCAGCTAGCTTGGCTGCATGCGAGGCTATTTGGATGAGGAAGATCCTCGTTGGATTGTTCGGGTTGCATTTGGAGCCTACAGTGATCTACTGTGATAACCAGAGCTGCATCAAGCTCTCGGCTAATCCAGTATTTCATGATAGGTCCAAACACATCGACATCAGGTACCATCATATTAGAGATTGTGTTCAGCGGAGAATCATGATGCTTTCATATGTTCCCACGGAGGATCAGGATGCCGACATCCTGACGAAGGCGCTCACCAGGAGCAAGTTCGAATTCCACAGAGGCAGGATAGGGGTTGCAGATAATCCATATCTTGCTAAGAGGGAGTGTTGAAAATTCAGCAAGATGATGGAGCTTAGTGAAATGAAGTCGCCTTCACTAAGTGGGCCCGCAGGCGAATTCTGGCGCAAAGTCTATTTTTAGACTATGTCTATTTTTAGACATATGGAGCATGGTTCGAGGATTCCAGTTTGAGATTCTTGGAGCATTGGTCATGTTGGTAAAAATAGATGGGACTCTATTTTTGTGACCTATAGGTCGAAGAGGTCGAAGTCTATTTTTAGACTGCCTCTCCTAAAATAGGGAAGTCAAATATTATTTACCCTTCATAATATTTGGACTATAAACTTCATTTTACTCTCTTGGAGCACTTCAGTTCGAGCCTTGGAAGCGGCTCATGCATCTGACAGAGGAATTACGCTATTCCCAAGGGTTTGATGGCATCATGCATGGTTGACTTCAGTTAGGACTTCAGTGGCAGAAGTTTGGTGGAGTTAATGAGACAGCTAGTGGAGTTGTGTTTTGTTTATTTTAGTTGAACTGGTTGAGATTAGTTTAACTAGCTAATCAATTAGTTATGAGTGGAGTTAATTAAATGTTATTTAATTCATTAATTAGTAACTAATTATTCAACTCAAGAACACATCATTTCACTACAGTGCATGAACAGTTTAGTGGAGACCAGTGAAAGAGGTAGATGAAAGGGTGGAGTTAGCTATCAGTGGCGACATCAGTTGTGCATGAGATTTGCACCACACTTGGAGGAATTTCCCATGATGATTGCGCTGTCAAGCCAAGGAGATTTGAACCTTGGATCTTTATATAGACAGGCCTGGATTGCGCAATAGAGGCAAGACAATTGGTGGTGAGTTTTGAACCAGTAACCTGTTCAAAACCAAGCTAGATTGTGTGTAACTTTATGAGAAAGTACTGAGTACTTGTGAAGAGTATTGTACTGAGTTTGTTACATGATTTCTCCATTATAATATACACAATAGCTGCGGCGTTTTCAGCTATAAGCTTTCCCCATACATACTGTGTTAATGTGTATGATGATTTGATGTGTTGTCGCTTGTTTTATTTCCGCATGTTTGATGATCTGAGTGGAAGAGATTATGTGTTGCATATAAATTCAAATTGTATGTGATCAGGATAGTCTCGGTGGATAATTAATCATTATTCAGCAAATTTCTACAAAATTGACTCTTTCATCTCGTGGAACACATAACTTGACAAGATGATATAAAAACTTGTTATGAACATGATAATCCAACTCTTTAAAATAATTTCCTTGACTCAAGGTTTCATAAACATCTTTAAAACCTTCATCTTGAGCATATTGTTCAATATAAATTTCATGCATGATTGACTTATGATTAAGAATAATAAATGCATTAACAATAGGCCTTGATAACATATCTATAACTTTGTTGTATATACCTTTCTTATACCTGATTACCAAATGAAATTTCTATAGAAATCCCATTCATATGAAGTGTCTAGCTTTTTGTAGCTTTGTTTGCGATTGTAAATATTGAAAACGTTGATGGTGAGTATGAATAATCGTTTTCTTTACCCATTTTTGTAGTGCATTCGACACATGGGCAAACGAAATACAGTGTGCTTGATACTAGGGAGGTTTCTTTCCGACAAACAAGTAACATATCAATTGGTTTGTTAGATTGTTAATGGAACAACATAACATGTAGTAAATTAAGTAAAGAACATATCATGATACAATAAAGAAGAAACAAGAAACAAAATACTCATGTACAATATAATATTCCCAAATGGGGAATGCAACAATATAATGCAGAAAGACAGGAAAATAACGCAGATCATCATAGATAAAGTAGGAGGCCAATATGGAGACATTTCATTTGTATTTACAGCAGCAAAATAGATGTAAAATATGGCCCATAAGATGCATAACAGGAAATACAAGTCTCCAATGAAAGAAAATCTTGAAAATGAGGTGTTGCAACCATATAAAGACTGGAAAAATCCTTACAACGTTATTTTATTGGTCTGCAACAACTTTAGATTACACATCAGATCTAGAGCATATAAGTGCATGAAAGTCGGATCTATAAAAAATCCATACACTACATAAGCTCCTCTAAAGAATCCCCTTGGGGTTTTCAGCAATACACCATGAACAAGTTGTAGATCTGAGATCTAAGACTGCAGATCTGGAAAGTGGATCTGATCTGATATGAATAAGAGAATGATCTCCTCCAATAGATCTCCAAAGTGAAGGGTAGATCCTTAACACTTGAACACTTGAAGACCAACTCTCCAAATGGTGTGCAAAAACACCCTGCAACTGCACCTACAGGAATAACATAGATCTGGAAGTAAAACTACACTGTAGGGATCAAAATGTGGTTGGCCTGCTACCAAGATATGAAAATGAAGCTTAAGTCCTCCAGTACTCTCCCCCCAATGAAGTAGAAGTCTCCTCCACTGAAAAGGAGTACTGAAATGGCCTAGATCTGAAATATCTAGTCTCCACTTGCTGCAGCTTGCAAAGACAACCAAAACCTCAACAGGATCTACGTTGTAGTTGAAGGAAGAAGCTTGGCCTTCAGCCAGATAGTGGAAAATACAATGCAAACTCTTCCAAGAGCTACTCAATGGAAAGAGGTGGGATTCCCAACTAGGAACACCTAATGCTAAACAACATTCATTCTCATATAAACAACAAGAGAAAGATATATGTCTAAACAGACAATATATTCAGAAATATAATAATCATCAACAGCCTTCTAATGCTGCCATCCCATTCCTTTTATAAGGCAAGATCTTGCAAACCCTAAACCACTTCCAATGAGATCACTTATTTCACACAAGGAATCTCCATCTAAAACTGTGATGTGCCTCATTGGTGGTCATTCCTCCATGACAACACTATAGATTTGGTCAAGGTTGACCCATTCAACATGTTTTAGCCCCTTTCCACACCTTAGGGTGCTTTATTCAGCTAAAAATATGATCCACTTTCACATGAGAAGTGGTTTTATTCACAATAAAGAGTTTTATGGGTCTCCCTACCCACTTATTCACCTATCTATGTGACAAAACAAAACTTTAATATTCCTATTAGTTTTAGGCTAATTTAGGAATATTACACTCCTCCCCTCTAAAATGTTGCTTGTCCTCAAGCAACTACAAGGACATTGCAAAATCTCCAATGGATATGTCTCCTCCCAAGAATACAAGTTTTCCTTTGGTGAATAAACCAAATATCTTTCATCATGAAGAAGTGGGAGATATATGGAAAGAGTTATATGTTGTCCATTGGCCTCCTTAAGGCATGAGAGATGATAAATGTTGGGTGCTTCAACCCCAATGAGAAACTCCAATCTCCATGCTATCATCCAAACAAAGTGAGCCATCCTTGGTAGCTCATAGAAACAGTCACCAATCCTCTGCTTATGCAATGTGTAGGGGCTGCATGGCTGAAAATGAGAGGTAAGATTGTTCAACTTACGTTGTCTCTCCCTCCATTTATGATAAATTTGGAGCTGTTGATCTTGGGCTGCTATAATATAGTCCTCATGAAGCCAAAATATACTTGGAATCTCATGATTCCACTCATTGGTTCTAGGGAGCCTCCTTTCCCAATCCTCCATGCATATAGTGAACAGAGTGTCATCACCATATGGGATCCAAAATAAATATGGACTAAGTGTCATATGATATCTTGGATGGTGACAATAGTCCCTCAATTGAGACCAATGTTGTTCTTCTTCTTGTTGTCTTAAAGCATGATATAATAAGTGGCCAGCCAACCACCTTCTTGCTACCATAAGCTTCTCAAAAGCTTGAAAGTAGTAGAGGATATTAGGTGTTGGCTGAATATAACCCAAGAAACACATGTCTTTCCAAAAATCCTCCCATTTGAGAGGCTTCTCCCAAAGACATAAGTCAATCATATGGCCCACTTCATAAGGAAACAAGTGATGTAATGTAGTATCCATATAATGTCCTATCCTCCTCTTGAAGCATGAATAAATATGGGAAGTTTCATTCCCAATGGAAAAATCCAACCAATGTGTCATCCCTCCAATCGTGTCCCAAACAAAATTAAGATCAACATCATCACGTGGGATCAAAACCAGTGATACATAAACAAACAAATGCAATGATGGAGGTGGATCATAGTCCCACATGTGGAACCAGCGCAGTATATCTCCTGACTGCATCAGATAGTGATATGGTAAGTAGTTTCCCCACCACTTACTTGTTGCCCAAGTCTTCTCACAATGGCTGAAAATGTGAGATATGTTTGGTACCTTTGGAGTGCACCCAGAGTGATAAATTATCTCCCTATATCCTCCTGGGGAGTGGCCATGTTCAGAAATTTTTATGGCCCAAAGTGCCATGAAGTTTATATGGAAGAATGCTCATCGTCGAAGCTATGGCTTGCATATACATGGTAAAGGAGTGAAAATAATCATGAAGTAAAACATCATGCACATAAACAAGTTCCTTACCATAATCTCTGTTCATAAAAATGGAGTGGTTCATAGATAAATCCCCTCTCATTTCAAAAGAGGAAAGGGGTGGTTGTGATAAATCCTCCATAGAATTATGTATCTCTCCCATCTCCACATGGTCCATGCATCCTTTCAAATGCTAATATATCTCCTCTTCAAAGCCTTCCCATGTGTATCCCTCCATGATGGAGTGGTATGCTCTCATAGAATAAGTATGGCTGAAGAGAAAATATTCATGACCTCTTTGTAGCAACTTCTCCTTGAGCTTGGAAGCTCTAGATAAGAAGATCCTACCATGATAATAGATGACTTCATCTTGGACTGAATAGCCCTCCTCATGTAGCTGGTCATCAAGTATCATGCATGTGAAAATATCCTTTGAATAATCCACCAACAGTTGGGATTTCCAATATGGATCAATCTCCCATAGTGACAGCACTGATGATCTAACATAAAGAATATATGTCATATGGCTGCTCTCCTCCTTGACACCTCCCATGCCAAAGGTATATGTTGGAAGGTTTTTATCCTTTCCTTGCTTCTCCTCCCACAACGTAGAATCTAAAATGAGTGTGGGCGATGAAAATGTTGGGAGAATGTCTCCCTCCTCCTGGAGTCTACCCAAGACTTTCAGCGCTGTATCATGGTCCCTCAATGCTCCTTCATGAGCCAAACATATAAATGATGCACTAAGTTGAGAGAACACTTTATTCTTCTTCCAATTAGGGGGTCTCCCTAGTGGAATGCCTCCATGCAAAGAGACACCAAAATCTGAAGTAGACTGTATAAATGAGTGGACTGATTTGTCCCTCCCTTTACTACATAAATCAGTCTCCTTCTTATGAATGTAAACCCATTGAAATAAACAAGGTTGCATGCTCCTCATCCTTGGATGTTGATCCACCCTTTCTCCTCCTCCTTGGATCAAGGCGTTATTTCCCATGAATACTGTCACATGATGCTCCTTTGGAACCTTTTGCAAAGATTCAAAAGATCCTCCTCTTGAAGCAATAATTTTATGCCCATCCCCATGTGCTGATGATCCTTCTTCTAAAGTGATAGTGTTGTTACTGCCTTCCTGCTCCTTCTCCTCATCAATATTTGAGAATACCTCATTAATAATGAGAGACCTTAGATATTGGTCTTCACTTGAAAGAGGAATCTCCATGACTTCCCTTTGAGAAGAAATCTCTTCATGCAATGGGGATCTTTCCCTTGGCAAGGTATCATACAAGTTTCCATCCCCCTCAATAGTTTTCGGAAATGGAGTTGGTATAACAGATATTTCCAACTCATGGAAGGGTTTTGAATGTTCATGCTTTACTATCTCAATTAGAGATGTTTTAGTTTGTTTTACATCAAATATCTTCACTAATCTCTTAGTGAATCTTGCATAAGAAGATATATTTACATTTCTTAATGAAAAGGATTCAAACAACCACCAAGCATAAGCTTTACCTTTAAGATGCAGCGTTGCTATCCTAAGGGCTTGCTTTTCTGAAACTTGATGTAGATGCAAATATGAGTCTAGCTGATCTATCCAATCCTTGGCTGTACATGTGGAGGATCCATCAAAATTTGGAAGACAAAATCTACCTCTTATGCTTTTGTTGTGCTTGCTGGGTCTTCTTTCCTCCTTGAGCTGGAAAAAATCTTGGAAGTTCAAGTGCTCCTTGAATCTCCAAGATTGAGATTCATACTCTTGAAGATAATCAATCAAAGTCTCCTCCTTTGGTGCATCTTCTTCCTCCATCTCTCTTGTAGTAAATCTAGGCATAGTATAACGTTGTAGATATGATTGTATGGTTGAATGCTCACACACATAATATGAAGAAATGGGGCTGGGGCTGTCTTCATATGAAAATATTCTTGAGGGATATTCATGTATTTCCCTCCTCATTCCCTTGATTTCTCTTTTAAGCTCATAAATAGTTTGGAGAATAAGTCTTGAGATATTTTTCCCTTTCATTCCTCTAGATAAAGGGGTCTTACCCTTGTCTTCTTTCTCATCAATATAATAAAATATTCTATGCCTTTTCTCTTGATACCTCTTTTCTCTATTAGTAAGAGGCTCTCCTTCTTTAGAAAACATATTTCTTTTAGAATGCACAGGCTGTGCCAAGATGGTGATCTGATACCATTGTAATATTCCCAAATGGGGAATGCTGCAATATAATGCAAAAAGACGGGAAAATAACGTAGATCATCATAGAAAAATAAGGAGGCCAATATGGAGACCTTTCATTTATATTTGCAACAGCAAAATAGATGTAAAATATGGCCCTTAAGATGCATAACAGGAAATACAAGTCTCCAATGAAATAAAATCCTCAAAATGAGGTGTTGCAACCATATATAAAGACTGGAAAAAGCATTACATCGTTATTTTATTGGTCTGCAATAGCTGTAGATTACACATTAGATATAGAGTAGATAAGTGCATGAAAAGTCAGATCTACAACAGATCCATACATTACATAAGCTCCTCTAAAGAATCCCCTTGGGGTTTTCAGCAATACACCATGAACAAGTTGTAGATCTGAGATCTAAGTCTACAAAAATATTTAGATATGGAAAGTGGATCTGATCTTATATTAACAAGAGAATGATCTCCTCCAATAGATCTCCAAAGTGAAGTGCAGATCCCTAACATTTGAAAACCAACTCTCTAAATGGTGTGCCAAAACACCCTGCAACTACACCTATAGGAATAACGCAGATATGGAAGTAAAACTGTGTTGTAGGGATCAAAATGTGGTTGGACTACTACCAAGATATGAAAATGAAGCTCAAGTCCTCCAATAATCTCCCCCCAATGAAGTAGAAGTCTCCTCCATTGAAAAGGAGCACTAAAATGGCCTAGATCTAAAAGATATAGTCTCCACTTGCTGCAGCTTGCAAAGACAACCAAACCCTCAACAGAATCTGCGTTGTAGTTGAAAGAAGAAGCTTGGCCTTCATTCAGATAGTGGAAAATACAATGCAAACTCTTCCAAGAGCTACTTAATGGAAAGCGGTGGGATTCCGGACCAGGAACACCCAATGCTAAACAACATTCATTCTCAGCTAAACAAGAAGAGAAATATATATGCCTAAACAAACAATATATTCAGAAATATAAAAATCATCAACAACCTTATAATGCTGCCATCCCCTTCCTTTTATAAGGAAAGAGCTTGCAAACTCTAAACCACTTCCAATGAGATCACTTCTTTCACACAAGGCATCTCCATCTAAAACTGTGTTGTGCCTCATTGATGGCCACTCTTCCATGACAGCATTGTACATTTGGTTAAGGTTGACCCATTCAACATGTTTTAGTCCCTGTCCACACCTTAGGGTGCTTTATTCAGCTGGAAATATGATCCACTTTCACATGAGAAGTGGTTTTATTAACAATAAAGATTTTATGGGTCTCCCTACCCACTTATTCACCTATCTATATGACAAAACAAAACTTTAATATTCCTATTAGTTGTAGGCTAATTTAGGAATATTACATACAATAACAAGCTCAATCGATTCAAACACATTAATAATCCAAATGGAGAACTCTTCCCCTTTTATTAGTTGTTGATGGTATAAGAGAATAGGATGCTAAATCACTTACAATGAATCCTTAGAGCTATGGAGCTCTAACATTCAAGGCAAGGAGGTCTCTTCCCTTAAATATTCTTACAAGCCTCTCTCTCTCCTTTATGGATGGTATAATAATGGACACTTGGTGAACTTCTTCTCTTGGATTGAGGTGTTGGATGGAAAAAATTTGAATTCTTCCACTCCTTGTTGCTTGGACAACACAACGTTGGTTTTCAAGAAATTTTGCTGTGTTCTCCCATTCTTCTTACCATGGTGGTATTTTGTAGGCAAATTTCAAATTTTCCCTCCCTCTCTTGGTACAAGATGGATGTTGACACAAGAGTGGGAGGTTGATTCCATTGTGTGCTGCACTTAAGGCCTCAAGGCAGCTCCAAGGCAGTTGTACTTGGCTGGCGATTATCGAAGAAAAGGCTGCATGGATAGCTTAGGTTCAGTGCTTTCTGTGTGCTATCTGATAAATTTGCCTGCTTTACCTTAGGAAAAGTTAAACTTTTAGATCCTGTCACTACTACATTTGGCGGAAATTCCGACACCTGTTTTCGACGCTTTTGACCAAATGTCGGAAATTTTCCCAAATTTTTTCCATCCCGCCCGAAACCGTCGC
>CM076577.1:879468428-879619534 GCA_034641835.2 Pinus albicaulis
TGCACAGTCATAAAAAACGAAATCGAGTAGAATGAGAGGTTTACCCGTTGGTCCTACGTTTGAAGTAGATCCACGTGGAGTTCAAACTCCCTGCAACCGTCCTTCCTCTTTCACCTGAAATACAAGAAGAAACCAGCACAAAGGACAAGTTGTACGGTATATTTCTACTCTATATGTTAGTGAGATTCATATAAAACATTAAATAAATCATCATGAATGCTTGTATAACAAATATTCTTCATACATTAAAGCATACACTAACACGTTTATTTCGGGAACAGCATGATACTTCTGTATTATAAAAATAGTACATACAAAAGTAAGTGGAGAGATCACCTGATCCTTCCAAGGCCTTCGCAGACCGTCGTCCGGATCCGTCCAGCCCTTGCCTCGCTAAGACTCCTTCCAAATGAGTGCACACGAGATAACATATAAAGGGATGTGTATCTCAAGGAAACAAGGGTTTCCTGAAATGAACTGGGAAAGTGCAGGAGGCACGGGGAATCAGACTTGGATAGGGAACCAACAGAGTATAATTTAAATAATTCTCTCTCTCCCTTAGGCCATACATATGAGGTCTTTTTATAGTCCCTCCAAGTAGTTTCAGCAGTTGGAAACAGTTGGCCACGGGCTGGGGTGGTTGAACTACCTGAGTAACCATCAACCCAGCGCGAAATTAGGGATTTTTATATATTTTTTAATCATTAAAATGGCATACGCGGAAAAGTCTAGTTGTACTCGCGTATACACGCGGAAAAACACGGGCATAGTCGCGTATGGAGGATTTTCCATTGTTTTTAAGTGAATTTGTCCAAGTCTGTAGGAATGGGTGCCCATAAAGCCATGTAGCAATCATGAATCATGTCAAGGTGAGAAATGATGCTATAACGGATGCCCCCTAATATATGAGGTCAGAAGGGGTACATGATGGCCGAAATGTATTATGCACATAGAAAGAACTTCGCAAGGACAAGAGAGGACTTCACCAGATTTCAGCCTGCCAAAAACCAATGAAAGAAACCAGAGAGTCAACACATGCTGAGGCGGGCATACCCATGCTCAGTCGAAAATACATCATATATATAGAAAGTACTGAATAGATCCAACATGTATACAAGTATAACTGAACTGAAAGTACATAGTGAATCATCTGAGCAGGGCCCGGAAATGCAAGTCTGTATCAATGTCCAAGTATCACATATAGAAAGGTGAGCAAAGATAATTACCATTGGATGTGATCAAATGGCTGAATCTCAAATGCCCGGATCATAAGGCGGATCAAACGGGTGCAATCACGCAACTCGGGGATCAACGTATAAGACTTTCTTGTCTTTGAGCTTGCAACATATAAGGGTGGACGGCATCACTGGCAGAAACTGAATGGACTCTCAAAAGTGAACCGAAAAATGCTGATGCAACCCTAGGTCTTCACCGATCACTATGGCACAATTCTACACAATGGGAATAAATGAGCTGAAGTCGACCATGTGAGAAATCGTTGGATTACCGGTCAATGATGTATACCATTAACCAACGTGAGACAACCCACTGATAATGATAATGAGTGTCAAGGTGCCCCAATACAATATAACAAGTGTGAATGAATGAGTTGAAGTCGAACACTTCAAAGAATCTACCAATCAGGAGGAAATGATGAATCCCCACTGTCGATAGCGAAGAGTCTGCCACTGATGACTGCAAACCCTAAGGTACTGACAAAAATACTCTAGACCTTATTCCCAGAGCAATGAGTCGGAGTCGATGGGAAAAGATCTGTTGGAAGGAAGGCATTAAGGCATCCCACATCAGTCCAGCACGAGTGTAACCTGCAGGCCAAGATTTGGAAGGAATCGGACGAAGTAGAGTGATGGAACCAAAACCGAAGTACGTTTCCGACGTGCACAAGATGAAGCTAGCGCACGGAAGAAACCCTCTGAACCAACCAATAATGAAAGCTGACACAGAGGCGAGAAATCCACCGATAGGGTCAAATGGAAATCCAGGTACTGCACGAATCCCAAGTGTGATAATGTGTGCTGACGTCGAACACAGGGGAAACCACTCAGTCAAAGACCCATGATGATGATCAAATGCTGAGCACGAGGTCACCTATCAATGATGGAAATAGGCCCAAGGTGCGGCTCTGGGCTTGCTCTCAGAGCAATGTGTCGTAGTCGATAAGAGACAAACCCGCCGGCAAGAAGTCAATGGGGACCTTCTCAAACCAGCACGAGCAGAAGATCAAAACATCTGATGTGATAGAACATGATACTGACAAGACCGGGAAGGCCGATTGAATAATGAGTCAAGAGACACCGCAGAATGGCCGACTCAGGCTAGACTTCCCTTGAACAAAAGCACGACTCTGTGATGACCATGGCAGTAAAAAGTGACACTGTATAAGTCTGTCTTGCAGGAGGCAAAACAAACTCTCCATGTGATTGGAAGAGATAACCAACCGGGGGAGAACTGACAAGTGAAACATGGTAAAGGCTGAACCTAGGTCAAACTAGAACCATCCCAAATGAAGGAAATATATATAATTATATGTGCTTTGTTCAAGGGCTACAAAACTGACTCTGTACTGCCATCAAAATAACGAAGATACATCCCGTTCCCGCTCTTTTTGTTATATTTGATTTTTTTGTCTTTTTCATAATAAGCTTGAAAAAGAATAAAAGAATGCTATGATACAATGGATAGAACGAGTATCAAGAAAGCAGATGCACTAGTTCCGGGGTTTGGAACAATCCTATGCTCAATGCAAGGTGGCGAAAACTGGTCAGTGATACTCAGAGGAACGTTCCATCCATGGGTATAAAGGTGTCAAGTCGTGATAGCTAAGTGCATGCAATGGTTAACTTGTACAGAAAGTCAAGGTCAAAAGTTGGCTTAAACATCGAGTCCAAATGAAGCCGGCTAAAGGCCAGGATAAACAAGTAGCCAATATGCAATGCGGTAATACAACTTAACGACACCAGGGAGCCTCTAGGGTATAAGCCAGAAAAATGATAAGTGATGAAGGAGAAGAATGAAGCTTCAACACAAAAGACATGGCGGGACTACAGAGGACTCCCGAGCCTACATAAAAAGCAGCATGGGCAACAAGTGATAGCGAGGAACTAACTAGGAAGCCCATGTAAAGGAAGGCTCTACCATCCAGTCATGATTTAAAAATCGGCGAGTGAAAATGGTATAATACTCATGACCTGATGGGATCGACCCTAAGGCAAGTGATCAGTATGGAGGCTAGAATGAAAGATGCAACGGAAAGTGATTCCCTAACCTATATGCCAGTGAAGATCATATACCTGCCGTGAAGAGTCTGAACACATGGGCCAAAAACCAGAAAAAATCTCGAAATCGTCAAAATGTACCTGAAACATACCAAACTAGGCACTTCCAAGCAATCAAGTTATACAGCATAAGACAGATCGAAAAAATAAGCATAAAGAAATTTTTGCAAAAATTTTCAATTTTTTAGCCATAAATACACAAATTACCTCTCAATTGGTTCATTATTGCATAGCTGATTTGGAAAAAGAGCTCTGGAGCTAAAAACTTATTTCGTCAAATCAGCAACAACCGACCGTCAGAATCCAGCGAAACTTCAGGTAGGCTCCTTATTCATCCTGTTTAATCATTTTGTCAGTTTAAAAATTAAAATTAAGTGAATTTTTGCCTAGAAACCCTTCTTAAAAAATGCGTATCTGCGCATACGCGGGTTCAATGAAGTGGAGCCGCGTATACACGCGACTGTGCACAGAACAAGTCGCGTATGCGCAGGTCCATAACTCAAAAAGAAGTTTCTAATGCAAATTTTAATGAAATTTTTCAGGATGACTATCTCTTGGAGGGAACGCGAGCATAGTGCAATAGACCAAGAGGTCATGGAAGATCGCGCAGCACAAAATGTCCTCCGAAACTATGGATTATTCAAATTTTTCAAAATGCCCAATATGAAAAGTAATGTGAGATTGCTTGAAATGCTGGTAAATTATTGGGAACCGGATCAGGATTGCTTCATCATTGATCAAATGCCACTACGCATAGAAGTGGAAGATATATACTTCATCACGGGACTCTCCAGGAGGGGAGACCCAGTGGATCTGCACGGAAAGCCCCTGGGAGGGTTAACCGTGGAGGACTATGTCCAAATCTATTGCATAGAAAATTCCAAGAAAGTTGGCACACAAATTGCAATCAGAGATATCAGGGACTTGCACATAAAGATCCTCCTATTCACCATCGGCAGAGTGGCAGGATCTGCCTCACTGCATCAGGCGTCCAGGATGCACATGAGTATAGCTGTAGAGTGCTTAATTCATGTGTATGATTGGTGCACTACCCTGCTACAGAACATGAAACAACAACTGACCTCCATTCGCCAAACAAAAACAAAACATTTTGGCTATGGAACCATTTTGACTACATTCTTCTTCGAGAGAGTTCCGGCTTTGAGACCCAAAGTCATCTCAACTATCAGCAGCCCTCGGGACCCAAGAATTGCCCATTGGGCAGACATGATGAAGAGACTGGGGGGCAGCGAGGTACCCCGAACCACCTGGGACGATGAGTTCTTCTTATGGTGGAGAGAACAAATCATCGCAGTGGATGACTATCCCTATGCCGGGATGGATTTCCGAGGAGATCCTGATCTAGTACTTCCACCCGGTATAGCATGGGGAGCAGTCGGTAAGTTTTTTTCAAAATTTTTAACTTATATGATTTTTTTTTGGATTTTTCAAATATGTATGAAAATGAAAAACAAACATGTTTTTGGTTTGGATTCATAATGACTGACAAATGAAAAATGATCATGTTTCAGATGTTGGACCAGTGCGTCCTGAGGGCCTAGCACGTCACAAACGCCGCAGAGGTGAAGCAGAGACAGCGGATTCTGACAGGACCCTCCAGGCCGTGCAGAGAAACTTGGAGGGACTAACCCGCCAAATCCCTCTGGCTGCTGTGGAGGACTTGCGAGAAGCCGTCCAGAGACGGGTTGTAGGAGTACCCCGGGACTGGGTTAGACTGTTCCGCCGTGTGGCCACTGCAGTGATGTTCTATAGGAACGCTGGGCAGGGTCCTCAGGAGTAGACAAATTTTACATATTAGATGACTGTATATTTTTTGAGACTGAACATGATGGGGCATAAGCCCAAGTTTTGTACGGCATTGATGGATCCAAAATTTTGTAAAGTTTTTTGACATACCGATGATATATATACAGTGATGTTTGATGTGATGTGATAAATGTATCAAATGTATGATGTTCTTGATGATTTAGAAATTATTGTATTGAATGATTAATATGCCAATCTAAAGCTTGATTAGCTAATGAGTCAGCAAACCAATTGTCAGCTCGAGGAATATGAATGAATGTTAAAAATTGAAATGACCTTTGTAACAAACGTACCCTCAAAAACAATCGTAATAAAACTGGATCTCGTACCTGATAAGTGTTGTTCAACTGCGACACCACCAGCTGGGAGTCCAAGAAAACTACCAACGAATCAACACCAAAAGATATTGCTTCCGAGAGTAGATGAATGACTGCAGTGTATTCTGCTACGTTATTGGAAGCAGGACCAATGCAGACCCCTCTTGATACCAACAGCTGACCGGAAGGATAATGAAGCACCCAAGACGCGGAAGCTAAGTTCCGGGTGTGTCTACTAGCACCATCGGCGAAACCAAAATGACTCATGACATCAACACAACCTGCCAAAGCAGATCAAAAAACATCACCATCTCATCAAAAATCGAAAATCAAACAGATATGTACAAGACAAAAAACTACTATATACAAAGCAAAATGCCAGGCCAAAGCCTAGGCATAGTACTTCTTCAAATAGAGCCCATTTCGGGGCTCCGGCAACTCGTTCCCTTCGAAGTCAACCAAGGTATACGCTCCTTTCTTAAGGACATTTTTGACGATATAGGGGCCATACCACATCGATTTAAACTTTCCTGCCCCCAAGGCATCTTTTTCTTGGGCATAGACCAAAACAAGGTCACCTTCGGAAAAGACCCTAGGCTTAACCGCCTTATCGTACTGAACCTTTACTCGGTTTTTATGTGCTTCATTCAACGTGGCGGCATCTCGACGCTGCTCATCAAGATGTTCCAGATGAAGAAGCCGCTCTGCCAGACTAGAAGTGTCAGGAAGAAGCTCAACAACCAGTTTAAGGGAAGGAATCTCGCATTCAATGGGAAATACGGATTCTACCCCGTGGACTAATTGAAACGGAGTAAAGCCAGTTGCAGTTTTAACTGACGTCCTGTACGCCCAGAGTGCAGGATATAGCATAATGTGCCAGTTGGATCTATGTTTATCAATCGTCCGTTGAAGAATTGTCTTCAAGGACTTATTCACGGCTTCCACTTGGCCATTGGCCTGAGGATAATATGGAGATGAATGCTCCTGCCGGAAACCCAATTTAAGAGCCAACTCAGCCATCATACTGTTCTGAAAGTGACTGCCATGGTCAGTGACAATCTCTCTAGGTATACCGAAACGAGCAATGACTTGATTGAAGAAGAAAAGAGCTGTAGTCTCACCATCGTTCCCAAAAGTAGGCATAGCTTCGACCCACTTCGTAAAGTAGTCTACTGCTACGATAATGTACTTGTGACCTTTTGCCGAAGGCGGGTTACAAGTAGTATAATCCATACCCCACTTTGTAAAGGTTCCGACAGTAACGACTGGAAAAAGCGGAGCTGGATGAGCGCGCATTTTTCGAGTATACACTTGACAAGGATGACACTTCTTGACCGATTCAATACAATCTTTGAAAATCGAGGGCCAGAAGTAGCCAGCGCGCAAAATCTTTTGGGCTGTAGCAAGCCCCGATAAATGACCCCCACAAGCTCCACCGTGAGAATCATTAAGCACAGCCTCAGCTTCTTCGAAAGTTAAGCAGCGTCTTAGGATTGAATCAACCCCTCGACGGTACAAAGCATCACCAATAATCGGATAACTTTTAGCTAAGTGACGCAGCTTACGACGCTCATCTTTCGAAAAAGAAGAGGGAAACTTCGCAGTCTGGAGATATACAATGATGTCCCCATACCAAGGATCTTGTGGAGAGATCAGAAACAAGTGTTCGTCCGGAAAGGACTCATCATAGATCATCTCCTCTCCACAAGGAAACTCGGAGATCAATTCCGCAAAGACTAATGACTTCTTGGATTTGGCAGACAGGAACTCTAAATCAAATTCTTGTAAAATCACAATCCATCTATTATATTTGCCCCCAATCACTCGCCTGCTGAGGACAAACTGAAATGGATTGGCAGCTGCCAAGACATAAGTTTTGCGAAGAATAATATAATGCCGGAGTCGCTGCACAGCATGAACTGCTGCCAAGGCTAACTTTTCTATCGGGGTGTATCACAGTTCAGGTCCTACCAGTCCTCGACTAAGGTAGTAAATAACATGCTCAGCCAGAGCATCATCCTCCTGAACCAGAACCATACCAATGGTAGATTCTGCTGTAGCCAGATACAAAAGAAAATCTCTGCTATAATCGGGTGGACTCAGTAAAGGAGCAGAGGTCAATGCCTTTTCAAGGCATCGAATGAGCGTTGAGCATAGTCGTCCCAAAGAAAAGGGACTCCTTTCTTCAACAGTCTCATATATCCCTTTGTAATCTCAGCATAGTTAACGATAAACCTCCAAAGAAAGTTAGACTTCCCTTGGAGACTTTGAAGTTGACGGATTGAAAACGGGGGAGGCAACCGAAGTATTGCCTCAACCTTGAAGGGATCTACCCTTATCCCTTCATTAGACACGATAAATCCCAACAGCCGACCGGATGTTACCGCGAAAACGCACTTGTTCGGATTCAAACGAATTTTATAAAAACGACATCTCTCAAATATTTGCCGGAGGTGACCTGGATGATCCATCCTCTTTCGAGAATGAGCAGCTAGATCATCTAAGTATGCCTCAATAATTTTCTTGATGTCGTGGAAGGCATAGGACATGGCCCGCTGAAAAGTAGCTACAGCATTTTTCAGACCAAAAGGCATTTTCTTATATGCAAACGTACCCCAGGGACAAATAAATGCGGTCTTATGTTGATCTTCTGGACGGATAGTAATTTGATTATAACCCGAGAAACCGTCCATGAAGGAGAAAATCTCGTTACCGGCACACTCGTCAATAATCTGATCAATGAAAGGTGTGGGGTAATTATCTTTAGGACACGCCTTATTCAGGTCTCTGAAATCGATGCACACTCGAATCGTTCCTTGCTTTTTATCAACGGGAACGGGGTTTGAAACCCATTCAGTCAGAGGAACTGGGAAAATGAATCCCGCCTTAAGCAGCTTTTCAACTTCAGCTTTGATAGCTGCTGCCTTCCTAGGATTAGCCGGACGAAGTTTTTGCCTGACCGGCTTAGCGTTTTCATACGTCTTGATCTCATGCTGGACAATAGATGGATCTATGCCAGGCATTTCCTCATAAGACCAAGCAAAAACATCCCTATACTCTTTGAAGAGCTCGTTATAGATTTGAACTTCTTCACGGGAACATTCAGCTCCAATGAAAACGTTCTCGATAATGTTGGGATTCCTGGAGATGTTCACCGGGATAGTCAGAGAGATCACAGCCATGTTCCCTTCAGCATAAACCTGTGCTGGTGCTAAGGGGCTCAAGACTGGGTGAACAGGTCCAGGAGACTGAGGACTTGGAAAACAAGCTTCGACTTCGCTCAAGTCAGGTAGGAAGTAAGACCGATGATGCAAGTCATCCCACGGTCTCTCTATACCTGTCATTGCTTCCAGGATGGCCTCTTCAGATGGAAGAGTTGTATCTAGACAATCCTGGGCAGAAGAAGAAGTAAGCGTCCAAGCCGGAGCCACATCACCATCCAACTCTTCCAGCGAAAGAGGAGCTGGATCAGACTCTGCAGTGTCAACAACAGACTGATATGCAATCTCAGCTGCAGAAATCGGGAATGCCATTCCACCCACTTGCCCTTCCTCCAAAGTGGCAGTTGGGGAAGGTAAGGTCCAAGGGTCAGAAAAATAATGAGTTCGAAAGAACTCTCTTCGAAGGGGAGCCTTGGAGGATGAAATAGCATTGATAGACACCTTAGGAGGAGGAAGATCAAAAGATCCCATCAGGGAAGAATACATTCCCACTCCTAAATTCTCGATAGGCGCCTTGGTATTATCCAACTTAGGAACAGATGAGTCAGGAGGCGCATCCAGGTCTACAGGAGGACAGTCCAGTTGATCCACCGTAACTATCCTCCCTTCGTGGGGGAAACATACTATCCGAAATAGTGAGGATGCAATGGCATCCATATCATATATCCAGTTCCTCCCCAACAGAAGGTTTTAGTCCAAGGCTGCATCTACTACCTCAACCTCTATGTTAACGGTTTTGCCCCCAACACAGATGGGCAAAGCCGGGACAATACCATGGGGCCTATGAGAATAGCCATCGAATGCAGTAAGAATAGTGCTAGATGGAACAGCTTTGGGAGATCCTAGTGTCTTCCAGCATGCGAGAGACATCACGCAAGTAGAAGCACCCTCATCAACGACCGTACGAAAGATATTAGTCTTCCGGTACGATGATTTAATATGGAAGGCCATATGATGAGGAAGTCTCTTCTTAAAATTCTTCATATCAAAGGTAATCAGAAGAGAATTTTTCGGATCAATAGCCCCAATAGCAGTGAGCAAAGCACTGCGCTGAGCCGGACAAGACTGGAGTACCTCTAAAGCTGACATAGCACAAGGACTCTGCGCCAGATCTTCTACAATCGAGTAGTTCTGGGCAGCCCTCATGTTCGGATTAATCGTTGACCGCTTAGAGGATGCCTTCGGTATCCGAGGCATAGACTCGACGGTTGGCTTCGTGATATGAAGCGGCTCAGTAGTATCAGAAACTTCCTTAGCTTTCGAAGATTCCTCTCCGCCATAATCACGGGATCTCGTAGCGACATCCACGTGAGCACTCATCATAAAGATATTCGATGGAATTTCCCCTTCCTGGGCACCTCCAGAGGAAGCCCTAGGATTTTGATTCGCGCCAGCAATTAATTGCTGCCCTTGGGGAAAAGGGTTTGTTAGCACAGCCTGGGAACTAGAAGAACCCTGCTGAGATAACAGGCGCTGAGCATCCTGAATTTTCGGGCAAAGGTGCGTGAGATGATCTCCAGCACAAAGCTTGCATGGAAATTTAACCTTCTTTTTCTCCTTTTTCCCTTCACCAACACGCTCGTTGGTCTTATTTGCATTGCCCTTCCCATTCTTGCCCTTCTTCTTGTTATTACGTCCCTTCTTCTTCCCATCGGACTGTTGATTTCCTTTGGGTTCAGAAGATTGGACGGCATTAATGGACAAAGACTGGGAAGGTGAAGAATCAGCAGGCACAGCCTGACCAGAAGAAGCAGATTGTAAAGACAACTGCTGCAATTGAGAAAGCAGGCTGGCTGCACTACTACTGACCGATCCGACAAGTCCGTCACCATGCGGACCAGGTTTGGGTTTCGATAGATCCAATTTGGAGCGAGGAGCATTAGGCAAATACTTGTAAAGCATGCCAGACTGAGAATAGATCAACTCTAGCTGCTGGGCCCTAAAGATGGCCTGCTCCTCGGAATATACCCCTGACATGGATACATCCTTTGAAATATCTGACTGAAGCGATTTCAAAAACCACTCGAGAAGGAACTCACCTGGAATATGGGCTTTAATAAGCCTCTTCCTTCTCCTCCATTCCTGAATATGATCAGAAATGTGAGTTGCCTCATCCTGCTTAAAATTAGCCAGGAGTTCGGTCCCAGCCTCATATCTGACGGGCAACTGAAAATGGTTAAGAAAAGTGACAACCAGTTCTCCAAATGTGGCGAAACTGCCCCCAGTGAGCTCTATATACCACTTCGCGGCATTTCCAGTTAAGGTGCGCTGAAATAATCTCAATCTAATCGAATCGTCGATCAGAGAGTTGGATGAACACCATAAGTGGAATGTGGTGACGTGGTCTACCGGATCTTCACCATTCTTACCTTCAAACTTAGGAATGTCTGAAGGAAGTTTGGTTGGAACCGGAGGCCAACCCGGACTATATCGAATCGGGTCATTAGTTAACTTCGCCAAGTCTGGCAAGTTTAACGTTGCCAGAAATGGTAATCGCGGCGGAGCCTGAGAATTCCATCCTTGATGGGATGGATTTCCCACATTCTGAAAAGAATATCCTGGATTTGATGAGGCACCAGGCTGCCAGAAAGGACCCGTAGAAAACGGAGAAGAACCTCCTCCCCACGCCGAGTTACCAAGACCCAGACTATTTCCCCCCGCTGAAGTATTAACTGAAGATGTAAGCCCCTGGTAGGGGTTCCATGCATTAGATAAAGGAGAAAAAGACTGATAAGCACTCGATGCGGGGAAAGAAGCATTCCCTGGATGACTCGCGATGAACTGATTCCCTGCCCCCGACGTTACAAACATAGGATTCCACCCCATAAAAGCGGTCGAACTTGGTCCCTGAGCCCAACGGTTAAAACTCTGGGTTTGGGACGTGAAAGGAAACGACCCTAAAGAAGGATTGGGACTGGGAATATGTCCAGTCCCAAAGGGGAAACCCTGAAAAGAAGCTGATCCACTAGCCATGTTGGACATGGGCGTAGATCCAGCTGCACCGGCGGTAAAGGAAAAAGAGGGATTTCCGGCAATGGACATCCCTGAAACGAAGGGACCAGATTGAGAAGCATATGCTTGGGTGAACCCAGAGCCAAACATAGCAGTGCTAGAAGCACTCGAAGATAGAGCAATAGTGCCCCCTGCCTCGACAGAAGCAGGG
Organism: Pinus albicaulis; assembly: GCA_034641835.2. Lineage (NCBI taxonomy): Eukaryota > Viridiplantae > Streptophyta > Pinopsida > Pinales > Pinaceae > Pinus > Pinus albicaulis. The sequence goes on from CM076577.1 coordinate 879,480,253, forward strand.
GTCTGAATGCCCGCAGCACTCACGGTAGAAGCCGCGTTCCCAGTCGTGGCCATCGAAAGATAAGAAATATATGGAAGATCCGGCGGTCTCTCAGACTCCGGTCCGACGTACTGAATAACAAACGGATGATCAAGAGGAAGAGGAGATGGACCTGTAGCTGCAGGCTCAGGTATATCTTCTATCTGAAAATCTTCTTCCTGAGGAAACAATACCCTCGAGGTGAGCGGAACGCTCCTCTCGGAACCGACACCGGAATCAGCAACGAAACCTTCAGACCTTAGTGGAGGATCTCTCTCCACAGCGTCAGACTCCACAGGGTGAAAACCACCTGCTAAATCGCTCCTACGCCTTCTCGAAGAAGGCTCTACACTCTCGGGAGATAACCCCCGGATTCTCCTCGAACGTCGAGGCGCTTGATCAGCCACTTTTACAGATTTATTATATTAGACTCAAGAAAAGTGAAAAGCTAGGCAAGCTAGGAGCAAAGAGCACTCACTAAAATCAAAATCCCTGAGAAACAACAAGCAAACATCCTCCAAGTATTTCCGCTCCGGGTGATGAGGACCGGACACCAAAATACAGGAAAGCGAAGTATAGGACCTTCCGAAAGCAGTCTGGGATGATTAGGGCCCAGAACAACTAGCGAAGGTATCAGAAACAGTTACGCCGACCTCCTAACAACAGCCTTTGCCGGCTCAAGCACCCAAGCTTCGAAAGGGAACCCCCCAGAAGTACTGCTGGAAGTGATGCGACGTCTGCCTCGGGTACCACGGGTATTCCCCCCCGCAGTCACCTGTGTGGAACCTAGGAACAACAACTATGGACACCAATCCGTATCAGAAGCTGGGCGGAACGGTCTTGAGGTTAGATTCAGCTAATCGGAGGGGGGGTATCCCTCTTCTTAACCTTCACTTCCCCTCACGCTTGACTCTCGGATGAGAGCTTTCCCAGTCCACCTCACGGAGTTGGATTTCGCTCAATTAATAAACTTCTATGTTTGTTTGAGCGGCCTTGGAGAGTTAACTCTCCTCTCTCCTATTCCAAGGCCCTACAACCTAGCTAGTTGGTGATTGACACTTAATAAAACTTTCTAGTTGATTTTAGATTAAATCGCTTATTTTAAGGGCTGTTGTATTAAGTCACAAGGATATGGAGTTGAAACCAATGATGTTCTGACGCAAAAGAAATTAATAAAAACTGACTACATGCACATGCAGTTCTTTGTCTTTCGATGAAGAGCAATTTCTATGTAAGTTCTACGAGGCTAAAAAATATATTTTTCTTTTCGAATTACAAACTCACACGCACAAAAAATTAAGAAGCTAACTAAATGATTCAATGCACCTAATGCAAATGACCACTAGCATGTAAATTCTAAGATGCAGAAAGTCCTTTGAAACAAGGTGAAATTTCCAAAAAGGCTCCTTCGGTTTTAACTCATCTTTTGATATCCAGAAAGCCAATTCTTGCAAACAAGAACTCTCAATATAAGACACCAAAATACTCAACAAGAAGAAGAAGAAATCAAAAGACACCCTCTCCTCAAAATCAAGCTAAAAACTAGAAGCAAGAAACTTCACTAAAGTCCCAAAAGATGAAGCCAAACGAAAATGAAAAAGGCAACAACAAAAACAAAAACAAGAAACAATGTTTTTGAGTTTTTGATATGCAAAAACAAAAAGAAAAACAAATGTTTTTGGGCTTTTTAGTTTTATAAAACAAGAGCTTCAAGAAAACCAAGAACAACTATCCCAATCTAAGCCAAAACGAGACCGAATTTCAAGCATAAACTTCAACTATGCCCCCAAACCTTATAAAGCTAATGATAGCAAGATCAATAAGAGCAATGGAAAACTAAAAACTCAATCAAACAGCCAAGAGAAATAGTGCAAATTCGTTGCAACACAAAACTCCAAAGAAACAAGAAAAGATCTTCGAAAAATGCAACAAAACCCTAGCTTATGAAACTCAAGAAAACCAATCGAAAACAAAGCAAAGAACGCAATGCAAAGCACAACACAAAGATAGGAACGATTCAGTGAGCAGAAGCTCTCTGTTCTGGTAAAGCAGAACAGCCAAGAACGCTCAGAAAGCGATCTTGGAACTCAATCCAGGAGTGCTAGCACCAACAAGAACACTTCGCCAAAAAGATCAGTTTTCGGACAAACGAAAGAGAACCAAGACTTAAAACCACTTCTGTCACACTCCAGTAAGTACAGAGACTCTGAAGACACAGGCCTCCACAGCCAGAAAAGACCCAAAACACCAGAATCTTGAAATTTCAAATTCGGCCTAGGTATACGCGACTTTGCAGTTATGCAACAGGCGTGTATACGCGTCTGTGTTGAGGGAAACCCGCGTATACGCGGTTCCTTCTACACAAACTCGCGGGTATACGCAACTGTGTGCAAGAAAAACCGCGTATACAAAGAAAGATAATGAAAAATAAAAAGTACAAGCCTGGGAAAGGTATCAAAGCTTCAAACTGACTGCAAGAAAGCAAACTGGACTGTAAAAGACAGAAAAAACTGTTGGTAACCTACCAAACAGCTGAAACAACCCAACAGGAGAATCACAAAAATGTGATCCCCAGCGGAGTCGCCAGTTCTGTTTCGGGGATTTAACACCCCAGAGGTTGGTTGGGATTCAACCTCCACAGAGCAGGGGCGTACTACTTAACAGAGACTCACACGATCATGCACAGTCATAAAAACGAAATCGAGTAGAACGAGAGGTTTACCCGTTGGTCCTACGTTTGAAGTAGATCCACGTGGAGTTCAAACTCCCTGCAACCGTCCTTTCTCTTTCACCTGAAATACAAGAAGAAACCAGCACAAAGGACAAGTTGTACAATATATTTCTACTCTATATGTTAGTGAGATTCATATAAAACATTAAATAAATCATCATGAATGCTTGTATAACAAATATTCTTCATACATTAAAGCATACACTAACATGTTTATTTCGGGAACAGCATGATATTTCTGTATTATAAAAATAGTACGTACAAAAGTAAGTGGAGAGATCACCTGATCCTTCCAAGGCCTTCGCAGACCGTCGTCCGGATCCGTCCAGCCCTTGCCTCGCTAAGACTCCTTCCAAATGAGTGCATACGAGATAACATATAAGGGATGTGTATCTCAAGGAAACAAGGGTTTCCTGAAATGAACTGGGAAAGTGCAGGAGGCACGGGGAATCAGACTTGGATAGGGAACCAACAGAGTATAATAATAATAATTCTCTCTCTCCCTTAGGCCATACATATGAGGTCTTTTTATAGTCCTCCAAGTAGTTTCAGCAGTTGGAAACAGTTGGCCACGGGCTGGGGTGGTTGAACTACCTGAGTAACCATCAACCCAGCGCGAAATTAGGGATTTTTATATATTTTTTAATCATTAAAATAGCATACGCGGAAAAGTCTAGCTGTACTCGCGTATACACGCGGAAAAACACGGGCATAGTCGCGTATGGAGGATTTTCCACTGTTTTTAAGTGAATTTGTCCAAGTATGTAGGAATGGGTGCCCATAAAGCCATGAAGCAATCATGAATCAAGTCAAGGTGAGAAATGATGCGAATCATTTCTGGTTTTAAGCTTGTCATCAAGCCTTCCATGTATGCTTTTAGATCATTCTTCATGTTTTCCATGTTGTCTTTCATGTCATCCATCTTAGCTTCCATGCCCACTTCCATGCCATCCATCTTAGCTTCCATGCCATTCATCTTAGCTTCCACGCCATCCATCTTAGCTCCATGCCATCCATCTTAGCTTCCACGCCATCCATCTTAGCTTCCATGCCTTTCTTCAAACCATCCATATTCACTTCCATGCCTTTCTTCAAAACTTCCATTTCATTTTGTTGCTCTTTAAGTAGAGTGAAAATTGTTGCACTTGCTCTTGTAATTTTGATAGATCATGTTGCAATTTTCATCTTCTATGAGTCATAGTAGGTGCCTTCGAAGGCTTAATGGGTGTTGAATTCTTTTTAGGGGCCATTTTAGAATCCAATATTGATATCTATTCTACAAGATGCCCTTGGAATCAATTCAAATTGATTCTTCAAACAAGACTTATGCAATTCAGAAAACAATACACACCTTTTACTTGCTTTGAGGAGCTCAATATTGAAATTGAATTATCTTTGTAATTGAAAATCTTCGATATCTGAAATTCATCCCTGTAGTAGCCGTCTGAAGCTTATTTCAAATGCCATAGGTCTGACCTGATTTGGAATCTCCAAGACAAAGTTGTGTCCAATCTCCCACAATGACCTAATTCTATACTGGTTCAATAGAGCGAACTTGTACGAATTACCACGTGTCACTGTTTTGTCTTTTGTCTCTAAAATTGATATCCAAGAAACTACAGTCCGTGTAATTGCAACCAATTTTTACAGCACTCCAATCCGATCCCCAGAGAGAGAGTTATTGAACTTTTCCCACGATCACCTCTTTGAGATGAAATTCAGGAGCCTGCAAAAGCACTACCTTCCACAGATCATATTTCCAAAAATATTGTGAACCAAGCTCTGAAATTTTTTGACGAATTTCCTCAGGATTTTAGCTTCACACCATAGGAATTTCAGATTCTGAACCTTCGTAGAAACAAATTTATAGCGAAAATTCCACGATGACCTGTTTAGGAGCCTGAAAAAAGACCTAACTTCCACAAATGATATCTCCAAAAATATTGCGAACCAAGCTCTAAAATTTTTAGGAAATCGTCCTCAGGATTTCGACTTCGTACCGTAAAAATTTCAGCTTCTGAAACTTTGTATAAAACAAGTTATAGCGAAAATTCCATGATGACCTGTTTGGAGCAGCGAAACCCTAGAATCCAAACCTCTGATACCAAATGTTGTGTAACTAGCTCCAAAAAGAGAAGAAAAGAGATATAAATGCCTTAGAAATGAGCCACTTCGACGGGGAAACCTCCAATACATTACATAAATGAACAATTTTTGGATGATCCATTTTACAAAACCTCCTTTCTATATATAGGAGTCCATGGGGCCATAATGTAATCCTAGTGGGCCACAATGTAATCCTAGCCGACCTAACAATAATAATTTAAGGGCACAATAATAATAAAATGGGGGTTACAAGGGTACAATAATAACAATAAGGGGGTTACACTAACAACAATAAGGGACTATACTAGTAATATAGGGACCTAACACATGTAGTAATACATCCCCCTCTATTGTCATTGGTATTTTAGTAATAAGGTTTTCACATTCTTCTAGAAGCCACTTATTGGTAATTGTGTTATTTTCAACATATATTTGCAATCCTACATAACACCAAGGAGCTCCAAGCTTTTATATTTCCAATATCATAGGAGGAAATGTACTCCTTACATAGATCGCTCCTTTGTATAAGTCAATATGCATCAATTTTTTCCTCAAATTCACCATTAGTCAACCCTTTATTCAAGCCAATACATCCACTGTTGTTAGACATTCCTCTATCTTGGTTGAAAAGTAGATTTCTCTTTAGTATATATATTCTTCTTCATAATGCATGGGAAAAAAGGTTGAGGAAATTTTTTTCCTTGATGATTATTTTTATAGAAACACATTGAACTATAGACTTCAGTATCAGGTATAATACATTAATTCTAGGAGTAGTATAAATAGACAAATTGCCCACTAGGCATAAGAAACCAACATCAACCATTAAAATTGGTGGTTCCTTCCATTCTTGATGTACCCTTATAATAAATCTTTGTTCAACCTTCACATCATCTTCTACATTTAGCAAAAAAACATGCAATGGAAAAATAATGCAATGTGGCTGGTGGCCCTTTAATAGCATTGGCGAATGCATTTTATGACCAATGGAATGATCCTATAGGTGCCTCTAGGCTTAGCCACAATTTTTGTTTATAGGTTAAGTCGCATCCTTGAATCATAGTGACACTGAGGAATACAACTTGAACTTGTGATTTAAGGACATGAGTGGGTCTAGTTCAAAAACAAGTATTTTTCATTGTGTAAGTCACATTCTGGAATGACAATGCTACTAATGTATTGAAGTGCGACTTGCGATGGGATTAAATACCAAGGCTAGTCACATTTTCAAGCTGCAAACTCACTACATGTTAGAAGTGTGATATGCAATCACAGTTTCAAGCTTTAGTGTAAGTCCCATCTTTTATCTCTAGTCTCACTACTAACTATAGATGGAAATTGTGATTTTAAGGGTGGAGGTTTCTTGTACTAATCATAGATTTAGCCACTAGTGACACTACGAATTAAGAACATGAATTGTGACTTACAAAAGAAAGAAGAGCATGCTAGTCACATTTCTTAGCCATATTGGGTCTAAGAATTAAGAAGAGCATCTATCTATCATTGTTGAAATGGCATTTATATTGAAAAAAGATAAGGAATACATAGCGCTTGGAATGCATTATTAAGAGTGTGTGATTAACATTGGTGGAAAATGAATTTTTTTTTTAGTTACAAACCATAAGGCTTGATGGGAGAAATGAGCCTTGGAATTGATAATGCAATGGATTGGAATAGTTCCATAATGGATTTGTAGATGTATCATACAAATTAGGCTTAAAAAAAAATTAGTTCCTTCCAAAAAAATATGCACAACCCCCAGTTAAGAACCCATAATTAAGTTAAGAAATATAAGTCAAGGGAATATGTTTCTTCATCAATCGATATAGAAATTACAGGGAATAAAAATGAAATAAAGTTGGGGAAAAATGGTTAAATTTAGGGTAGAAACCCTTGAAAAATGAATGGTGGATGAGGTTTTGATAAAACTGAGGTTGGGTTTGAGAATAGAGAAAATATTTAGTTGTTTATGTGATAGAATTTTTTAGATAGGGTGTGTATCAAGGATACGCATATAGAGTACCAAGGTGAACTCTGTAATAGGAGAAATAAGTACTCATGAGGAGGGTATTTGAATCAATTAGAATCCCATCAAAGGATACAAAAGGTAATAATGGTGTGTGAGGGAGTTTTAGTTTAAAAGTACAACTTGGAATTGCCACATGCGATGAGGATAGGCTTAGTCTCAAATCACATTTCTAGAAGGTAGTCACAAGTCACCGTGAACTAGAAATTTGATTTGTGGCTTAAGAGGATGAGTTGCTCAGGGTAAGTTTCAAAATTAATTTACAGAGGCTAGTGGGACTATAACTGGAATTTGCGATTGTGATTTGCGACTATTGTAGAAAATACAAGTTTTTCAAGGCTAGAGGAAAATCCCATTGTCACATGTAAGCTAAAGATTGGTGAATCCAAGTTGATCCCTATGACAATATGTCAAACTTGAACCACAGATTAACCAATATAATGCATCTTATAACCCTACTGAAATGATAGTATTTTCTTCCACTTAAGAGCTACCTTTGGTGGTGATAGGCCTTTTGCTCTAGTTATAGTCTGGTCCAAACCTTGAGCATACAAAAGGAAAAAATAAGCATAGTTTCGATAACTTCTTAGAGAAATAATTCTAGTGACCTACATAAACATAGATGGAGATAAAATGCCTAATTATCATTTGCAAAATGAGTGAATGCAACATTCCATAAACCCTAATTTTGGAGGATGAAGAAAGATATGAAAGCTTAGGTGATATGCCTCGTATAAATATAATCACTTGTAGCCTCAATTATCACTACGTTATCAAAGAGTTTTGACCATTAAAATCGATAGTGATATCCATTTAGACCTTGAAAACCTCAAGGAGACCAAAAGTTTAGATATTTAGGCTAAAATTTTTGGGTGTTGTTGTACCAGCTACAAAAAAATGCTAGGTGGTCTTTATTAACTGTTAAACCCCCTTCCAAAACACAATATCACCCATAAAGTTTTTCTCTCATCTAAGATGGTAATATCACTTGCCAATATAGTTTTGAGACTTTTTTCATTTTACCATCTCATCACCTTTATTCAAAGAGGCATCTTGAATTACTGGACCATCCAAATATGATCTAGGGGATAAAAAATATGCTCAAAATAAAAGTGCTCAAATAACTCAAAACTGGTGCCAAATCATAGATCTCGTTGTTTTGATTCCAATGATGCTTGAATTTCCTCAATCTGACACCATATGTGAAAGTTATCACATTCTAAAGCTTTTGGAAAACAACTAAAAAATCAACTTGCAGAGTTGACTAGCTTGCTGACTAGGCATGCCATACAGTGATGTGGCGTTAACATTAGCAAGTTGATTGGGAAGTACAAATGTTTGACAAGCCAATCACATGTTGACACGTGCGGCACGGTCATACAGGTTGTTAGCTAAATTTCATTGGTGGGTGATTTTTGAATTGGCCAATTAGGAAGGCACCACGTGGCTTAATGGGAGGGTGCCACGTGGCCCATTGAAAATTTGTTAAGGGTCCAACTGACCCCTATAGGGATTGAACCCATGACCTCTGATGCAAAAACCAACCATCTTACCAATATATCATTCATATGATTATTGAAATATAACGATTAATGATTATTTTTAACATGTTATGGACCGAAAGTTTTTTCTTTTTTTTTTGGGGGGGGGGGGGGGGGAGGGGGAGGGGCGCAGACCAGTGGGCTCGCCCCACCAGCCCTAGCCCCGAGTCATATGGAATGTGATATAACCATTTTAGAAGTGAATGTGGGTGGGGTGGGCATGTGGTCTTAGCCCCAGGCCATATGGAACTACGCGCGACCAGAGCCAAGGCTAAGGGGGCGAGCACTGAAGCCCTAGCCCACGATCCCAACGAATACAACAAGATCATCAGCAGGGGCATCAGAAGAGGGCTGGTGCATGGTGTCTATTCCATGGCCACATGGACGTACATACAACTAGGAGCACAAAGCTGGTGTGTACGTGGCCTCTGGTGTACACCCCTGGCCATATTAGATGTCAGATGACTGATAAAAAGGGCAGAAAATAAGGGTGCAGGTACTTGATTAATGCTTCAAAAATTTTCACTGATTTCAGTAGAATTTCCACTGCTCTCGCGCTAATTTATCGCCTGGCAATTCTGCCAAAGAGAGAATTTGATGCATGTTTTTCTAGTTTGGTCTTTTTGCAGGATAGATAGCAGAGAAATGAACATAGAGGTCTATCTTGGCCATTTATTAGCATTTTTCATCCCAAGAGGAGCCTAAACAGGGGTTTTTGGACACAATGGAAACATTATTTTTTTTATTTGAGCATTGTGTGTTGATATAATTTACATTTTGAGAGCAAACATTGGAAGATGGACCCAGATATGTAGCCTAGGAGGGGTGAAATCCATCATCAAATTGTTGTTTTATGATGCTACATGTTGTCTATTTTTCTTTGGTTATATCTGCAAAAATTACCTAAAAATCACTAATTTTATGTGATTTTTCAATTCTGATCTATTTCCCACAGGACATAAACTAGCTTACAAATTTTTTCAAGAAAACTTCAATTTTTTTTAATTTTAGATCACTTTGGTATCAGAGCACGGATTTTTTGAATGTTTGACTATTTGTGCAAGTGTTTTTTAATGATTACAAGGTCTAAGTTGAGAAGAGGAGGAGGCTTTCTTGAAGAACCTAAACTTCAAATTGGTTCAAGGAGGTCACAAAGTCCAAAAGCTCCACCAGCCATGGCACACAAAGAATGATTTGAGCTTATGTTTTAGGGTGAGACAGCTTTTAGAAAGGATTTCTATGACATGTTTCAGATGGTGAAATTATTGTACAATGAGAGTACAATAAGGTTTCAAGGAGAGAGTTCAAATTAAAAAAAAAAGGTAATGATGGTGATGGGATCAAGCCTCCACTTCCATATCCTCTTTCACCTCCATCCTCACCTCCTTCTTCACCTCATTCAACACCTAGACATACTCCTAGATCTCCAAAAGGACACACTAAGTCTCCTTTGCTTAAGCTTGATGTCAAGTTTGAATTGCCTATGTGCAATGGGGAAGAAAATGATGAAAAATTGGATAATTGCGTTCGTCAAATTGAACTCTATTGGTGGATTAAAAAGATCAAGGATGATGTTATAAAGATCCAACTTGCTTCTCTTCATTTGGAAAGTTCAAACCTCATCTGGTCAGAGGCCATAAATCAAGAATATTTGAAGAAAATTTGTAAAATTATCTCTTTTTGGAATGATTTTATAGATGCATTAAGAAGTAAATTTAATCCATTACCTTATATGCAAAAATAAATTATGGATTGGAAATTTTTTAGACATGCTAAAGGTCAGTTTCCAAAGTTACACACAAGAATTTAGAGGAAGAGCTTTAATCTTGGGTGTTGATTTATATTCACAAGACACTCTCCTTAAATACATTGGTGAATTACATAGTTATTTGACACATGCTATACTTATGTTTAATCCCACCAATATAGATGAAGTATGTGTTCAAGCAACTCATTTAGAATCAAGAGGCAAGAATTTTCCTCAAGATATTTGCAAGAAACCATTCAATTTTGGAGACAAAGGAAAGGGTAAGTTTAAAGGAAAAGGAAAAAATAAGGCTATAGTCAAGAAAGAGGAAGGTAAAATTACTTGTAAAAATTGTTCAAAATAAGGCCATGATGAATACCATTTTTGGAAATTACATCCAAAAATGATACCAAAGAAGTTCAATAACAAGGGGAAACAAAAGGCTGCTGCTACTACTCAACAAGATCTAGGATCTGATTTAGGTAATGAAACCAAAATCACATCCATGGGAATAAAAGGTAAAGATTCTAATGCAAGTACTATTTCTTCTATTAATCCTATTGATTCTCAAAATGATAAATATATTATTGATCTTTTCCATATCAGGGTCATTACAAAACATACAAAAGTTGATACCTTGTTTGATAGTGGATCCCAAGTCAATCTTATCTCTGAATCTATTGTCAAGAAACTAAACTTAGAAACTACATCTCAAACTAAACCTTATCCTTTGGGTTGGGTATGTGACGATGCCAAATTTCAAGTGACAAGAAAATGTAAACTCAAGTTTGCCATCACTGCAAACATTATTGATGAGGTAGAGCTTGATGTTGTAACACTTGAAAAATGTGGAATTGTTTTAGGAAGTCCATTAGGGGAATTTTGAGGTCTAAAATGGGCCTCCTAAGAAAAATGTACAACCAAAATAAACTTTATAAGAACCAATAGTATTCAAGATGATGATGTCAACCATGGGGGATGATTCACCATTTTTTAAGTAAAAGGGTAAAATGATTAAAAAATAATAAAATAATAAAACTACTTTTTCAACTCATATTTTCAACTTATCTCCCAAATTTTTTACTCACATTTCGAGTGGGAGTACTCATTGGATGAAAAAAATAATTCCTCATCCAAGGAGTACCCATGTTGCATACTTTTTATGGACCCTACTAAGTGAAAAATGAGAAATACATGAAAATACGTGATTGCAATCACATTTTTCATGTATTCCTCATTTTTCGTGTAGCAGGGTCCATCACAAGTATGCAACGTGGGTACTCCTTAGATGAGGAATTAAATTTTTCATCCAATGAGTATTCCCGCTCGAAATTTGAGTAAAAACTTTGGGAGATAAGTTGAAAATACAAGTTGAAAAGGTAGTTTTTTTCATTTTTTCCTCTAAAATTTGACGATGTTATCAAATCTTATTTTATTATTTCCACTATTATTTTATAATTTCCTTAGGAGGCCCATTTTAGACCTCAAGATTCCCCTAATGCAATACTTGTATGACTGGAAAGCCATATTCTATCATCATGAGAAAAAATATCATATTTTTAAAGATGGATTTGAGTATATTCTTAGAGAACATCACAAGAATATGAAATTATCTCTTGTAAGTGCTAGTCAAATGAAAAGGCTTTTAAATGCTAGTAATAATTTTGTATTGTTGATGAGTAAAGATAAAGGCACTTCTGAATTTGAAGCTTTCACAGGATGTGATTCTAAACTCAAGCATGATTTGGTTGAAGTTGCTGACACTTATGTCAAGATTTTTTAGGAACCTGAAGGGTTTCCTCCAAAAATAGGAATCCAACATGAGATTGATTTGCAGCAGGATGCACCACTTCCAAATATTGGCATGTACAAAATGTTAGCTTTGGAGAATGTAGAAATCAATAAGTATATTCAAGAGGTTCTTGACAAAGGAGTCATCAGACCTAGAACATCTCCTTATGGGTATCCCATTGTATTGGTTCCAAAGAAGGATGGTACATGGCACATTTGTGTGGATTTTAGAGCTTTGAAAAAAATCACAGTAAAAAATCGCTATCCTCTTCCTCACATTGATGATTTGCAAGATCAGTTAAAGGATGTTGTTTTTTTAACTAAGTTAGATTTGAGAAGTGGTTATCATGAGAGTTATGAATGATGTGTTGAGACCATTATTTGATTATTTTTACTTAGTATACTTAGATGATATTCTGATTTTTAGTAAGACTCGTGAAGAGCATGTCAAGCATGTGAAACATGTTTTAGATGTATTGAGAAAAGAGAAATTGTATTTGAATATGTCTAAGTGTGAATTTGGGAAAACCTCTTTGCTTTATTTGGGTCATATTGTAGGAGGGGGTGAATTGAAGATTGAACCCTCAAAATTTGAATTCTTTGTGAATTGGCCTAAACCCAACAATGTTGTAAATATTCCTAATTAGCCCAAGCTAATAGGAATATTTCATTCTATCTTTAATTTTATTTATTGATGAATAAAATGTAAAGGAGGACATGGAAAACTCCTAAAACATAAAAATAAATCAATGCCCAATGTGAACAGAGACAAATTAGGGCTTTCTTAATAAAATCCACTTGTGTGTGAAACAAGTTTGAGCTATTTGACTGGGTCAATAGGACCAAATCTACAGCGCTGTATAGGTTCAATGTATCTCCTAAAGGGACAACACAGTTCTAGAAGGAGGACCTCATGTGAAAGGGGTTAAGTGATTCAAGGTGGTTTAGGGTTTTTCACATCCTCATCTTATAAAAGGAAGGATAAGGCTCAAGGAAAAGGTTGTTGATGATATTTCGAGTTTGAGATTGCTTGAGAAACTCAAACTCTCTTGGTTGTTTAGCTAGAGAGAGAGGAATTTCCTGTTTAGGAATTCCTCTTCTTCCTTGAGGGTCTCTTGGAGGAGATTGTGCTGCATTGATCCACTATCTGGAATTTTGGCCAAGCTTCACCTTACATTATAGCACTGCTTATGTTGAGGGTTGAGCTGTCTTCTGAGTTGCAGCAAGTGGAATTAGATCTATTCAGATCTGAAGAGTTCTATTGCATCTTTTCAGTGGGGAAGTCATCTAAACCATTGGTAGGAGTGCAATAGCTCTTTTGAGCCTCAGATTATTATCTTGGCATCAGACCAAAGTGTGCTCCACTTCTTCAGTGCAGTCAAAGTTGCAGTGTACATTTGATAGCAGTTTGGAGGAGAGATCTCCGGTGGAAGGACTCCTTTCCTTCACTGTGGTGTCCGTGGATTAGCCAACCAATCCATGTTCTATTTTCAGATCTGATCTGCTGTGTATCATATTCTTCAGAAATTTTTGAATATTACTACAAATCTAAGGTGTAGATCTCAGATCTATTCATTGTTAGTCATCTTCTGCTGAGATCCCCAAGGTGAATGTACCAAAAAGCTATTTTTGCATATAGATCCCATTTTGATCTATGATTTTATGTTCAGATATTTTTTAGATCTAAACTATAATGAAACACTACTTCAGCCACCTGTAGATTATGCTGTTTAGCTTTTCAGTCTCATGCCATGGCTGCAACACTTCATTTTGTGGCCTTTCTTCATGTATAAATATGTCCTTTCTAATATAAAGCCATTGAATCATATTATGAACTTTAAATACTGATATTACATCATTATTTCAGTTAAACCCTCCAGAAAATCACGCTGTAGAAGCTTAAGCACTTTCTGCATAATATAAGTAATGGGAAATCAGGGTTTTTAAGCCTAGTTGAGGAAGGAGGAAATGTTTAACTTAGCTAGACTTATTTTTTTGAGCTGAAATTCGGAGAATAGATCCCTCATGACCTAATATAAAATAAAATCCCACCATTTCTCTTATTTGTATGCAGATCTATGAATATACTCATTTTAGGGCCAAAATCATCACTTTTCCCCACCTTTTTGCCCATAAAACGATGTATAATGTTGCTGCTGCATATTTAAATGAAGGTTAAGTGTTTTGAAATTTGTATCAAACATAATTCTATAGCTACACATTGGTAATAACTCATATTATTCCCAATTTTTAGTTTTTCCTTAATTTGGAATATTACAGTGGTATTAGAGCAAGATCTTTGGCTCAGCCTGTGGCTTAAAGCCAAAGTGATGTAGAGCAAGGAGAAAGATCAGAATTATAAAGAAAATGAGTTTTACCTCATCATATTCTAGATCCATGAAGAGCCTCTTCAAGGAGGGTAGACAGACAAAGGAGGAAGAAGAAGAAAATGAAACTCCTAGAGGTTTTCAAGGAGAAGAAAGTTGCAATGAGACCTGTAGAAGGTTTCAAGAAGGAGAGGAAGACCCATGCACTTCCTACCCTCACAAATAATATGCATTGTACAGAAAAAATAAAAGCATGGCTCCACCACTTGGAAGAATGACAGAAGAGGAGATATCCCTGCTCCTTTTCCAAACCATGAAGGGTATTGAAGAAGATCTCAAGGAGATTGAAAGGGTGGAGACTTGTACCAGTGCTAGCAAAAAATTGGAAGAGAAGCATTCAATAATGGAGGAAGACTACATAGTTGCAGAAGAATCTCTTGCTTCTACATCCCACCAAGGTGTGATTAAAAATTCATCTGTTGTCATTTCAGCACATTGTATGAAGAGATCTACTTCTCTGTATGTTGTTGATTTAGAGCAACAAAGTTGCACTGTGTTGTGCAAGAGCAGTAAGGAAGAAAGGAGGCACCATTCCTCATGGGGACATTCAAATTGTAGCTTCATTCATGGAGCAATGGAGGAAGAAATGATGAGTGGTAGACATCTTGAAGTGAGAAACCTTTTCTCCTTTCCAGATGCGTCTTTCTCAATGAGCACTCCCCAGCTCAAAGAGAAACTTCTACCTGCAGAAGATCTAGAACCTCAATGGTTTTGGAAGAACATAGATGAGAGGTCTTTTATTGAAGATATCAAAGGGATTTCATTTCAAAATCCCTTGAAATGCAGAAGATGTGAAACCATGAGGACACAAAGAGGAGATGGGGAAGAGGGCCAGCCTCATTCCTGTCCATTGCAGAAGGTTGAAACACCTAGGAAGGTGATTGTATTGCGCAAAGGAAGCATGGAGGGTCTTCTCCACTCATGTATTCAGTCATATCTCATTGAGGAGGTCTCATTATGTGAATATTATGGAACCATCCATGGGACACATGTGTCATCTCTATCAAAGGATGAGATCCTGAAGATTGCAGAAGGCAAAGAGGAGGGCAAGCTTCACATGGTAAGAAAAATTTTTCCCTCTTTATTTCAGCACAATAATGCAAAAATAAGGCAAGGTGATCCATTCAAGCAAAGCAAGGACACATCAGTCCATACATCCTTCCATGACCTATCCCTTGATGTCTCCTTACTTGAAGGAATTCCACCAAGGAGTTCCCATGATGAGCAGAAGAGAAAAGTGTTCCCTAAACCTTGTGCATCAATGTCATCTCTTTCTAAGAGGGAAGCCAACACAACATTGGATACTTTGGGTAAGAAGCATGCTTATGTAAATCACATTTTATTTTATGATTGCATGTATTCTCTTACTTTATATTTGCAGGCCATAACTCCTAAGGGGAGTGTTTTACCTTACAAGCTTCATGGCCAACTACGGGCCAATATTATTTTCAAATATGGCTACTCCCTTGATGGGATAAGGGAGGTGTTGCAACATGATGGGTGCTTCCCAAAAGCACCAAATATACATTTCACTTACATCCATGGTGAAATGATAAGAGCAGCAAGCAAGTGGCATGTAGTCCACTTACCACATCTAGATCTTAAGCGGGAAGGAGATCACCTGCACTGGTTCTTATTGGGTGAGTTTAGGAATCACCCAAAGTTTTTGATTTTCTTGTCTCATGCCATGTACTCCAAGAGAATAATGCATAAGAAGAAGGTGTGTTTGTTTTGGTTGATGAGGAGAGATTATGGACACCCCATGTTGAATTTCATGTCCATACATCTACTTGTATTCATGTTGTATGTACATGTATTTCTATTTAGAATGAATGTCATAATCATGTATGTACTTTGGGTTGGGAGAAGATGTAACCTTCTCATGAAATGGCATATGGGAGCATGTTTATGTCATGATGTTAATGATGCTCCAATATTTATTGTAAACATGAGGGGAGGAATGATACATTGGATGAATGTATCCATTGGGAGTGCAATTCCCCATATTCATTTGCATTTTAAGAGGAGGATGGAACCTTATATGGCTGCTGCATTGTGTATTGTGTTATGTTATGAAAAAGGTCATGTATTGAGTTTGTGTCATGAAAGGAAGTCTCTCACATGGGAGAAATTGGAGCTTGACATGTGTTGCTTGAATTCCATTCAGCCAACACTCATTATCCTCTATCATTTCCAAGCTTTGAAGAAGCTTATTTCAGCAAACAAGTGGTGGGATGGACCCTTATTATGCTATGATTTGAAGCAGCATGGGAAGGGAAACTTTACACCTAACACCTTTGGCATGGAAGGGGGCCAAAAGGAAGAGTCAAATCAGCTCACTCTTTCTTCTTTTGAGGAAGAGAATAGATCCATGCACCACTCCATTGATGGGAGGAGGATTGTTGGTGAAGAACATGATCATGTTACATATGTTTTATATTATGATTTCATGTACTCTTACACCATGTTTTTGCAGGCCATGACTCCAAGGAGGAGTGTTATATCATGTGAGCCTCTTGGCCAATATTGGGCCCCAAAAATTTCTTAATTGGGCCACTCCATTGAGAAGAAAAGGGAGATTTTGCAAGATGATGGGTGCTTCCCCAAAGCACCAAACATATATCACACTTTCAGCCATGGTGATATGATGTGGGAAGCAAGTAAGTGGTGGGAATACCACTTACCATATCTACATTTGATGCAAGCAGGGGATGCCTTGCTTTGGTCCCACATGTGGGACTATGACCCACCTCCATATGTGCAATTTTATGTTTTCAAGCACATTGTTTTGATTCCCTATCTTGATAATGTACTTGTAATTCTATAGGGATGTATGGGGAAAGAAGGAAGGATGGCATGTGCCTCATGGGATGGATACCCTCCATGTACTTTATGTTTTCTTGTTTCAGGGAGAGCATGGGTGCAAACCATGTTTGTTTCATATGATCTATTGTCTCCTTATGGGATGAGCTATTTGCATCTCATGAGAACCTTGGAGGAGCAAGACATGGATGGATGGATTGGTGAGCACTTGGCTTCTGGGGGAATCTTATCTTATGTTGGTGTCACCAAGGAGGAGATTTTTCAGCACTAACCTTGCAGTTGCTTGAGGAAAAGAAACAATTTTGGAAGGGAGGACTGTAATATTCCTAATTAGCCCAAGCTAATAGGAATATTTCATTCTATCTTTAATTTTATTTATTGATGAATAAAATGTAAAGGAGAACATGAAAAACTCCTAAAACATAAAAATAAATCAATGCCCAATGTGAACAGAGACAAATCAGGGCTTTCTTAATAAAAACCACTTGTGTGTGAAATAGGTTTGAGCTATTTGACTGGGTCAACAGGACCAAATCTACAACGCTGTCTAGGTTCAATGTATCTCCTAAAGGGACATCGCAGTTCTAGAAGGAGGACCTCATGTGAAAGGGGTTAAGTGATTCAAGGTGGTTTAGGATTTTGCACATCCTCATCTTATAAAAGGAAGGAGAAGGCTCAAGGAAAAGGTTATTGATGATATTTCTATTTTGAGATTTCTTGAGCAACTCAAACTCTCTTGGCTGTTTAGCTAGAGAGAGAGGAATTTCCTGTTTAGGAATTACTCTTCTTCCTTGAGGGTATCTTGGAGGAGATTGTGCTACATTGATCCACTATCTGGAATTTTGGCCAATCTTCACCTTACATTATAGTGCTGCTCATGTTGAGGGTTGAGTTTTCTTGTGAGCTGCAGCAAGTGGAATCAGATCTATTCAGATCTGAAGAGTTCTATTGCATCTTTTCAGTGGGGAAGTCATCTAAACCATTGGCAGGAGTGAAATAGATGTTTTGAGCCTCAGATTATTATCTTGGCATAATGCCAAAGTGTGCTCCACTTCTTCAATGTAGTCACTTGAGGAAATTGCATCCTCTTTGCAGTCAAAGTTTCAATGTACATTGATAGTAGTTTGGAGGAGATATCTCCGATGGAAAGACTCCTTTCCTTCACTGTGGTGATCCGTGGATTGGCCAACCAATCTGTGTTCTATTTTCAGATCTGATATGTTTTGTATCATATTCTTAAGAAATTTTTTAAGATTACTGCATATCTATGGTGTAGATCTCAGATCTATTCATTGTTAGTCATCTTCTTCTGAGATCCCCAAGGGGAATGTACTAAAAAGCTCTTTTTGTATATAGATCCCATTTTGATCTGTGATTTTATATTCATATCTATTATAGATATAAAATATAATGAAACACTACTTTGACGACCTGTAAATTACGCTGTTTAGCTTTTCTGTCTGATGCCATGGTTGCAGCACTTCATTTTGTGGCCTTTCTTCATGTATAAATCTGTATTTTCTAATATAAAGCCATTGAATCATATTTTGAACTTGAAATACTGATATTACATCATTATTTCAATTAAACCCTTTAGAAAATCACGCTGTAGAAGCTTCAACACTTTTTGCATAATTTAAGTCATGGGAAATCAGGGTTTTTAAGCCTAGTTGAGGAAGGAGGAACTATTTAACTTATCTGGACTTATTTTTTTGAGCTTAAATTTAGTGCATAGGTCCCTCATGACCCAATATAAAATAACCTCCCTCCATTTCTCTTATTTTTACGCAGATTTCTGAATATACTCATTTTAGGGCCAAAATCATCACTTTTCCCCACATTTTTGCCCATAAAACGCTGTATAAGGTTGATGCTGCATATTTAAACGAAGTTTAAGTGTTTTTACATCTATATCATACATAATTATGTAGCTTCAAATTGGTAATAACTCTGATTATTCCCAATCTGTAGCTGTTCCTATATTTGTAATAGAAGTTAGGATCTTTTTGGGAGAAACCGAATATATGAGAAAAGTTATAAATAAATTATCATTTATTGTAGCACCATTACATGATTTGATAAGTGTGGAACAAGTATTTCAGTGTGGAGGAAAGTAGCAGAAATCCCTCGACCCTTTTAAAGAGAAAATAAATATAACACCGGTTCTAGCACTTCCAGATCTTAAATAGTCATTTGAGATTCAAACCAATGCAAGAAATTATGCCATGAGATAAATTTTGATGCAGCATGGTAAGGTTATTTTTTATCATTATGAAACCTTTACCAATGCAGTAATTAACTATCCAACTTATGATAAAGAGTTGTATGCTTTGGTACAAAGCGCGAACAAATGGAAGCACTATTTGATGGGTAAATGAATTATTATTCATATTAACCATCAACCTTTACAATATTTACAATAAAATACCAAGATAAAACAAGCTAGAAATTTTAGGTGGATGGGATTCCTATAGCAATTTCATTTGGTAATCAGGTACAAGAAAAGTATATACAACAAAGTTGTTGATATATTATCAAGGCTTGTTGTTAATGCATCTGTCATTCTTAAGCAGAGCTCAATCATGTGTAACACCCTCCTCCCACATCTACCCAAGTAAATGTCCAACCTGGGTAAACATGCGACGAGAGGCTAGTATGATGAGATTCCACCTCCTAGGTGACCTTAAGGAAGAGGAATCGACAAAAACACATCTCACATACATTATACATCAACAATAATACCCCCAGGAGCTAACCCAATAATTTAGGCATCCTTCCCTTGGGTCCCATTGAGATTTTGAGCCCTTAAATCTCTCGACGCATGCAAAAACCTACATGTATGCGTCTAGGAGGCTTTGGACGCATGCTCAAGCCTGCATGCTACATACGGGGACTATTTTCAATAGTGGTGTGCCATAGTTTGCATAATTTAAGGCACTTTTCAAGCCCATAATTCCATCCACTACATAGAACTTGCTGTAACTTCCAGCATCCATTAAATACATGATGACAAGGCTAGTACAAAAAAAAAAACCCAGGACTAAGCCTGACCATCCCCAATCGGGACTGAAATTTTCTCAAGCATGTCACAAATATGAAAGCTACGGGTGTAAACAATAGACCTGAGCATAGGGGTCTCAGACTTATCTGGGAATCAATAAGAAGAAGTGTTCCCTTGTATTATTAGCTCCAATATCATCTATTAGGTCATAGCTACATCATTCATTCATTTACAAATCAAAACATGAGGAGAGCCATACATCATCGCTATCATAACACATTCTTATAACCAACATAATAACAACAAAAATCTCAAGGATACATCAGCCATAAAATCCACACGATAAAAAAATATTTACCCATCAATACAAGAAGAAAATATCTCTTATTTCCATAAGAAAAATGCAACCAGGTTTGGTACTTCGACGTTCCAACCAACCATAGACATGGTTGAGCCAAATATCTCTTTAGCTAGTCACCCCTGTGCCATATTCCAAGCATGAATGTGGGATCTCCTAGTCCAAACCATCAAAACCAAACTAGGGCTTCCAGAGGACAAACCACCTCAACCCTCAACCAGTGATTCCACCTCACGGTCGAACATAAAAACCATCATGGATCGGTCTCCACCAAAGTTGTTCCAAGGCTCCCAAATGTTTTTTCCAACGAGGGTTTCCAGGACTAGTAACTCAACCATAGTTGTTATAGGGCTTCCAAAGTGTTTTTCCAACCAGGGCTTCCATGACTAGTAACTCAACCCACCTAGGGCTTCCAAAGCATTTGTCCAACCATGGCTTCCAAGACTAGTAACTCAACCCACAATTATCCTACTCTTCCTTTTCCTTCTTGCTCCAATTCACCAAGTATGCCAGACCCTCCAAAAGTGATTCAAGAAAACTCCAAGTATCCAAGAGTATGAGAGAGAGAGAGAGAGAGAGAGAGAGAGAGAGAGAGAGAGAGAGAGAGAGAGAGAGAGAAAGAATAAAAGAGAGATCCACCATAGAACTAAAAAAGTCTTGTCCATTGATCCTGATAATACTTTTTATTAATGAGGCCTCTATTTTCTTCATTTTCCATTATTTTCCTCCTCACATGCAACCTGTGACATTTCACCTCCCTTTTCTCCTATTTTCCTTTATTTTCATAAATAAAATTCCAATTAATGCATCATGCATTTCCAAAGCCTTTGCCAATTTCCTTTAGACATAATAAACTGAATGAACACCCACTAGGATGTTTTTCTCAACATTAAACTTGGAATACATGTCCCATCCACATGGTATTATATATTTTACATGGATTTTTAACTAGGGTTGTTACAGAACCCTCCCCCTTGGGGGAACACCATCATCGGTGTTTAGTCACACCTATAAACCAGAAAATAACTAAAAACAAAACATACTTCCCATGGAGCTTTATAACATAGCTTGTTGTAGTATTTAAATTTACATCCTATTGAAAACATGACAATCATATTGTTTACTGGAGATTTATAACACAACTCATTACGGTATTTACAATAAAAACCACATATACTGAAGAACATTTTCTTCAACTAGAAAATAACCATACTGTCTATGTAGCTTTATAAATAACTTGATATAGTATTTACAATAATATAGACATATACACATTTTATCAACTAGCAAATGAAAGGATATGATGCCCATATCAGCATCAAGCTAACCCAAAGGTTCACACCTCCACCCTCAAATTAATACTAGGATTCACCTCCTTTTGAGGAAGTCTAGAATCCACTATCAAAGTCAAATTTTGCATCCAATGTCCAATTCTACAATCCTATGCTACTGTACCCTCAATGAAAAATTACTGACTCATTGTTCTAGGGCACACCCCCAATGTGCATCTAATTCCATCTGGAAATGATAATGAACAAAAAAAATCTATCCCCGACCTTCCCTTATCTGCTACACAGTCCCTTGGGCAATCCAGTCACCCCCTTCCGTGCAGTCACACACCTTCCAAGTTTTGGTGGCACCCCCATCCCGGGCAGTACATCCCCTGACAAAGCTTCCTCACATCGGAAGTTACAAAAACCAACGCATATCCATGCCTAAAAACCATCATACCGGTCATATCATGCTCATGGAAATCACTAGACACTATTGGGTACTAGTGTCCCACAATGGCCCTGCTCCTAAAGTGCTTTACCAATGTACTACTACATGTTCCAATTCCTTTTGTTGATGTTGCTAGTTCTTGTAGTCAGTTTCAACCATCCAACTGGGAATTTCTATGCTTCCTATATCAAGCACATATCTTCCATTAGATTCAAAATAAATTGAAATAAATTCACATCAAACCTCATTGGTAGATCGTCAATAAGTTACACTCGCAATTCTGTTCACTTCATTTCACAACAATTCAAACCAATTGTTTGATCAAATCATCATGTATAACCACATCACATATGGTTAGCTCAAAACATAAAAATCATAAATTAAAATCATGAATCACATTAAATCACCATAAACCATAATCATAAATCACACATAACCTCATTAGTCAGAATTGTAGATCAATTGCATAATAGAACTAAAATAAAATATTGATACTTGTCCTTCTTCGGTCCTTACTTCTTTTTTATGTACACACACTAGATTGGTTGCCACACACGAAAAGAACCCAGTTCCCTTTCTTCTCTTTACTCACATACACAAACACAGAATGTACAACACGTACATCCAAACAAGGTGTACAACACCACACAATACATACACCCATGCTAGGTGTACCCCACAACATAATACATGTACATACACATACACCTACACCTAGTGTACAATACAACACAATACATACACCTACAGTCAACACAATATATGTACATACACATACACCTACACCTAGTGTACAATACAACACAATACATACACCTACACTCAACACAATATATGTACATACACATACACCTACACCTAGTGTACAATAAAACACAATACATATGCATACACCGACATACAACACATACACCTACAGCTGGTGTATAATACAACACAATACATATACATATACATATACAAATTACAACAAAATGAATACACATGTCACAATACCATGACTACACCATGCACATACATAGTACTGCATGCCCACAACACAACATGTATGACATGCACACAGTACCACATGTATAACAGTGCCATATGCACAACATGTACACAACAATACCTACACACTGTGTGCACAAAATCACATGTACACGAGACCTCTACACAACTCCAAGTGTACACCGTACTGCATGTACAATATGTACACAACACCACATGTATAGGGCACCACATGCACTACCTGCACAAAATCTACACAACACCACATGTACACAATGCCACATCAATGACATGTACACGATACCACCTGCACACAACACCATATGTAAAACGTGTAAAAATTCCCATATGCACACAACACCGCATGTACAATCATGCACACAACACCATATGTACAATATACACACAACACCATGTGTACATAACACTGCATATGAAAAATGTACATAGAACCATACGTACACAACACCACATATCCAACATGCGCAAAACACCATATGCACACAACACCGCATATCCAACATGCGCACAGTATGATATGTACACAACAGCACATATCCAACATGTACATAGCAACATCTATACCTAGCTGCATACACAATATACACAAAACACCATATATACAATAGACATACAACATCATATGTACACAATACTACATATGTTATGTGTACACATCACCATAGGTACAACCACTGAATATAAAACATGCGCAACATATACATAACAATAGCACTATATATCCATAGACCACACAGTGACCCCACAAGCAACCTTGCTTCTAGTGTCTTTCCACCATTTGTGCTTATCCTAGCATGTCGCAGATCACACTACTTTCTCTTCGTTGATGTAATCCTCAACATTACCTATCCATAACATAAAATTCACTATCCTTAGCTAGAACTTGGAAAAGAGGGGCAACTATCTTAGAAAAAAATTCAATGAATCTTCTATAGTAACTAGCATGTCCTAAAAAACCTCTTAGTTCCCTTTGAGTTTTGGGTGCAGGAAGATGCAGAATGATTTCAATCTTTTTCGGATCAACCTGGATACCTTTATCAGAAATCAAATGGCCAAGTATCACTCCCAATTTGCACATTAATCTACATTTCTTGTCACTCAAGGCGAGATGGGCTTCCTAACAATGGAGAAGTACTTTCTCCATATTTTTGAGAGCTTCCTGAAAGAATCACCAAACACAGAAAAGTCATCCATATAAATTTCTACAAATTCTAGATCAGCAAAAATGGCCAGGACTGCCCTTTGAAAGGTAGCCGGGGCATTACATAAACCAAAGGGAAGCACTTTATAAGCAAATGTACCCCATGGACATGTAAAAGTAGTTTTATCCTGATCTTCAGGTGCAATCTGTATTTGGTTATAGCCACTGAAGCCATCCAAAAAGGAAAAATATTTCTTTCCTGCAAGGGTATCAAGCACCTGGTCAATGAAAGGGAGAGGGAAGTAATCTTTGAGAGTGGCTTTGTTTAATTCTCGATAATCAATACAAATACACCATCTTCCATCTTTCTTAGGTACTAGCACTAATGGAGAGACCCACTGACTATCGGAAATAGGATAGATAAAATTGGCATCCAAGAGTTTTTTTACTTCTTCCTTCATAATATCTCTTAGAGCTGGATTCATTCACCTTTGGGGTTGTCGGACAGGTCAGGTTCCTTCCTGAATATAGATATGATGTGTACAAGTTTCAGGAGGAATACCCTTCATATCTTCATAGCCCCAAGCAAAGGCACTAAGATGGTTTTGCAACAAATTCACAAGCTGCTCCTGCTGAGATGAGTCCAAATCTGAACTAATATGCAAGGACTTACCAGGGCTAATCTCAACAGGAGTGGTATCAGGCTCAGGAGTACTCAAGGGAGTGGTCAAATGAAACGGTACAGAAGAATGAGAATCATGATTATCTTGAAAATCTAGGCTGAAAATCCGGCTCAATGGCTCAAAATTAGGCATAGTGTCTAGATTATTCAGGAAATCTTGAATCTCATCTTCTTGTGAAGACCCAGTATAATGATGGATAAGGGAAATGGGCTGAGTCTCCTCATCACTGCTTTGATCCAACCATAAAGTATCTCGAAGGTCCTGAATGGATCTGGCAGGGGGGTATAAGGTAACTTTCTTCCTAGAATCTCCATGCGAAATATACATATCACCGGAACGACATCCAATATATGCATCGGCCGTAGCAAGCCATGGTCGACCCAAGATCAAGGGATGTCCTCCTACTGGGTTCTTTGGCTGAAGCACAATGAAATCAGCAGGATATTCCCAAGAATCTAATGAGATGATCACATCGTCCAATACTCCTTCTGGCTTAATTTTAGATCTATCTGCTAATTCAAGCACAGTGGGAGTAGGGCGAAGATGAGATAACCAAAGTTGATCCATGGTTTGCTTAGTCATGACATTAATGGCTGCCCCCAGGTCTATAAGAACATGAGAGACAAGGACATTACCAATCTGAACTGAGACAATAGGGTTCCCAGGATCAATATATTTTTCCATAGACACACATCTTGTCATCAACTCTGCTACCCTACCAACAAATTGAATGGTTTGGGGTTCCAATCTCTTCCTCCTGGGTTTCTTGAGACAAATTTCCTTAATAATATTGGTACAAATGGGGATCACTTTGATGGCTTGAAGCAAAGGTATCTTAATGAAAATATTCCGAAGCTCGGATGCCAAACTAGTCTCAGAAATAGGCTCACTCCTTTCCATTAGTAGCCTCTTAATTGGGAAGGGAGGCTGGTTAGAAGAAGATCGCAAGGATTCAGAGGGTAAGGGCTGCTTAGTGACACCTTTCGGAGAATGGTTAAGAGTTTCCTCTTCTCCTTTCTCTTCAACGATCACCATAGGTTGCTTCTGATTTTCTGATGTTACAGTCCTTCCCAATCTTAATTGAATATCATGAACCCCAACTGGAATAGACTGGTATTTGAATGGTAAAGGTGGGTTTGTTACATAGATCATTTTCACTGCTTTATTATTATTAGGATTGGGCATAGGTTGAGTAGGAAACTAAGGAGGTCGAAATGGTGGAGGTAAAGGCAATGGTGGAGTGGACTGACTCGGAAGTTGAGGCATTGAATAAGGTGCATGTGTAGATGGGTATGACTGCATAGGTGGCTGATAGGAATATGGAGAATGAGTTGACCCTTTCCAACCTTGTTGCCATGGTTGAGAAGGTTGCCCATGTTGATATTGATTCCCATATTGCCACTTCTGATGAGAGTTAGGATAAGAATATGCATGTGAATTATAACCAAAATAGTGTGGAGAAAATTCAGAAGCCATACCTGTACCTACCTGAGGCCAATTCCTTCTTGCTCCCATAGCATTCAAGTATTCAGCTTCAGGTTGTCCCCCTGTAAATACAACTTTAAGTCCTATTATAGAGGGACATTTTTCTGTGATATGGTCTTCTGCACAAATAGCACACTTATTAGTTTCTTTCAAATTAAGAGGACACTCTTTAGGAGGATTCTTGTCTCTACATTTAGGATAGAAAATACATAATGACTCTTGTTCCTTCATAAGTTTTTGATGGAATTTTAAAGAGTCTAACTGTTTGGTAACAATATTCATTATATCAATTTTCATATTTTCCATTTTATTTTCTAGTCCAATAATCATAGCATCAGTAGATTAATTTTTTCTATTTCTATTTTGAGTTCCTCTACCAAATCTATATTTATTTCTTGAAAATTTCTTGCATAATTCACAAATTTGTTCAAAAGTTTGCTAAGAAATATCACCTTGTCCTAACAGATTTAAATTATTTCTAGCATTATCAGTAAGTCCTCTTAAGAACAAGGTTCTAATAGTACTGGGATCAAACTTAAGTTTCGACCTTTGTAAAATATACATAAATCTTTCTAGGTAATCTTCAAGAGTTTCATCATCATCCTATATGATCATAACAATCTCATCCTGCATGTCCCAACTTTTGCAATATTCTTGATATTTAGACAAAAACACTCTCTTCATCTGATCCCAAAAGTTTATAGTGTTTCCTCCCAACCCCATAAACCAGCGTAGAGCTAAGTCCTTGAGAGTAACAAGAAATAATCGTAACTTTTGGGCATCAGTTGAATAATCATAACTTCTACACAGAATATCAAACTCGAATAGAAAAGAGTCAGGATCTTCATGAACTTTACCATGGAAATGAGGGAGAGATGATGGTGGAATATTCTTCATTTGCACCACAGTATCAGGATCCACAATTGGAAACACAAAAATGGATTGTTCTCTACTTACCTGGTTTTCACCATTTCCTTCCAAATTATCTTCATGGTCCACCATTGTTTCCCTTTTACTTGTACTGCTCTCAATAGGCTGATCCAAACTTGAGATGTTGACACCAGAATCTAGGTAGATTGTTCCTGTGTGATGGGTTTTAATTGGATTGGGCTTCCTGCTTATAGAAGGAGACCCAATATGAGAATTTTTTTCAAAATTCTTTTGGCCCTTAATGGGCTTCGAACCCTTACCTTTTCTAGGCATTCATTTCAAGAAAGGAAAAAATAGCAACAACTTCTAGTAAAAATGCTATCAGAAATCAATTAACACCAGTAAAATTCCGTAAAAGAAGCTTTTTCCAAACAGTACTGCAAAAAAAATAAGAAAAACTACCTCTATTGTATAATCAGAAAATTCTTACAAAATCAAATCGCCTCCTCGGCAACGACGCCAAAATGTTGGGTGTGGGAATTACACTTAAGCAGACTCCTCAACACTTAATTTGTCAACCCGAGGGATTTGTAAACTTATAGACGAAGCACAGGAAATGCGAGAGATGGTATGAATCTTCTTAATATAAATCCCTACTTTCTTTAAAGGAAATATTGTAGAATCAAATTAAAAAGAGAAAATAAAGGCAACTTGAACCATCAAAAAATAATCTAAGAATGGAACAAGAAAGAATGCATTTTCAAGAGGGATTTAAAGATTAAAGGAAATCACTCAAATTGATTATTGTTTAACTATTGAGTATGTGTTTTTCTTTAGCAGAGACACTTAGTAGTCTAATCAAATGGGCCCTTAAATCTGCTCCTTCAGAGATCTCCTTCTTGCACTAATTTGTCCTGCACTTCCACAGTGTGCTTGCACTAGTGCAGGAACATAGATATATGTAGAAGGTATAGATAGTGTCTTTACTAAAGAGTTTTTTACTTCATGCAAGGGCTTGAACTTGTCCAGGTTCAAAGCACTCAGATCTTATGGCAAGAAACGAGTTCTTTCATCGGATCAGAGCTTCCTGCATTTAACATTTAATTCTTAGAATGAGTGTTTAATTATTGCAAGTGCTATTATACTGTTAAATCAAATTGCACCCATAAAAATTGAATGTTTTTGGTCTTAATAGAATGCAGAAATAAATAAACAATAAATATATATATTTATCCTGTCATAAGCATTTAATGAAATAAAGAGGGTTGCGGGAAGTTAAACTAAGAAATTTTGCTGCATCACACCAATGTGCACTGGTGCAAGTTCATTTCTCTTGCTTAGACCAGGTGGGAAAAACCAATCAAGTAGAGTTGTAGAAAAAGATATCACACCAACATGCACTGGTGCAGGTTCATTTCTCCTGCTTGGATTAGGCGGCGAAAAACCAATCAAGCAGAGTTGCAGAAAAAGAGATATCACACCAACGTGCACTGGTGCAGGTTCATTTCTCCCACTTGGACGAGGCAGAAAAACACCAATCTGAAATCAAGTGCAGGAAAAAAAATTGTAGGAAAAGGAAAGTTATATACTTCACACAACGGATCCGCTTGCACTCAGACAGGAATACATGTGCTTAAGATTAAATCACACTTGACAATGTAAACACAAGTTACAAGAAAACACGAAATGGGGTAAACGTGTTGGGTTGGCTGGGCCCTAGTCAACCAGCACGTTTCCCTTTTAAATAGAAACGCTGCTCAGTACCTTAATTAATTCATCAACTCAATACATAAACATGATTTTTGAAAAATGAGGCGGAGCTCCTTTTATTAATTCACTGAGGTAAGTACATACATTAAGGCATCGTCCATCCCAGATTTGGGCGATAACAAAATACAACAACCTGCTACCACCTCTCGGTTTTGTTTTTGTTCTCCTCTACTACCAAAACTTTTCCTCCCCTTTAGTCCTATTTACATTCTACATTATATAGACCTTTGGCCAAAGGCCAAAATAGATCCTTTAACTAATTATAGAACCAAACGTAGAATTTAGCTTTTCAGTCTTCAAAATTAGGAAGTTAGCAGAACTGGTCGTAGCTAATCTCCAGATTTCACCCTTCATGGATTGGTCTCGGCCACCTTTGGATCACTCTGCTGTCATGGCTGAAGCGGCTCAAGACGAGGTGATGATCAAGGAGGTTTGGATCTACTGCAAGGATTTGCTGTGCTGGCAATGGTGCAAGATCTGATCCTGCACTAGGATCAATGGTCACGGTAAGTACTCTAACTACCAAATAAACATAGGAGATATCAATAAGTTACAAAGAGTGATTAAAAGTAAGAAATCATATAATAAATAATTAATAAATGCCAAGTTGAATTAAAAATATGAAAAATAAAGTTTTTATGGAATATGTCACCGTGCTTGGACTGGTGCAAGATGAGGGTGCATAAAAGAGGTAAAGCAGAGGTAAATGGTTATGATTTAGGAAGGCGAAAATGGAAAAAAGAGAGAAAATTAGGGGGCTAACAAAAATCTTCAAGTCAGGTTTTTATTGGACCTCCCTGTTTGGTGATGTTTACAAAATAGTTAGAAGTTGCTAGAAATGTCAATTGTTTGCAGAAAATAAAAGGTTAGCTCCTCTACCTCTTCTTCCAGTGTTTGTTGAAGAGCCATTTAGACAATAGGGATTAGATTTTATTGGGGAAATTAATCCACCATCAAGTGGGAAGTTTAAATGTATTTTAATTTCTACTGACTATTTCACAAAGTAGGTGGAGGAAATACCTACTAGGAAGGCAAATGATCAAGAAGTAATGAAGTTTCTGGAGGAAAACGTCTTTATCAGGTTTGGGTGTCCCATCAAAATTATAATTGACAATGCCCAAGTATTCAATTTAGTCAGATTCATTAATTTTTTTCACACATATAATGTCATTTTGTCTCATTCTACAGCATATCATCCACAAGGGAATGGACTAGCAGAATCTTCCAACAATACATTCATCAAGATTATGAAGAAAACAGTTAATGAAAATCAGAAAAAATGGGATTCAAAATTGACATTTCCACTTTGGGCAGTAAGGGTGACTATTTTAAGATCTACAGGTAAGTCTCCTTATGAGCTAGTCTATGGTACTCAAGCTTTATTTCCTACTCAGTTGGCAAGATCAATGATTTATTTTCTTCAAGAAGCAGAAGAAGAACCTAATGCATTGGTAAGAAGGCTGAACAAGGTTACAGAATCAAGTGAGAGCAGGAACAAACTCAAAGAAAATTTGATCACCAACCAAGAAAAAATGAAGTCCATTTTTTACAAGAAGGCAAAGGAGATTCGTTTTCAAGCTGGAGATTTGGTATTGAGATGGGATACCAGAAGAGAAGAGAAGGGAAAGCATGGTAAGTTTGATCCACTCTAGTATGGCCTATATAATATTGTAGAGGCTATATCAAATAACATATTCATGCTAGAAAATCTTGATGGAGGAATAGTGGACTTTCCTGTGAATGGGTAGTATTTGAAACATTATTTCCATCATTAAGAGTTCATGGTTCACCATTGTATATATCTAGTTTTCTCATTGTTCATATTTCATTAAACATAATTTGACTTCATGCCCGAAGTGAAGGCACTAATCTGCAGTTCTTAGTGTTTTGTGGCAAAAACACTATCCCTAGGTGGAGCCAGATGTTGTGGCTCATTTGCAATATCCTTTATTTTAAATTTTTCAAAAACACAAAAAATGGAAAATTGTGAAAATGTATGTTAAAAGTATAAAGTTTCACATGATTTAGCATAAAATATGTAATATTTCTATATTAGTTTAAAGTTTAATACTTTAAACTTTTTTATGAAAGCGGATCCCAACACTCATTTAATTAACAAGCAGGTTCATGAGTGGGATCCGATGATTCGTGTGGCAGGCAATAAAAGTGGCAACCTGCGGGCACTTTCAATGTGCGGGTTAACAAGGAGGGTGCCTCCGCAGTTGACGCTGTTGACTGTAGGGCCAATCTAGATCAACGGTTGAGATTTACTACAGAGGCATGAACCCGATGAGCTCTCCATACCTTGAGACCTCCGCGTGTGATGGAGAGGGTAGTTAAGTACGCTATCAACCAGGTCAAGGCATGGTTTGGCTAAAAGATTTTGGCGCGTCAACTCAAAGACGGTCATGTTTACCTACAACCTATACAATATTGCCTTGGCTTTATATGTTACTGTTGTTCTTCCATATTTGATAATTTGTCTACCCTGTGTCTTTCCTTATTGTCTGCCACCTTGTCGTTGTTTGTCACCCCAAGCCAAATTATGGCCAAACGTCCGTCCCTTTTAGGTTCCTCCAGTCACATTCCTCTCATGGACACTGAGAAGGATATTCAATATACTG
Organism: Pinus albicaulis; assembly: GCA_034641835.2. Taxonomy (NCBI): domain Eukaryota; kingdom Viridiplantae; phylum Streptophyta; class Pinopsida; order Pinales; family Pinaceae; genus Pinus; species Pinus albicaulis. The sequence goes on from CM076577.1 coordinate 879,512,088, forward strand.
TATGTTCTTTAGACCACCTCTAGTTCTATCAACGGGTTTTTCTAAATGACAAAGATTCTCCAATTTTCATCGCCATGGTCAAAATAGGCATATTGTCTGCATGCATTCCAAGAACACACCTTTTTCCTGAGTTTATATGTTGGCTAATGTCTGTCATGTACCCAGGCAAGTGTTTCGTGATGAATTTTCATGGAGAAAATGTATTGCAGGTTTCAGCTCTATTATTTCTTCAAGCTCTGTGTTACCCTGAGTCAGAGTCCTATGTCTAATTTATTGATGATTTGTTGATAGAACATTATGATATCCTTGCAGGTCACGAGTTCAATCAATTAATATTTTTCTTGAAGCCAGATATTAAGCAGTTTTTACCTGACGGTAAAGAATTTTCCATGGAGGATTTTGATGAAGAAATCTGACCGGTGCTGAGATTCATTTCAAAGATATTGGGAAAGGAAGATGACAACACAATAGACAAATCAGTTCTGGGAATGTTTGCTTTGATGTTGAAGCCTAGGTTAGTGTTGGATATTCCTTCATATTGGCAAGAAGTTTCCAATACTCAGCTCATGAGCCTATCACTGACTGGGTCATTCATGTTCCCTTCTCTTATTATTTATCTCTTTTTATATCAAAATTTAGAGGAATTCCTGCATCTAGGGTTAAATATCATGAATAAAAATAAAAATAGGCAGTCAGTAGTGTTTTGGACTCACATAGTAAGAAAAAAATAGAATGAGGAGGGTTTACTTGATTTTGTAAACAATTTTATCACTACTACATACAAATTTTTGAATGGGGTTTCTCCCCCATGCTTCCTGCCAAAGGCTCAAGAGTTCTTACAGCTGGGTACAAATTGCAAGTTTGGTGATTCGTATGTTTTTGAAGACCATTCAGAAATTAGACTTTATGGGGCTCATGTAGAACCATACATACTTCCTGTATTTGTGCCTATGAGGTTATTTGCTTTGGAGTTCATTAGGAAAAGTTTAAATGTTGATCAAGTTCATTTTGTGCCTATGAAAAAGGGTCATATGTTTAATCTACCTATGTCAGTGGGTCCCTTTATAGTCAATATGAGACAGATAGCTAATGAAGTCACTATGATGTTAGATAGAATTCATTTATTGTTAGGAGATAAGTGGGCTTATGACCCTCATAAAGTGATTTCAAAAAGGAGGATTGAAAATGGATATTCAACATTTATTCATGAAAGCATACCTGATATAGAGAAGCTAGAAAATAAGGGTTTTACAGGTTTTGTAGACTCAAATATACAAACTCCTGTCATATCAGAGAAGTCTAATAAAAGGGGTAAAGAACCAGCAAATGATTTAGAAGATGAATATAGAGACCTGAAAAAAGAGCAAAGCTAAATGAAGACTTAGCAGGAGCTCAACCCTGTTTCTAAATATAATTGGGAGATGAGAAAAATGTACCATCCTCACCAAGAAGACAAGAAGATGCTTAGGAGCAAGTACCCTTGATTAAACAAGTTTTTCTTAGATTGCTGAGAGAAATCAGAAGATGAAGGCTAGCATTGAGGCACAGGTTGAGTATCAAATAACTCCAGATCAAACGAGATTATTGACTGCCATGGATCTTGAAAAATATCAGTTTAAGATTTCCCTTTCTCATCCATCTGACATGACTATAGGCTCATCTAATAGTTTCAATACTTTAAATTTGACTATTGATGTAAGAAAGATTCCTCTTCTTGATAAAGCAAATTTACATATGCAAATTGGTCAACTGATTGTGAATAATTTGACCAAAACTAATGCAATGGCTCTTAAAGCTGAGAATATGCTAGGGAAGGTCATCAAGCAGCTGAATTTAGAGAAAGAAAATTTCATGGCTTTAACCACGTAGAATGAAGAACTCAAGAAGATTATTGTGAATATTGGAGTAGATCCAAATGACAAGTCTGCTGTATAGAAGTTGCTACAAAGTGCATAAGCAGAAATTTCTGTGTTGAAGAAAAAATTGAAGCTGCCCATAAGAGAGCATTCTATGGCAGCAGAGGGAGCAGAAGTAGAAAATGAAAAAGAGAACCTTCTTCAGAAACTATTGCAGAAAGAAGAAGAAATCACTAAGTTGAAGCAAACTTCATTGTCATTATAGAATCAAATTGATTCTCATACTTGTACTTTCATTTTACCATCTGGCAATGAAGATCCAGCAGCACAAATATCTCAATTGACCACTGAACTGAAGATGGCAGAGAGAGATCGCAAAAAGGCACAAACTGATCTGGAGACAACAATGAAAATAATTCAAGCTAAGGATGGAGAATCAATAAATATAAAACAGATTCCAAAAAACTATTGTTGAGATTAAGAATATGAAGGAGAATTTGAAAGGAGATATATCTATGATACAAGCTAAGGAAATCATTTGGAATGATATCATTGAAGAGAGGAAAACAAATTGGGGATCTCTGACTATTATATCAGAAGAAATAAACATTATCAGAGATTTTGAAGAGCAGTTTATGGCAGACAAACAGAAGAAAATTCACAGAGCCATCTGGGAAAATAAATTTATTGATTTAATTGGTTCCAAGACTGACTAAGAGTTGGAAGAGAACGAGATTAAAGACAAGATTTCATGTGCTGTAGATATTAAAATATTGATTGTAAAAAATAATTGCAGGAAGATCACAGAGAAAAAGTTGACAGAGATTAAGGAATCATTCAGCAAGTTTGATATTTCATATGAGAAAAGAGCCAGGGTAGGTTTGCCATCATGCTGGGGCCTTGGAGGCAGTATTTTATCATGGGACTCTTATGAACCACTACTGGTATTGGAAAAAAGCAAGGTGGACAACACTCATGAAAAGACCCAGATTTTAAAAGGAGCAGTAGTGATTAATTTTCTTCAGAGGCACCTTTAGCCTTTATGGTTGGTGAATAACCTATTTACAGAGAGACCATCATTCAAAAGGATTACTGCTTTTAGATTGGAATATCACAGGCTGGTTAATTCACCTAAGACAAACACTGAGGTGTGGAAGAAATGTAGAGCATGGATGACAGATCTCCCTAAATATCCTTCAACCTCAAAGAGGAACAAGACAACAAATCAAGAGAATATAGTAGCAACAACATTAGTTCATATTCAACAAATAGATTAGGATTTAAGTTTTATGTTATTTTTCTCTTTTAAGAGAATGTAATTGTAATAAGACATTTAGATGACATGTAAAAGGTAGTTTATGAAGTCCTAAGTAGTTGAAGAACTTAGGAGTAGTTTCAGCAGTTACAAATTGCTTTTCATTGTATTTAAAGAGATAGACAAGAAAAAAAAAGGTTCCGAGTTTTGGACCTTCATACCACTGCAAATTTTGTACTCAGTTTTCAAATGATTAATGAATGAAGATCAATATTCTAGAATTTGTTGATATTGATATGTTTTCCAATTTACATTGTATATTTTCTATCTCTAAATAAAATGAAGTAATGAAGCTGCAGGTCTCCTTTTACATATGTGAATAACAATTAAAATCTTTAATGGGCGCTCCTTCATTTTAACTAATCCTATGTCTTTAAATTCTTATGAAGTTTAAAGTGGTAGATATTTTTTATCATCATATCAGTTTGGGCTTCCTTCCTTTATATTCTTCTCATAATTCCATTTAATATCAGTAGATAATGGCATTGTGAAACATTTATTACTTATGATTCCTGAGGGTTTAATAAAACATATCTGAAGGTGATTAAGCAAAGACCATTTGACATTAAATTTCTATGACATATATATATATATATATATATATATATATATATATATATATGTCTTAAGCACTAATTCCTTACTACAACCAACGGTTTGTTTCTTAAGGTACAACAACTGGCATGGACATGAATTCTTCTACGTCTGACGTTACTTCAAACACATCTTCGAACCTAATTTCAACGGAGGCCATAACAAGCAACGACTCGATGGGGTTAGAGGCAATCATTATTGCTCTAAATATGAATTCGGGGTTCATGCTATCAGAATGGGTAGCTCGCCCAGACAAAAAAATTGCATGGGTACAAAACACACAAAATTCGTAGCATAATACAGAGTGTAATCACTTTAGAAAGAAAAGGAACCGATTATGACCTACACCCCTTCTTTTATAACCCTCCATGAGTAAAAATGGTTGAATTATCATTAAATGTGACTTACCATCAAGGTTATGGTAAAAAATCCTCCAATATATTTGCATTAATTTCCAATTACCCACTCCAGCCAATGGTAAAATCGCTTTTTCACCCAGTTTTATTGTTCCAACGGTTAGTTTTTCTAGTTGCGCACTACCCCTATGCCTTTGTTGCACCTTTCTACATCTTCTTACCTGCACTCTACTATCGCGCACCTGTCGCACCTACCTTCACCTTCCCTTCCTAGTGTGTGTAGCACTCCTGATATAGATACTTTAGCCATATAGTCATTTGGTAAGCATCGGGTCATCCCTGTAAGGTTTCAGACGACTTTTATTAACATACCCAGGCAAGTAGTCTCTGTGCAGCGTAGCCAACCTTACCGCACCACCATTGGTAATATATTTTACTATATAAGGACCCAACCAATGTTTGTGGAAATTACCAGGGTGGTGCGAAAACTGACTACCATAAAGCAACACCAATTCTTCTTCTTTGAACACCTTCTGTCAGATGTGTCGATCATGCCAAGCTTTTTCTCGGGCTTTCTGAACCTGATAGTGAACATTAGCAATGAACCAATCCTCTTCCAAGGCAACTAGCTACTCCAAGAATTCCTCCATGATTTCAAGTTCTGCCATATTTCTAAAAGATATAATGCGTAGGTTGGGGACAATATATTCCATGGGCATGATGGCTTCCTTTCCATAGACCATCCGGAAAGGAGTTTTCCCGGTCGGTTTCTTGCATGTAGTCCTATAGGCCCAGAGTACTAAATGGATGTGCATGTCCCAATCACTCTGACAAGAATTACAGACCTTAGTTACCACATGTTCCAAAATTTTGTTGAAAGCCTCTACTGCCCCGTTAGCCTGTGGGTGATACGGGGTGATTTTCGCATGGTGGATCTGAAATTCTTTGGTCAAAGCTTCAATAGTTTCATTAAAAAAATTCACACCTCTATTTCTCATTAATATATTTGGGTAGCCAAACCTAGTTAGAATATACTCGAAGATGAAGTGCATAGTGGTATCTGCAGTACAGTCCTTCACAACCTTTGCTTCTTCCCATCTGGTTACATAGTCAGTGGTAGCAATGATGTAACGTGCACCAATCTTCTTTCCTGGGGGATTGATTGGCCCTACAAAGTCTATGGCCCATTTTTTGAACACTTGCAAAGACATCTGCAATTGTAGGGGCATCTCGTCTCTACGTGAAAGTTTCCCTGTCTGTTGGCATGCATCAAAGGCTCAGCAGTATGCATGTGCATCGATATGCAATATGGCCCACCACAACCCCACTCTTAGCACCTTCTGTGCAGTGGCCTTCCCTTTGTAGTGGCCACCTGCTACCCCTCTGCGGGCTTCATCCAAGATAGCTTATCTCTCATGATCTAATACATACCTCTAGAATACCTCATCTGCTCCCAAATTTTCTAACTAACTGACAATTATCGTGAAATCAGTTGTGCTGGCCACCAACTCCTTTTTATGTTGTACTTAATAGTCTGTAGGTGCAATCCCGGTGGTGAAAAATTTAATAATTTCCACGAAGTTCTCATCAACCACCTTGATAGAAAACATTTGCGCATTGAGTAATCCTTCTTCCATACTAGTTGGCTCTTCCCCATTCTCAATCCGAGACAGTTGATCAAGTCCTGCATTCAGTATCCTAGGTTTCACAATAATTTCAAAATCATACTCCTGAAATAGAAATAACCATCTACAAATCTTCCCCCCCCCCAACACAAGCTTATTGACCAAGTATTTTAAAGTTGAATGATCAGTGAACATTTTAAAGTGTCCTTGCAATAGATAGTGCCTATATTTCTACAGGGCATACACTATCACCAGTCCTTCTCGTTTAGTAGTAGAATAGTTGCGCTCTAATCTAGAGTTTTTATTGCTAGCAAACTCAATCGGATGACCAATGTCTCCTTCTCCTGGTTGTGCTAAGAAAACTCCCAGGGTTATTCCTTACGCATCCACATGTACATGGAAGACCTTCGCCCAATCTGGAAATATGAGAATGGGTGCAGTGACCATTTTTTATTTTAGCAACTCAAAACTCTTCTGACATTCTCATCCTAGAAAAAGGATACATGCTTCTTTAGTAGCTTCTCCATTGGTGCAGTGATCAGGGCGTACCCTTGAAAAAACTTCCTATAGTAGCCTGTGTGCCCTAAGATGGAGCGCAACTATTTCTCAGTGGTGGGGACTATTAAATTGATGATAACCCAAATCTTGGCTGGGTTAGCCATCAATCCCTGCTAACATACAATGTGTCCCAAAAAAATCCCAAATGGTATGCATAATATGCACTTCGCGAGGTTTAGCAAAATCTGGTGTTTCTGCAAGTATCCAACATCATGCGTAGGTTCAACACATGCTTCTTTAATAATACAAATAATGTCCCATCATCAAAATATACCTCCAAAAACTTATGGATGGACTCTTTTAATACTGCTACAACTACGCACGAGAAAATGGCAGCAGCGTTCTTCAGCCCAAAAGGCATGACAATGTACTGGAAGGAGCCCCATTCAATTGTGAGGGTTGTCTTACTGCAATATTCTAGTGCATTTTGGATCTGATGGTACCCTAAAAACCCATTAGTGAAAGAGTATGCTTCCTGACCTCCCACATTATCGAGGGTTTCATCAGAGAATGGCGTAGGGAAAGGATCATGTACGCAGGAATCATTCGTCTTAAACAGACCAGTGTATCCTTATCTTCTTGTTTTCTTTATTGGAACCACGCTACTTACCCAATTAGACTATTCCACCATCTCAACAGATACATCACTGTGGCCACCATATTATCTATTTCTTCCTTGAATTTCGCTTATACTAGGGTTCGCTCTAAGGTCAGCTGCCCCATTTGTAGACGTGCATCCAACAAGGTGATCCTCATGACACCTAAGTCTTCCACAATTCCTCAGTTGAGAGAACTTCTTTGGGAATATGTCCCCATATTCGCCACAGCCCCAATCTTTCCAATAGTTTCCTCATCATCCTAGAAATCCCCAATTTTGGCCATCTTGGGTCGCCTTTTCTATGCTTTGGTTGACTTCCTTCATTCTTAATGGTTTAGTTTCATCTACCCGCCCGAAATATGGGTCCTGTAATCTGTTCTCTCACTGGGGATAGTGATATTTTTGGGATCCTCGTCATAATATTCAACTGAATTTTTTTTATAGTTGACAATATCCTACATCTGTGCATCCCAAGCTGGTGCAACACATTATTTTCGAAGGAAAGACTCATCAAATACAAGAGAATCTATATCTAGTAGGGCTTCATCCAATTTTTACATCCCTCCAACTAACCCAAATGTCATCATGAAATCCTCTGTCATGGTGCCCTAGTGGCGAGTATGTTGGTGTAGCTCTGCATCTAAATACTAGGTGGTGAGGATTGGCCCTAAGGCGTGAATAAACATATGAACCCATTCATTCCAAGTCCTTTCATTCCATACCTCCATCCACATAGCCAAGTGCTTACGCGGGTCCCCACGGCCAGAAAAGAACTCCATGGGTGGGTTGAATGGAGGTTCAAATTGTAGGATCAACATTTTTTGGCATTCCTCCCAGTCCAAAAAAGCCTCCTTGTGGGTTTCCCACAACTATGCATGGGTCACGCGCATAGCTAAATCAAGTGCCAAAAATCTTCGTTATTCAGGGACATCCGATTCTAATGTTTCCAAAAATTCCTTAACACTACCAGAAACATCAAAGTAGGGCATTTCTCTTACCTCTAAGGAGATGTATCAGAATATATTTGTGATCTTGAGGCACCAGTTCTTCTAATATTCTATCTCTCCATTGGAGTCTGAGAGACATGCACTATCTTTCTCCCAACACAACATGCCATCAAATCTAGGATTAATCCAATCATCACCTCAGGCAGTCAGTTTGTAAATATGGTCAACATCCTCCTCCTCGTGCACTGGTTCTATATGTCATTCTCTTTCTGCTGGATCCAAGGGGACTATTACCCGCGTACCATCATTCTCAAAGACCATGTTTCTCCTTTTCAGATTGATGATACCTCCCATGTAAATATCCCAATCCAGACCTAAAAGCACAGGGTAAGGGTTTGCATCATCCACAATCTGGATTACTTCAAAATATGCATAGAATTTAACTCCTGTAATGTCTACCACAACCTTCGATAGCCTGCCTAGTGGAATGATCTTCTACTTGTCAGCCATACGTAACTGAATAGTGGACCACTCTAGCTTGGGTTCGCCCATCCTTTGCCATTTTTTTTTGGGTAGGACATTGGCATCAGATCCTATATCTAGGATGACTTGAACCATCTCATAGTCTCCAATATCTGTTGGCATACGTATCTCCCGACCATTCCTTTTCTTATTCTTATAAATCTTGTTCACAGTTTTAATCTCTGTTCGGGGGGCATCCCTTTCTGTGCAGGTGTCTATTAATGCTTGGAGATTCTCCATCACTTTTTGATTGCACAGTAACTTCATACATGCCTAAAGGAATGGCCTAAATACTTCATATTCCTTTGGATCCACATAAGTCCTCTAGGTGGATGCTTCATCCCTAGCAAAATCCTTCCTGGCTTCAATGAAGGTCTCCTTCTCCTTCTGCAGGTCCAGGTTTTCCTTTTTGTTAGAGGCCTTTCTGATTAGTGGTTCAACCGCAGATTTTTCATCAAATCCTCTAGTGGCAACGCTTCTGTGTGTAATTGTACTGACACTGGGCCCATCATCGTGCGGTTCTGCTTTAACCCGTTGTACATTTTGCATTGGTGTCTATTGTTTCTCCTACGTCTTCACTATCAACACAAGACATTCTTTAATTACATGATTGAACTGTTTGCAATAACTGTAGAATTGGCATGCAGGGTTCGGGAAGTCTCTTGCATAATGTCCAATGTCGCCACAGTTGTAGCAAATTAGTTTCCCTCTTCCTCGACCTACGCCTCCACCTCTCCCTCCTCCCCATCCTCTTGCAGGGGATCCTCCTCTCCCCGAGGGAGATACTGGTGATGAAGGGTTAGCATGTACCCTGTATAGGTTTCCCCTATCTATCGTCAGATTGAATGTTCGGTATTTGTGCTTGTCGTGACGCACTGACGAGCAGAATCTGCACCACTAATGCTTCAGTTCTAGGACATAGGAACCTAATCGTGGGTAGTGGTCTGTATCATGTATTCCTGCTACTCGACAATCAACACACCATAGCATGGGGGTAGTTGGTCCAGCCATATATTTATGGAGTAGTGGACTTGGCCCCCCAACCTACATATAATATGACAATAGAGGGCATTGATCCTTGGTGTGGCCAGATACCCTGCAGCTTATGCACCAAACATCTGGGTTGGCTTCTTTACCCTGATCCCTTCTTAGATTATGAATTTCTAAGTGCATTGCCTCTAGCTGGCTTTGGATCTATAGTGCCCCAAATTGAGCATCATCCCTTGGTGCAACTTCTAGCTTCATGGCAATCTCCAGGGCCTCTTCCTGCGAATCAATCTTCTGCTAGCCCATAGGTCCACGTAGATGTGGTAATAGCATGGCGATGAACCATTCTTTATGTTGTTTTTCAGCATAAGAAAATCCTCCATCGCTGATGAATTTCTTCAGCCACTGGTCAGCTTCCCATACAGACTCCATAGGTCCTTGCTTAATATATTTCAACTCTACTACGCATTGTGAATAGGACTTAGGCTTTCAAAACTACTACTGCAGGGCACCCTTAATCTCTTGTATTGTGGGATTTGCATGCTAAGCAATGTATCCCATGAACCAATCCAGAGTCCGCCCTTCAAAGGCTATGGATAGTTGCGCTATTTTTACAAAATCATTATTAACGTTCTGCGTGGTCCATACCAAATCTTCCACAAACTAGAGCTGATCCATATCCTCATCCCTTGCAACCTTAAAGGTGGGTAACTTCATGTGCACAACCATATTTTCTGCAGGTGGTGGTGGAGGTGGGGTAGGAGAATTATTACCCTTGCGCGAGTTTGATGGTGGTGTAGACGGGAGACTGGTCTCTACATGCACAACCTCGCCTTTTTTTAGGTCAAGTGGATACCTTAGAGGACTATACACTGATCTATCCCCTCCTTGATTAACTCGGTAGTATTTACCACTTCGTGTTGTGCTTCCACTCTGATTGGAGGTCATTCACTCGGTGTGACTACACATGAATCCTTTTTCACATAATAGCATCTTAATCAACAACGACAATGTTTGCAAAAAATTACACCTAAATCCATTGAAAAACCTTCGATCTGCTTCAGAATAGGACAAAAACTGATCAACTGTAAACTCAGCTACAAATCCACCCAAAACACTATCAACCTAGTGATCTACTGTCCGGGTGATCCTGTTATCAGTCTTCTCTAACTGTTGGATCAACTCAGGGGTCCATTGTGTGACTTGATCGTCTTTCCAACATGTTTGGAACTTTGCTAACCTCACCAGCCACAAATGTAGTTCATGTGTGAAGGTCACGAAGAAGATTTCGTGTACCTCTGTAAAAATGTACTTGTTATTCCAATCTTCGGCATATAGCTTCTTACTTCTATTTTCCTTTAGGGAAAGCTCCTGAATCTTCTTTTCAAACCAGTCCTCAAGTTCAGGCTTCAATGGCTACCAATGACCCCGTGGCATTACCCAATCTCTCTCTCAAAATGCTCCCGTTCCCGGCAACATAACTATTTGTTGGTTTGAGGGGGCTACAAACCCCTGTATTACTGGCCCTTTCGACAATGGCTTGCTTGCACAGGTCAAGGTCTCACTTGAAGTATTATGGGAGGGTTCTGGAATGAGGTTTTCGCACCTTGAGAGAGAGAAAGTTAATTAAAGTGGGTCCCTTCAGATCTAAGCGGCCTGCGATGGAGAAGCCCTAACTCATATACCCTTAACAATATATTGATGAAATAACTCAAGTGAAGCTCATAAACCATCAGGTAACATGTTAATAGAATCAAGGTGACAAAACATAACCAGATCTATGCGTTCATTCCTTTATAAAGCATCGCATCCATGTGCACATCAATTAATCATCAGTATTCAGTAAACGAAAATAATCACAGAAATAACATATAGCACAGCTAATAATCATAACACAGAAATACTTAGATATGAGCAAAAAGGTCTTCTCATTCATTAATATTCAGATTCCACTAACAAACTCTTTACCATCTCGCGCACATAACCAGCAGGGTCTGCACACAACAGAACTTAGGGTCTCTGAACACACATCCAGTGGGATCCCTCACCCAGAAAAATCCACCCAACAAAGCCAAAATTCGTATCCAGACTTGATCCAACTTCAACTTACTTCTAGACTCGATTTATCCATCTATTTATACTATATTATCTTGCGCTACTCTATGGTCTTCAAACCATGGTTTACGGACCCTTGGTCTACCCTTCAACCCATTACAATTCATTGGGGGATTTGACGTGCCCCAAAGCCCCTGTGCTAGACTAAACTATTACAAAATATTACAAAATTGCATCAAAATTTTGGTTAGGGGACCCCGCTCCAACACTCACATATGCACAAATAGTTTAGATTATTACAATACACTATCATAATTAGGTCGACTCATACCTAAATTTCATAACCCTAACCAAATGCATATGTCAATCCAAATTAGCATAATACATGTAACATCCAAATCTTAATGCAATAACCCTAATCCTCGAGTTGACTAACATATAACAACAATGAGTTAACATATAACATACTAATCAGAAACATATAACATAATCATCAAGTTAACTATCATGTAACAATCAAAAATTTAACACATAACATACTTATCAACAACATATAACAATAATCATCAACTTAACTAACATAAAACAAAAACAATGCATATAAAAAAAAGTTACTATCATTCATGACTATTTGACACATCTGCATATGACCACACTAATTCACTAACATCTATCGTACATGTAACCACAACAACAATAGACTAACAAACATGTACATAACCCTAATGCTTACAACAACCCATTAACTAACATACCTGCATGCCAAACATACAATACCTGTATGACGATCTTCTCTTACCCCAATTTTGGTGCCACAACTTCACTTTGATGATCTACATCTCCAACTCTATCTCACCCAACACATTAGCATCATATCATACCAACATCATCATGTTGCCCTAATTGCATACAATGACCTTATGCACAACAACCTTAACCATGAAAATACATGCATAACAACATATAAACACTGACATGCATAACAAATGTATATACAACCATACACTCATGATGACACATCCCACAACAACACCATCAACATTCACATGGTGACATGATTGAAACCATGACCAACACCATGAAAATGAAACACGCACACATAAACCACAAGCATACTAAACGTATATGAAACCAACATAAATGCATGACCAACACACTTCCCATCCAGTAGAAGGGTTGAACCATGCTCTAATACCACTTTGTAACACCCTCCTCCCACATCTACCCAATTAACCAACTAACCAAGGTAGACATGCAATGATAGGCTACTATAATGATATTCAACCTCCTATGTGACCTTAAGGAATTGGAATCAATAAAAACACATCTCACAGACATTCTACATCAATAATAACACCCCCACGAGCCAACCCAACCATTTAGACATCCTGCCCCTGGGTCCCACTGAGGTTTTGAGCCCTTAAACCTCTAGATGCATGAAAAAGCCTGCATGCCTGCATATGGGAGGCTTTGGATGCACACACAATCCTGTATGCCTGTGTCCATGGACTATTTCTAGCAGTGTTGTGTCAGAGTCTACAGAATTTAAGGAGCTTTTCAAGCCTAGAACTTGCTGTAATTTTTGGAATCCATTAAACACATGATGACAAGGCTAATAAACCAAAAACCAACTCCAGGATGAAGCCCAACCATCCCCAATGAGGACTGAAATTTTGTAAAACATTTCACAAATATGAAAGCTATAGGTGTAAACAACAAATATGAGCATAGGGGTCTCATACTTATCTAAGAATTTCTAAGAAGAATTATTCCATTATATCATTAGCTGCAATATCGTTTATTAGGTCATAGATACATCATTCATTCATTTAAAAAGAAAAACATGAGGAGGGATATACATCATCAATGTCATAACACATGCTTATAACCAACATAATAACAAAAAAAATATCAAGGATACATCAGCGATAAATCCACATGATAACAAGAATATTTACCCATCAGTACAAGAAGAAAATAGATCTTATTTCCATAAGAAAAATGCAACTAGGTTTGGGACTTCCATGTTCCACCCGACCATATACATGGCTGGGCCAAATCTATCTTCAACCAATCACCCCCATGCCATATTCCAAGCATGAATGTGGGATATCATAGACCAAAACATCAAAACCAAACTAAGGCTTCCAGAGGCCAAACCACCTCAAACCTCAACTAGTGATTCCACCTCACAGTGAAAAATCACGACCATCATGGATTGGTCTCTACCAAAGTTATTTGAGGGTTCTTGAGCATTTGTTCCAACCATGGATTCTAGAACTAGCACCGCAGCCCCAACTATTATAGGGATTCCTGAGCGTTTTTCCAACCAGGGCTTCCAGGACTATTAACTCAACCCACCAAGGGATTCCAGAGTTTTTTTTCCAACCAAGGCTTCCCGGACATGTAACTCAACCCGCAAATTTCCACATGGCTTCTAGAGAATTTTTCCAACCAAGGCTTCCAGGAACTAATAACTCAACCCACAACTAAAGGAACATGAGAACCAACCATAAAAAAAGAAATGAAACTGAACCCACAACACCATGGATTTCTAGGAAATGGCAAGGCTAGGAAAGTCCACTGTCAATCTAGGCAATCCTCCATGCCAATGACAAATCATGTCCAAGGAACCACTTTCATACACCATGCATGAGAAAAATAGTGAGGAAAACATACATGCAAATTAGTTCCTACAATCAAAATCTGATGTAGTTGTTGATCCCAATGTCCTCTTGCACTTTACTGCTCCTCCTTTTCCTTCTTTCTCCAATTCAAAAAGTATGCCACACCCTCCAAGAGTGCTCCAAGAAAATTCTAAGTATCCAAGGGTATGAGAGAGAGAGAGAGAGAGAGAGAGAGTATAAGAGCGCTCCACCATAGAACTTAAAAAGTGCTACCCATTTATCCCCATAAGCATTTTTATTAATGAGGCCTCTATTTCCTTCATTTTCCATTATTTTCCTTCATTTTCCTCCTCACATTCAACTTGTGACCTTTTACCTCCATTTTCTCCTATTTTCCTTTATTTTCATAAATAAAATACCAATTAATGCCTCGTGCCTTTCCAAATCCTTTTCCAGTTTTCTTTAGACATAATAAACCAAATTAACACCAACTAGGATGTTTTTCCCAACATTCAACTTGGAATATGTGTCCCATTACCGTAGTCTTATATATTTTCCATGGATTTTTAACTAGGAACGTTACATCATGCATGAAAGTTATATTGAAAAATATGCTCAACATGACGATTTTAAATATTTTTATGCAACATTGATTCAAGGAAATCATGTTGAAGAGTTGGATTATCATGTTCATAACAAGTTTTGGTATCATTTTGGCAACTTAGGTGTTCCACAGGGTAAAAGAGTCAATGTCATAAGGGAAGCCCACACTTCTCTTATTGCTGGTCATTTTGGTGTAGGAAAAAAAGTTGCATAAATTCAGAGGTATTTCTATTGGGATCACTTGAATGAAACCATTTCAAGATATGTAAAGGGATGCTCCATGTGTGCTACTAGCAAGCCTAGAAATAGGAGATTGAGTTTGTACACTCCACTTCCTATTCCTTCTTGGCTTTTGGAAAGTATTTCTATGGATTTTGTAGGTGGAATACCAATGTATAGGAAAGGTCATGATTCTCTATATGTTTTTATGTATCATTTTAACACAATGTGTGTTGATTCCATGTCAGGAACATGTTACAACTGCAAAAACCACAAATATGTTCTTCCAAAATGTATTGGTTCACTTTGGGTTACCCACTTCTATTATTTCTGATTGAGATTATTGATTTGTCAGGAAGTTTTGGTCAAGATTATGGGAACTCATGGACACAAAGTTGAAGAAGAGCACCACATTTCATCCACAAACCAACGGTGAGACAAAAGTGGTAAAAAAATAGTAGTGCATCTCGTTCGTGGATATTTTGGTAAACATCCTAAACTTTATGATGATATTTCCATTACATCCAACATGCGTACAATCACGCCAATCACTCATCTATGTAAGTATCTCCATTTTAAGCTTATTTAGGTTACTTTCCAAAGTATCCTTTGGATGTCATATTGGTAAATATATTGAAGTAGATGGACATAGTGATGTGGACAAAGCCAAGAATTTCATTGAAAAAATTAAGCTAGTGCATCAAAGATTATAAGAGTAGCTTGAAAATAAAATAAAAGTACAAAGAAAGGAATGAAAAGCATCAAGTTGATCATGATTTCCGAGTGGGAGATCAAGTTTAGTTGTATATGAACAAGGAAATACTTCAAGGAATATTGGAGAAGATTGGTAACAATGCTTTCTGATTATATTTTCCACCTTAGATGAAAATTTATTCTGTTGTGAATGTGGAAAATTTTATATTGTATGAGCATACAATGATTTATGATCATGAAGAGAATGTTCAGATTCCATATATTGAATATTTTTCTCCTGAATATTTAGATGAGTTGCAGGCACAAGGGCTTCACTGCGGGAGCAGTACCATAGCACGTGGGTTCATATTGTGGGATGTATAATGAGGAAAAAATGGCATAATATATTGGGTGATATATAGGGAGTAAAGGGGTTTTATATTGTAATGTATAAAAAATGGAGCTCAAAGTTAATGAAAAAATATAAATGGGTATAAAAAAAGTTAACAAAAAAATGAATACCTACAGTGTTTAGTGAAATAGGGACTTTTTAAATTGAGAAGGTGTATTGGGTTTATATTGGTAAGGGGTTTAATAATGTGATTTTTAGAGGTATTTTCCAATATGTACTCAAATTAAGGTTATTTTCTAATATTTTGTGATCGCACGTGATATGTTAGAGATTCATTGAGTGAAGCCCCTGTGATTGTAGGAAGCCTCAATTCTTGACAGGAGAATAAGGACTTCACACATAGGTCATGTGGAGTATCTTCGAGTGGTGCTCAAAGGTACCAATACAAGTAAAGTGAGGGATATGTACCCTAACTTACTTGCTAAGTAAAAACATACTTTTGGTGATAAAAAATATTATAGTGGGGAGGAATGATTCAGGGGATCAAGCATGCTCAAAAAACAAAGTGGTCAAAATCGCTCGTAACCAATGCCAAATCATAGATCTCATTGTTCTTGTTCCAACTACACTTGAATCGCCTCAATCTGACACTATATGTGAAAGTTACCATGTTTTGAAGTTTTTGGAAAATAACGAAAAAGTCAACTTCCAGGGTTGACTAGGCCGCTAACTGGGTAGGTCATATAGTGACATGGAGTTAACGTCAACAGGATGATTGGGAAGTATAAATGTCATATGGGCCAATCTCGTGTTGACATGTGGTAGGCTTGTATACGTCTGGTTGGTGGAATTTCATTGGTTGGTGAGCTTCAGATTAGCCAGTTAGGAGGTGCCATTTGGACCAATGGGAGGGAACTATGTGGTCCTTAGGGCCCATGCAATTTTTTTTAAGGGTCTAACCTGTTAGGGTCCTATAATAATAGGATTCATAATTTTGAATTGACAATGCTAAACCTTGAAATATTGTACATACCTTTGATTTCTACAAATGTTTTCCCATATTTAAAAAATGAAAAGAGGGTATTTCCTAAAAGAACAATTGAAGGAAAAAAAGAAACAAAGATAAAAAAGGAATATTAAATATAAACCCCACAAAAAAAAATCATAAAAGTGTTGCACATTTAAATGCCACTCCTCATAGTTTACTTTATGCAAATAAAATTGTGTGCAGCTTGTCCAAAATGCCACAATTCATGATGATCAAATGGTTTAATCTTGATTATTCATGCTTTTAAATTTCATGTTGATAGATAGTGAATAAAAATCGGGCCAAACAATTTAATATAGGCATATCAATAGTTAGGTAGAGAATAAAAATGAGTTCAACAGTCTAATATGAGCCATTAGAAGTCATAAGGTTAGAAGTAGATTAGTTTTCTTATTAAAAATAAAGGGTCAACAAACTTAAATGCGCCCAATAAAGGAATAAAAATGTTAGGATAAAATAAGGGTAGGTTGATTACTTTCACAAGCATTGGAAAGCATCAATTGGTTTTTTTTCTTATCACTAAAATTGTACTAATTTCACCTTCCTAATTCCAAAAAACCCTTCCATCCTCATTTTCCCTTATTCTAACACACTCCCTTTGTTGATATTCCCCTTATTTTAACCCTTTCCCTAGCTTAAAAACCCCTTTACCTAGTTAAAAAACCCACTCCCATTATTCTAACCCTTCCCTTTTACAAATTCCCCTTTTCAATTAAAACATACAAAAACCCACTTTGTATAGTTTTAAAAAGTTAAAATAATCAGGCCCCATGCAAAAGTCCCTCCGCGATATTATTTAACTAATCCCTACTGTATTTATAACTTCCCACATATATATTTCCCCCAAACCCCCTTATTGTATTATAGCCTATAGTTTTTAATACTCATTCCGATATTATAATTTATAAACCCCTTTATATCATTTTAACCCCTAGTCTTTAAATCCCCTCTCACTATCATTATTAACTCCTCAAACATTATAAAAACCTACATTCATATTAAACCTTGACCCTACTCACATTCTAACCCTCCACATTAGTCACCCCGAGTCCCACCTATCCAAACCTGCCAATTCATCTGACCACCCAAACACCTCAAATCTTATCCAATGGCCCATAGATCATTTCACATTTCCTTGATGATCTATGATTAACACTGATGATGGGTGTGAAATAGGCTGTTTTTTTCCTTCACCCTCTGCCCCGTGGCATACACCCATATTATCGCATCCCCTCATATGAAACCACTAAACCGCTCCACTTCTATGTGATAAACCATTCAAAAAACTTCCAAACCACCTGTCCATTGCACGATAAAAACTCCGAGCCATTGTGATAGCACCTACACCATCTGTGATAAATCCTCATGGAAAATTTCAAAACTCTGCTACACTTACCTCTGTTTGAAATGCGAAAGTGAAAATACATTTCCAACTCGAATTTAAACCCCACTACAAGTTCAGACTCCTTCCATGGTTTTTTTTGTTCCCTAAAGCCATTTTTCCCCCCTGCAGACTTGAGTTTTATTAATAATTGGTTTTGTTTTGCAGGTATATCAACATACCAAGAAATCTGATAAATAGTTGATACTAGTTTAAAACTATTTAATCCAGACTCTCGAGATTTAAGTAGAAGTTTCATGCACAGAAGGAAAAACAAGTTAAACCAGCAATACAACAGAGAGAGATACAATTTACACGGTAAATGATTAAAAAAAGATAAAAACACTTTCACCAGCAACAATGAAAGTTTTTTCAACGTTGAAATTTACAAACAGCAAGATGAAAATAAAGATTCAGATGATGAATTTTACTATGGAAGGTAAAAGAAGAGTCAGTTTAAGAGTAAACAGATCAAGAAGTAAAGTTAAAGAAGAATTCACAGTGACATCAAAAGCAGAGTTAAAAGATAAATCAGATGAAAGACAGAGGAAGAAGAAAGCGAGAGAAACAAAAAGATAACAACAATCAAGTAAAATAGGGACAACTTTCAGTCAGTTGAAAGGTGTCACTACCTTTTAGCATCCAGATATTTTATTTCCCAGAATAAAATCCTAAATCAGTTTAGGATATTTTGTATTAGTTTTTGTATAAATACTTCATAGTTCGAAGTATTGAGTGTGGATTATTGAACATTTCTATAGTTGAACTCATCTACAACCTGAGGATTTACTGTACTTTTTCAATTTACAGACAAGACAAATAATAGAAAAAATTCTTTATAGGATTCATGTGTTGGGCCACTTCAGTGAAGTATCTTTCAATTCTTTAAATTGTTATTTTCTTAAGTATTCCATAAAATTTCATGTTTTCCAAATTTTAATGTGATAGCAGGAATATTATTCCAGAATATGTTTAATTACACTCTGTTTTGAACTGTTATTCATTTCAAATTTTTCTTCTATTATCCGTATCTGAGAATCCTTAATTTCTCTCCCATCTCGATTGACCTCTTTCATTTCCTTCATTATCTCGTTTAAGGAATACTTAACTACTCCTTGATCCCGATTGAAAATCACTTCACCATTCAACCTAAGAGATCTGAATTTGTTCAGCTACCTTGCCCTGTAACATTGTTTTTATTATTCTTTTATGTTCTGTTTTCTTGATATATTGAATCCATAGCCCAATGGTAAATAGATAATAATCTATCCATCTAAAGCAGTAATTCCACCACCAAATCAAATCAAAACCCAATTTATCTTACATAACTAGCCTAAAATTAATTAACTCAACAAATTTAAATCATAAAGAGAGATCCCTCTCTAAGCATTAGGAAGGCTAGATCCTGATCTCAAAAGTAGGTTTGTGGTTACCTCAGCCATTTATTTCTTTAGCCTTGATAAATTACTTAGTGATAACATATTGGTGACTCCACTAGGGAAAATATATTTTCTTCAGAAAAATTATACAAGTATCAGATATGATCTATGATGGTCAAAAGTGATCAGACACAAAAAGGTTAAAATCGTCCACCTGGCGACTCCAGCTTCAAATCAGTTTCATAATCAAATTCAAGAATCCACTAGAGGAATGAACCCGAAAGAACAACATGGGAAAATCAGGTTTCTAAATTGGATTACAATCCAAGACATCATGTTCTTTCTCATCAAGAATATTTTTCAATGTATATTGTATTTTAGAGAAGATCTTAGATTAGTTTTTAATTACTTTCCTTTGAAAATTGTAAATATAAAATTTCCTTATCGATTTGAGCAGCTTTCTTCTGCAACTTATGATGATCATTTTTCGATAAGCCTAGGATAATCAAGACTAATCTTACAATCCCTGTACATATTCCTGTACCTTATAAAGTTCCAGATAGATATAAGTCACTCATCTTACCTCCCATACTCCATGATTTCCCTGATAACTATTACAAATATCTCCCTAAGTTTGATGGAGAGAATGGTAACATGATTGCCCAAAAACATATTCAAGGTTTTGAGAATTATATGGAATTATTTGAGATTGATGAAGATGATCTTAGAATCAGGCTTTTTTCTCTTTCTTTGGAAAGTAAAGTAAAAATTTGGTTCAAAAATCTTCCTATTGCAAGTATCTCAAATTTCCAACAGTTTTTCAAAATTTTCCTTGATAGATGGATAATCAAAATCAATCTTTTTGTGATCATAGAAAAGTATAATCAATTGAAAAGACATCCAAAGGAAACAATACAACAATTTTCTGACAGATTTAATCAAGTTTATTATTCAATACCATCAAATATAAGATCACCTCCTCATTCAACTCTCTTGCATTATCCAAGTGCTTTTCATCCATAGATAGAATTTCAGCTAAGAGAAAGAGACTCAATGATGCTTGAAGAGATGCAGAACATTGCAGTTGATGTAGAAGTTCATCTGCTAATTAGAAGGGAAATTTGAAAGCAAAAGAAGAGAAGAAACACATTGCAGAGGTAAAACTCGACATTTTGGTAAATAAATTAGAGAAAATGATACAAAAGATCACCATGAAAGATATGTTTTTTGTTCAAAATCACTATGACCCACTGATCGCAGAAAAAGAAGATGTGGCAGGTCATAAACACTTCCCTACTAATTCCAACTACCATAGACCAGAAAATGGATTTACAGATCAATATGTTGAAGAGTAATCTATTGATCTAGTGTGTATGTTTAATGGCATTCCTTCTTTTGACTTGCCTAAATATGATCAGTATGATGACAATTATGTTCTCCAAATTCAAGCTAACTTTACAGAGCAATCAGTAGCTAGTTTGGAGGAGGAGGAAAATCAGTTTTAACATCTTGGATACAATGGTCAACCAATGCATATCAAATATGAGAATGAAGAAGAAAATGCAGAAAATTTGGAAATAAACGAAGGATCTTTGCCTCTTTTTTTCTTTCATTTCAATTTATCAGAGACAATTTTAATGAAATCAACAAACAATAGTCTTTAGGTATTGTGATTGACAATAAAGAAGACAATGAAACTCTTAATCAAGATCCTACAATTTCACAATTATAGTTATCAAATTCTATTGAAAAACCAGATAAAATAACATAGGAAAGTTCTATACCACTATGTTTTGAAGCATTTCAATTTTTAAAGGAAATGTGGTATAATATCTCAAAATCAAAGGATGAGAAACTTGTAGAAATATATGAAGTTGCATTGAAACCTATATACAATAGGTTGCAACAATCCTTTCAAATTTTTCATGATCCAATAGCTAATGTGTTGGATGATGAATACAATCAAAATCATTCTCCATTTACTGACTATGAGCTTCAGAATCAAGATGATAATTTTTTCATCAAACAAAATTTTCCATCAGAAGAAATATCATCACAAAGCTTATCTGAAAATCTGCAATTATTTCAGAATAATCATAGGTTAATTTTGCAGGGAGATAACGGTGAAAATAACATTTTAGTTTCATGGCATGGAGGTCACCCAGAAAAATTGTACGTTTGCTTGGATTAGTTGAACAATAGTGTATATATCTTGGAAGATCCTTTTGAAAAGTTTCTTGAGTCAACAAAGGAAATTAAATCTTTCCTTATCAAAATTACATCTGTTGACAAGTTTCTATTGAGTGATAGAAATTTAAGTTTGATCGCAAAAAAAAAAATGTAGAAAAATCTATAAATGTATATAATGCTTGAATGGTTGCATTGGCTTTTTAATTTTACCAAATTAGCAGTTGGACAACTGATTAGAGTAAGTAGGTAGAATTTCAGTTTCAGTTTCTAAATTTTCAGCAAGTGTAGACATAATTTTTTTTTAAAGCGAGGAAAATGCCCTAAGGCCTTTATGATCTATTAGTTTAAGGGTTACAATACCTTTTTCAGTTTCATATCAGATTTCAGTTTGTAGAAAAGGTTGTGTTTTTAGTTCAAGATTTTCAATCACAGATATTATACAACAAAGAATGTGCATGCTTGGGATTGGCCCAATATATTAGGCTACTAGTCGACGATGTTCTTGACATATCACAAGGATATTCCATCCCCACGTGGAGCCATTGTTAGGGTCCTATAATAATAGTATTCATAATTTTGAATTGACTATGCTAAATCTTCACATATTGTACATACCTTTGCTTTTTGCAAATGTTTTCCCATACTTAAAAAATGAAAAGAGGGTATGTCCTAAAATAACAATCGAAGGGAAAAAAGAATCAAAGATCAAAAAATAATATCAGATATGAACCCCACAAAAATAGCTCATAAAAGTGTTGCGCGTTTAAATGCCACTCCTCATAGTTTACTTTATGAAAATAAAATTATGCACAGCTTGTCCAAAATGCCACAATTCATGATGATCAAACAATTTAATCTTGATTATTCATGCTTTTAAATTTCATGTTGATAGATAGTGAATAAATATCTGGCCAAACAATTTAATCTTGGCAGATCAGTAGTTATGTAGAGAATAAAAATGAGTTCAACAGTTTAATCTGATCTATTATAAGTCATAAGGTTAGAAGTAGATTAGTTTGCTTATTAAAAATAAAGGGTCAACAAGCTTAAATGTGCCCAATAAAGGAAATAAAAATGTTAGGATAAAATAATTATAGGTAGATTTCTTTCACAAGCATTGGAAAGCATCAATTGGTTTGTTTCTTATAACTAATATTTTACTAATTTCCCCTTCCTAATTCCAAAAATCCCTTCCCTCTTATTCTAACACATTCCCCTTGCTGATATTCCCCTTATTTTAACCCTTTCCCTAGCTTGAAAACCCCTTTACTTAGTTAAAAACCACATTAACATTATTCTAACCCTTCCCTTTTAGCAAATTCCCCTTTTCAATTAAAACATACAAAAACCCACTTTGTATAGTTTTAAAAAGTTAAAATAATCGGGCCCCATGCAAAAATCGCTCCCCGATATTATTTAAATAATCCCTAGTGTATTTCTAACTTCCCACATATATATTTCCCCCAAACCCCCTTACTGTATTATAGCCCATATTTTTTAATACTCATTCCACTATTATAATTTATAAACCCCTTTATATCATTTTAACCCGTAGTATTTAAATCCCCTCTCACTATCATTATTAACTCCTCACACATTATAAAACCCCGCATTTATATTAAACCCTGTCCCTACTCACATTCTAACCCTCCACATTAGTCACCCCAGGTCCCACCTATCCAAACCTGCCAATTCATCCGACCACCCAAACACCTTAGATCTTATCCAACGACCCATAGATCATTTCACATTTCCCTGATGATCTATGATTAACACTGATGAGGGGTGCGAAGTAGGTTTTTTTCTTCCTCCACCCTCTGCCACATGGTGGAAACCCATCTCATCACATCCCCTCATATGAAACCACTAAGCTGCTCCGCTTCTACACGATAAACCATTCACAAAACTGCCAAACCGCCTATCCACTGTGTGATAAAAACTCTGAGCCACTATGATATCACCTATGCCATTTGCGATAAATCCTCATGGAAAATTTCCAAATCCTTCTACACTTACCTCTGTTTGAATTGCAAAAGTGAAAATCCATTGCCAGCTCGAATTTAAACCCCACTACAAGTTCTGGATCCTTCCACGGTTTTCTCTATTCCCTAAAGCCATTTTTCCCCCCTGTAGACCCGGGTTTTATTAATAATTGGTTTTTTTTGTAGGTATATCAACATACCAAGAAATCTGATAAACAGTTGATACTAGTTTAAAACTGTTTAATCCAGATTCTCAAGATTTAAGCAGGAGTTTCATGTACAGAAGGAAAAGAAAGTTAAAAGTTAGGTCCCTATATTACTAGTATAGTCCCTTATTGTTATTAGTGTAACCCCCTTATTGTTATTATTGTACTCTTGTAACCCCCATTTTGTTATTATTGTGCCCTTAAATTATTATTGTTAGGTCGGCTAGGATTACATTGTGGCCCACTAGGATTACATTATGGCCACATGGACTCCTATATATAGAAAGGAGGTTTTGTAAATTGTATCATCCAAGAATTGTTCATTTATGTAATGTATTGGAGGTTTCCCCCTTAAAGTAGCTTATTTCTAAGGCATTGATATCTCTTTTCTTCTATTTTTGGAGCTGGTTACACAACATTTGGTATTAGAGCTTTGGATTCTAGGGTTTCGCTGCTCCAAACAGGTCATCGTGGAATTTTCATTATAACTTGTTTTCTAAGAAGTTTCAGAAGCTAAAATTTTTAGGGTACGAAACAAAAATCCTGAGGAACATCGTAAAAAAATTTTAGAGCTTGGTTCGCAATATTTTTGGAGATATGATTTGTGGAATTTAGGTATTTTTTCAGGCTCCTAAACAGATCATCGTGGCATTTGCGCTATAAAAATTTTTCTACTAAGTTTCAGAAGCTGAAATTTTTAGGGTGAGAAGCAGAAATCATAAGGAAAATTTTCAAAAAATTTCAGACATTGTTTTACAATATTTTCAGAGATATGATCTATGAAAGGTAGTGCTTTTTCAGGCTCCTGAATTTCATCTCAAAGAGGTGATCGTGGGAAAATGTTCATAACTCTCTCTCTGAGCATCGGATTGGAGTTCCATAAAAATTGGTCGCAAGTACACAGACTTTAGTTTCTTGGCTCTCAATTTCAGAGCTTAAGGATGAAACAGTGACACGTGGCAAGTCATACAAGTTCGCTCTATTGAACCAGTCCATAATTAGGTCATTGTGGGAGATTGGACATAAATTTGTCTTGGAGAATCCAAATCAGGTCAAACCTGTGGCATTCGAAAGATAATTCAGAGGGATATGTTGGTACCAAAATTCAAATATTGAAGTGATGCAATCACAGAGATAATCCAATTTCATTATCGAGCTCATCAAAAGCAAGAAAAAGGTGTGTATTTTTTTCTTCCGAATTGCATAAGTCTTGTTTGAGGAATCAATTTGAATTGATTCCAAGGGAATATTGTAGAATAGATATCAGTATTGGGTTCTAAAATATGCCCCGTAAAAATAATTCAACACCCATTAAGCCTTCAGAAGGCTCTACTATGACTCATGAAGATGAAGAATTGCAACATGATCTATCAAAATTACAAGAGCAAGTGCAACAAATTTCACTCTCACAAACAGAAACAAAAAATGAAATGGAAGTTTTGAAGAAAGGCCTAGAAGCGAAGATGGACAGTTTGAAGAAAGGCGTGGAAGCTGAGATGGATGGCATGGAAGCTAAGATGGATGACATGAAATACAACATGGAAAACATGAAGAATGATCTAAAATCAGACATCGAAGGTTTGACAAAGTTGATACAAGAGATGTTTCCTAATGGTGAAAAGATAGTAGAAGAACCTCATGATGAGAACAAAATAAATGTTAATCATGATTTCATAAACTCTAGTGTTGGAGGGAAGAACCACCATATTCCAAAAATGGATATGAGGAAGTTTGATGGAAAGGATCCTATAACATGGATACTAGAGATGGAGCAATATTTTGATCTCCATAACGTGAAAAACACACAAAAGGTACGCATTGCAACTTTACATTTGGAACAAAATACATTTGTATGGTATCGATGGCTTTGCTCTCGTAAAAAAATTGTCACTTGTTCAATTTTTACGGAGGAAATGATAGCACATTATGAGGATACAAAGAGCAACACCTTATTTATCCAATTGATAAATCTCAAACAAAAGGGTTTAGTGGGGCAGCACATTGAGGACTTCCAAAAATTGAATATAAGGGTAACTGATATTCCAGAGGAACACAGGATTGATCTCTTTATAGGCACTTTAAAGGATAACATCCAACATGAAGTTCGCGTTCTGGAACCTGATTCATTGGAGAAGGCATTCAGGTTGGCAAGAAAAGTTGAATGTAAAGTTATGGCGACAAGGAAGCCTACCACCCAATTCTATAAAGAAGGAAGTGTTGCTACATCTAGATTTCCACAACCTACAAGGTTGACACCACAACAATTGGAAGAAAAAAGAGCAAAAGGGCTTTGCTACAGTTGTGATAGCAAATACACTAAAGGTCATAAGTGTGCTGAGAAGAAATTATTTTACATATATTGTGAAGAGGAAGAAGAAAATGAACAAGAAGAAGATATACACCAGGAACCAGCCCTAGAAGAGGAAGAAATGAATCCGACCATATCGTGTAATGCACTGGCAGGAATTACCACTCCTCAAACTCTCAAGATAGAAGGACAAATAAAGAAGAAAAAGGTAATAGTGTTGATTGATTCAGGTAGCACCCATAATTTTATTCATTGTAAGGTAGCCAAGGAATTAAATTGTTTCCTATACCCAGCACCAGAATTTCAAGTGATGGTTGCAAATGGAGGAACTATAAATTGCTCTAGAAAATGCCATAATATCAAGCTAACCATGGGGGAATATGTATTGACTAGTCCAATGCTTTCCATTCCTATGGGGGGTGCTGATGTTGTACTAGGAGTACAATGGTTACAATCTTTGGGGATGGTAGCTTTTAATTTTCAAGAAATTTTCTTGAAAAATTTTTCAGAAGGAAAGGAAGTCAAATTATGGGGTATTGCAGGGAAGCCGGGAAAGATAATAAGCTCTAATGTCATGACAAAGCTTCTAAAGAAAGAACAACGAGGCGTAATTTCACAATTATGCTCACTAGAAGTTCCAACATCAAAATCATCTATTTCTGTAGATCTCCAACAAGTCTTGGAAAATAATTCCAAGGTGTTTGAAACTCCTAAAGGACTCCCACCTATTCGTGATCATGATCATGTTATTCATTCGATTCCAGGAAGTTTTCCTCCAAACATCAGGCCTTATAGATATCCTTACGTCCAAAAGAGTGAAATTGAACGTATGATTGCAGAAATGTTAGAGTCGGGTATAATTCAACCTAGTCAAAGTTATTTCTCTGCTCTTGTAGTATTGGTACACAAGAAAGATGGATCATGGTGAATGTGTTCAGATTATAGGGAACTCAATAAGCTCACCATTAAAAATAAATTTCCCATTCCTATGATTGATGAATTATTGCATGAATTACATGGAGAAATTTATTTTACCAAGTTGGATCTTCATTCAGGATATCATCAAATTAGAATGAAGACTGAAGATATTCCAAAAATAGCATTTCGAACTCATGAGGTTCATTATGAAATTTTTTTCATGCCTTTTGGCATTACTAATGCGCCTTCTACATTTCAAGGGTTGATGAATTCCATTTTCAAACCCTTCCTTAGAAAATTTGTGCTAATATTTTTTGATGATATACTAATCTATAGTAGGTCTTGGAAGGATCATGTTGAACATGTTGACAGGGTGCTCAAACTATTGTAGGAGAAACAATTATATGCAAAAACATCCAAATGTTTCTTTGGAGTACAAGAGGTGGAATATCTGGGTCATATTGTATCTCATGAGGGGGTTAAAGTAGACCCTAACAAAATTAAAGCCATTAAGGAATGGAAAGTCCCCACAACCATAAAGCAGTTGCGAGGATTTCTTAGGTTAACAGGGTATTATCGCAAGTTTGTTAAGAATTATGGGATAATAGTAGCACCTCTAACAACATTATTGAATAAAGATGCATTTCATGGACTCCTGAAGCAACTAAGGCCTTTGAACATCTTAAAGAGGCAATGTGCCTAGCACCGGTCTTAGCTACGCCAGACTTCACAAAAACCTTTATTGTGGAATGTGATGCCTCAGGAAATGGAATTGGTGTTGTTTTGATGCAGGAAGGAAGACCCATTACTTTTGAAAGTCGTCCAATCAAAGGAAAGTATTTACAGAAACCTATTTATGAGAAGGAAATGTTAACAATACTACATGCACTAAAGAAATGGAGAACTTACCTAATGGGAAGACACTTCAAGGTAAAAAATGATCATGATAGTCATAAACACTTTTTGGAACAAAGATTATCTTCAGAAGAGAAGCAAAAATGGGTCACAAAGATGTTGGGTTATGACTTTGAAATAATCTACAAAAAAGGAAAGCTTAATGGTGTTGCAGATGCACTCTCAAGAAAGAATGAAGAGGTGGAAGCATTGCTTTGTGCCATTTATATTATCCAACCAGATTAGATAATCGAAGCAAGAGATGAATGGAAGAAGGACAAAGATGTATGGACACTCATTCAAAAGTTGCAGCAAGATCCTAGTACATCTGATACATTTAGTTGGAAAAATGATTCCTTATGGTACAAAGATCGCTTATATCTTTGTAATAATTCCTAACTAAAACAAAAGATTCTTTTGGAATTGCACACTTCTCCTTTAGGAGGACGCTCAGGATTTTTTTTTTAAACTTACCACAGGGTGAAGAAAGAATTTTTTTGGGATGGCCTTAAATCTAATATTCAAAAGTTTGTGGTGGAATGTTTGGTTTTCCAGCAGAATAAAGTTGATACAATTAAGACCCTGGGTCTTCTACAACCTTTATCCATTCCAAGTCAACGTTGGGAGGAGATTTCAATGGATTTTATCACAGGTTTACCTAAGTCCGAAGGAAAGAGTGTCATCATGGTGGTAGTTGATAGACTTATCAAGTATGCACACTTTTGTGCATTATCTCATCCATTTAAAGCAAGTACAGTTGCTACTACATTTATGGAAAGAATTAAAAAGCTACATGGAAGCCCAAGGGTTATTATGAGCGACAAAGATCCCATTTTTACTGGAAATTTTTGGACGGAGTTATTTTATTGTTAGGGTACTCAATTAGCTCATAGCTCATCTTATCATCCTCAATCTGACGGTCAAACTGAGATAGTAAATAATTGTTTGGAAGGATATCCTCGTTGTTTTGTATCTGATAAACAAACACAATGGGTCAAGTGGTTACCTCTCACTGAATGGTGGTATACCACATCCTTCCATAGTGCAGAAAAAATGACCCCATTTATGGCACTTTATGGATTAATCATCCACCATCCATCACATCATCTGTAGGGGAAAATTCGAAGGTTCAAGTAGTGGAATATCACATCGAGCGTCAACAAGAAGTTCTCCAACTCTTAAAGGATAACCTGAATTTGGCACAAAATCGAATGAAACAACAGGAAGATCAACATCGTAGTGAGAGAAGTTTTGATGTAGGAGATTGGGTATTTTTACGGCTACAACCATACAAACAAATGTCCCTCAAGAAAGCTAAGAAGGATAACAAATTATCGCCAAAGTAATATGGTCCTTACAAGGTGTTGCAAAAGATTGGTACTATGGCATACAAATTGGAGCTTCCTGCTTCTTCACGAGTGAATCCAGTTTTCCATGTTTCATGCTTAAAGAAGGTTATAGGTGAAAATATTCCAGTTCAAACAATATTTCCAGAACTTGATGAGGAAGGAAAAATCATTTTGGAACCTGAAGCGGTCACGGAAACAAGAACTTGACATCTACGAAATCGATCAATTTCAGAGTATCTCATCAAGTGGAAGAACTTACCCACTAAAGATTCTACATGAGAGGATGAGAATTTTATACAGAAGCACCCAGAACTACTCAAGCGTTAAGGAAAACACTTTTTTGAAGGAGAGGGGCATGTTAGGTCCCTATATTACTGGTATAGTCCCTTATTGTTATTAGTGTAACCCCCTTATTGTTATTATTGTACCCTTGTAACCCCCATTTTGTTATTATCAGGCCCTTAAATTATTATTGTTAGGTTGGCTAGGATTACATTGTGGCCCACTAGGATTACATTATGGCCACATGGACTCCTATATATAGAAATGAGGTTTTTTAAATTGTATCATCCAAGAATTGTTCATTTATGTAATGTATTGGAGGTTGGCCCCTCGAAGTGGCTTATTTCTAAGGTGTTGATATCTCTTTTCTTCTATTTTTGGATCTAGTTACACAACATAAACCAACAATACAGTAGAGAGAGATACAATTTACATAGTAAATGATTAAACAAAGATAAAAACACTTTCACAGCAACATCGAAAGTTTTTTCAAAGAACAGTCAGGTTAAGAGAAAATAGATTGGGCAGTAAAGTGAAAGAATAATTCACAGTGACATCAAAAGCAAAGTTAAAAGATAAATCAGATGAAAGACAGAGGAAGAAGCAAGTGAGAGAAACAAATAGATAACAAAAATCAAGTAAAATAGGGACAACTTTCAGTCAATTGAAAGGTGTCACTACCTTTTAGCATCCAGATATTTTATTTCCCAGAATAAAATCCTAAATCAGTTTAGGATATTTTGTATTAGTTTTTGTATAAATACTCCATAGTTCAAAGTATTGAGTGTGGATTATTGAACATTTCTATAGTTGAACTCATCTACAACCTGAGGGTTTACTGTACTTTTTCAGTTTATAGACAGGACAGATAATAGAAACATTTCTTTACAGGATTCATGTGTTGGGCCACTTCAGTGAAGTATCTTTCAATTGTTCAAATTGTTATTTTCTTAAGTATTCCATAAACTTTAATATTCCTAAAACTAGCATATAGCTAATAGGAATATTAAATTTTGATTTTTCTCTTAGATAGAGGAATAAGAGGGTATGGAGACCCATAAATCTCCTTAGTGGGAATAAAAGACACTCCTAGTGTGAATGGAGGTCATCTAAAAGCTGGATTGAGGACCCTTAGGTGTGAAAAGGGGTTGGAACATATTGAATAGGTCAACTTTGACCAAATCAACTAGCGTTGTTATGGAGGAGTGGCATTAATGATGGAACAACAAAGTTTTGGAGGGAGATTGATTGCATGATGATGGAAACCCTAATGAGTGGGACCCAAGGTGAGAAGGCTCATATTTTTTATAAGGAAGAGGATGGCATCCATATGGGGTTATGCTATGATTATTATTTTGATATGTCTGTTTATACTTTTGCTCTCTTCAACTGTTTAGCTAAGATTGCTGGTGCTATTTAACACAGGGTGTTCCCAGTCACGATTCCCACCTCTTTCGTTGAGAGGCCTCTTGGGAGAGTATTGATCTATCATTTCCACATATTCGGCCTTCTATCCAACCTTCTTTCTTTAGCTACGATGTAGTTTCTGTTCATATTTGTGTTTTTTTGTAGGGTGTTGCAGTGGAGGGTTGAGAAACGCACTTCCTAAGCTATTTTTCCATAGGAGGAAGTATTCCTTCTCTTGGGAGATCATCAAGGATGGATTCTGAGAACATTTCAGTTATTTGGAATTAGGCCAACTTATTCCCATCATTTCTAGTGCAGTTTCAGTCCGGAATTGTGTTATTTTGGAGGGCAGCTTCAGAGGAGGATCTATTGGCTCTTTTAGAGTGTTTTCTGTTAGGTGAGGGGTTCAGCCTTTCATTGGAGGATACATTTGGAGGATATCTACATCATATCCATAATATTTTCAGCCTTCTATTGCAATATCTTCAGTTGTAGTGACGCTTCAACCCTAGGGATGTAGATCACCATTATTTTCGAAAACCCTTCCTGGGTTCTCTTGGAAAGGTGTCTAGGAGGCTAGATCTTCACTCCTAGCATTATTTGAGCTATATAATACTAGATATACATTGATATATCTTTATGCAGCAATTTGTGCCCTAAAACTGCATTTTCTTACCTCAGGGCATTTGTATGGCAGCTATTTCTCATGTGATGGCATATTTTTCTTGTAGAGGCTTGTTTTGTATTGCTTGAGTGACTTGATCCTCAAGATCTTGTGCCTATTATTTGATAATATGTTTAATAAGATGGCTGTACATTTGTCTCATATCATGGTTTGTTGATTTATTCACTATTCTTTCCATTATTTTGTTCATGTTAGCAAGGAGTCAAGTCTCGCGGACAAGACCCAGGTTCAGGAGTTGTGGCCAACAAAGGGGTCCGATGTAGTCTAGGATCACGCCGGCATTTTCACCCTACTCCGGAGAGCAGAGAGTCTCACCCGAGGCGTGCCGCAACCACATGCAGAAGGGGATGAGATCAATGGCAAGGGACAAAGTCGCAACTCATGATGGACAATACATCGATCACATAGACAGAGTCATATACGCAAGAGCACTTAATAAGCATTCATACATTAGCAAATAAAATTTTAAACCAGCATAAACACATTACACGCATGTAAACCTCTCATTGAGACAACAACCTTTCATTGTATTAATCTCTTGGCCAAGCACATGATTACATAGCATTTTCAGCGATAGCTTACAACTTTGATACAGATGTCTTGCGGAACAGAAAGGTAGAATAGAGAAGATTAGGAACCATAGAAAGGTCATGCATGATTTCCCACAGTCGCTCTGTGCTTCTTCTCCTGTCACGAGCCTCGCAACCTCTGCATCATCCTCCTTCTTTTAGCCGGGTGACTATTATTTATTCACCCACTCTCACGACGATTAGTTCCTCTGTGTCTTTTCTTCAGCTGCTCCCAGCTTCTCTCCTGTTATCTGCGTATTCCACTTTCTGTCTTCTGCTGTGTGTTTTCTTCATCTGTACTTGTGTGTGTTCTATCTTCAGCTATCTCATGCTTCCGCGCCACCTTGATAGCTCCACGAATCCTGGTAGTTGCGACGCGGTCGCGATTGCCATGTGTCTTCATGCCGCAACTCAAAAGGTCAAAATTCAAAATGTTCTAACCAAGATTTCAAAAAAAATAAAAAACAAGGGCCCCAACAGGCCCCGACCACAATTCCTTGACTCGTCCCCAAGTCAATCACAAATGACAGTTTCCACCTCCATTGCCCCGCTGGCTCCCGTGCCCTGTTCTGCTGTGCCTTCGTCCCGTGCCCTTTCCTGCTGTGCTCCTCCAAGCGGCTGTTCAAACAAAGGCCCCAACTCCGGGACCCTGCGGAGCGCTATATCTTTGAGACCGGTGAAGTCCGACACCGCTTGCTACCATTCCTGCATTAGCGAGTCTGCTTCTTCAGTGATCCTGGTGGCAGTGGCCTCCTCTATATTCATCGGGATGGCCCCGAACATCGTGGTAAGCTGGGTCTCGGCCTTTGCATCCAGCTGTTGTATTGATTTGGCACTGGCTTGAATGGGCGGACGGATTTCCCGAATGACCTGCTTGGCCGCTGCTGAGTTGGCCTCGGTCTGTTGCATTTGAACCTCAAGCTCGTCTGCCTGGGCATAGAGTTGATCTAACTGCGCTGGGTCTGCGGTCTCCTGAGTTTCCCTGGAAATCTGTTGCAGCTGGGTAGAGATGGGTTGCGTTTTGACAGTGAGGGCGAGCGAACACTCCTGTAGACTTCGCAGGAGGCTGTAAGCCTCGCGCGCTATGGAGTGAAGGGTCGCCTACATGCAAGCTGCCTGGGTCTGCTTGGCAGCCACCTGTTCTGAGTAGACAATCTGTGGGTCGGGGAGCGTGGGCCATGCGGCTAACGCCGTTTAGAGTTCCTGATTCTCCCTGCATAGACCAGTAAAAGCAAACCGAACATGGTAAGCTTGGACTGCTACATTTCTCTCCGCTATATCGTCAGGAAGTGGGGCATGGTAAGCCCTTATAGCGGGCCATAGGTCGGAGAACACCTGAGTGGCAATGGTGACCTGCTCCTGTAGGTAGGTCTTCTCCTTGGTCAGCTGATCACACTGTTAAGTAAGCGCTGTGATCTGGTGGTGCTACTCATTGCACCGCTGCTGCAACTATGAATGAAGCTATTCAGCTTGCAGGGCTGCCCGCTGAATGAATAGGTACAACTGCCCTGTACCCCATGTTTCTACGTTGGGGTTGCCGGAAGCGCCCTGCTCCAACATTCGCTCCTGCAGAGGTTGCCCACTGGCCACTGATCGGTTGGAGTTCTCAGGAGGAGAGACCAGTGTCTGTTGCTACATTGATGTGCCCATATCGGAATCTGGCCGTGCTTGCTGAGTGGTCTGGTCTGTGCGGGGAGGGTCAGCATGCTCAGGCGGAGCCTCGACCGAGTCAGCCCCAACATTGGCCAGCCGGGTAAATATAGTAGAGACAGGATCCTAGGGTGTGGCCACGGGGTCGACTGGTGGTACTACGACCTCAGTACTGGAGGTGACTTCAGCCCCGTGGTCTCCTCCAAAGAGTTCCCGGATCAGAGGGTCTGATACAGTGGCAGATGAGTTTGATGGAACAGATGAAGTGGCAGGTGGACGGCCGGTGGAGGGAGCGGTGGACGGGGTGGAGGAGGTATGGGGGAGGCGAATATTGAGGAATTCTGATGGATCTATCAGGGGTTCCTCCAGAATAAATGTCCCTATGAGTGGAGTGGATGGCAGATCATCATTAGTAAGGTCCACCCCCGGATCAGGGACGACGGTGCGGGCCCGCTTGGATGGAGGGGGGTCTGATTGATCAGGTCCCGGGCCTGTTTCGTCCATTGGGGTGATGATGGGGCTGGTAGAAGTGAATAAGTTGGTGGGGATGGGAGAAGTGAGAGGGGCAGTATGGGATGGAACAAGAGAACGAATAAGGTGGAATTCAGAAAATAAAGGGAACAAAGGGGCACCACTTGAAACAACTTGGGTCGCCACGTTGAGACTTCGTACATGGGCATTGAAGTGTTGTACGACGGGGACCAGTGATTCGGGCAGTTCCTGGGAGGTCCCGGCTGCATCCTGAGAAGGTCCCGCTGCGGTCTGTGAGGACCCTGCTGCGCCTGTCTCGGTAGGCCACTGCGTCGGCAGCATCCGCTCAAAGTTATATTTGGGGATCTCGTCGCGGATGTGCTTTATGACCCCCGACCATGCAAAGACCTCACGATGAAAGGTATCATTGTCCAGCTGGAATCTGAGCGGCGCCATGTGGAAGGTGGCTTCCGGCACGCAAGTGGGGCGAAGGTAAGTGTGCCTGTGGCTTACCCCAAACCATACCTGCTTACTATACTCGTCCAACAGGTGCCTGGGCACCCGTTGCTGGTTAGCCACCACATCTCTCATTAACCCGTACCAAGCCCGAAACGCTTCCGCGTTCACCTGTTTAGTGCTAGGGTCAGAGGACACCTGCCATAGGGTGAATTTCATCGCGAGGGGCTGGCTCGCGGTAGTTTCTGCCGGCAGCCGAACAGGAGGAATGTGCCATTTCCACATGGCGAAAGCTACAATCAGGTAACCATAGATGAAGCTAGTGGTGTGCTTATAATTCTCTTCGCATGCCGTGAATAGTTCTTTGAGCACGAAAGAACACCAATTCAGCCTGGTGCCTTGGATACAGTGCTCCGCAATGGATATTGTATCCAAGGTGCACTCTCCTTTGGTATAATGTCGCATTGTCTTGCTAGCGATGAGATAGCAAGCGAACCGAATCTCTGACTTGTTAATCAAATCAGTTTTGGCACCTTTCCCCCCCGGGCGAGTGCCATACTTGGTATACAGGTCTGTATCACCCGACTTTCGAGCGCGCTTGGAAGATTTCTGACCGGAAGCAGAGACATCTGCGCCATTCTGAGACAGCCCTGTGAGCCGATGAATGTCTTCGGCGTGAATGGGGATTTCCTCGTTGAGCCACAAGGACCCATTCTGAATTCGGCTGAGGAGGAACCGGGTGCATTGCAGGGCCGGTCCTGTAGTCCCAAAGACAGGAAGAGTTCTTAAAATCATCAAGGATGATAGCTGGAGGCCATGTACTCTTGTCGCATTCGGCTGTTTGAGCTGCTGCATGGTGTGTAGTGATGCTCCATATATGTATGCCAATGGAGGTGGGGGAATTCGGCTGGGTCGGACAGGTTGGCGTCTATCAACACTGCACTGTCATATTTGCCAACCAGCGACTTTGTTCTGTGGATTTGACTGTCCAGCAGTGGTTCAACAACGGATAAGAGAGCCTTTGGCATCTTGGCATGACGCTGGTAAACCTGGAGAATTCTTCTGGAGCTTCTATCTTGGTGCGGTGCGCTTTGAGACTTCAATTGCTCTGGAGTCGCTGCAATTTCCAAATTGAACTGGTCCGTCATTCTCGTGCTGTTGGTATCCATGCAAGTTATGTCATCACCTGGCATGAGCGGAGTTGATGAGACCCCATAACGATAATTAATTCTTGCTGGCCTTCTTGCCTGCGATAATCGTGCGATCGATCGCATGCCTATGTGTAATCTGACAGTTGTTGACGGCGTCATGGGGAAATGGGCGGACGCGACGGCTGAGGGAACTGTGGATGATGGCAAATGATTATGGTACGATTACTGTCTACTTATGGTAATTTATGATGCAAATCTGAGCGATCCTACGGACTGACAAAAAGGACTGACGGAAATGACCTGGACTGATACTGGCACGTGGATGGATCCTACAAGGACGACACGCTGGACTGGCGCCTGGACATGCTGGACTGGTGCCGCCCCGACCACATTCGGTTGCGGTGCTCTCCCCGCAACAGACCGGTTATTGATAAACTACCTATGAACGAAAAAGACTCCCTACGTTCATCTCGGTTGCGGGAGAGTTATTCGACTAAGCTACGCTACGGGTGCTCTCGGGTGCGAGAGTTATTGATGAGAAGTGCAAGGTACCTAATCCTGGTAGGGTTTCAGGCGTGCGCCATTCACCCACCCAGGTAGGACTGTACCGTCCAGCTGTGCCAACCGAACAGCTCCTGAGTCGCGGATCTCGATGACAAAGTAGGGTCCCAACCAGTGCATCTGGAGCTTGCCTGGAAACTTCTGGAACCGGCTATCATATAAGAGAACTTTGCCACCAACTTGGAAGGCTTTGGTCTTGAGGTGGCGGTCGTGCCACGCTTTTTTCCTGGCCTTCTGAACCTTCTGGTGGAATTCCGCTAGGAATCGGGCCTCATCCAGCTCCTGTAGCTCCTGGAGGTGTTCCCAAAGTGACTCCTCTTCTGAGAACTGAAGAGACGTAGCGATCAGAAGACTGGGTACAGTGAACTCGGCAGGAATCATAGCTTCCCGGCCATACACCAACTGGAATGGCGTCTGATTGGTCAAGCATTTCACCGTGGTCCGGTAGGCCCACAATGCCGCTGGGAGACGCTCATCCCAATCATCGCACTGAGCATTGCAAATTTTAGTCAAGCCTTTTTCAAGAATCTTGTTGAATGCTTCCACAGTACCATTGGCCTGCGGGTGGTATGGGCTGCTTTTATGATGCTGAATCATAAATGT
Source organism: Pinus albicaulis (assembly GCA_034641835.2). Lineage (NCBI taxonomy): Eukaryota > Viridiplantae > Streptophyta > Pinopsida > Pinales > Pinaceae > Pinus > Pinus albicaulis. Next base: position 879,549,485 of record CM076577.1, read on the forward strand.
GTCCAGTAGTGACTTGACCGTGGCATTAATGAAATGCGTACCCTGATCGCTGGTTAAGCTTCGTGGACAGCCAAACCGGCTGATGATGTGTTCGAAAATAAACCGGGCAGCTGTCTCCGCCGAGTAGTCGCGTACCGCCGCTGCCTCAGCCCACTGGGTGAGGTAATTCGTGGTGGTAATGATGTACCGGGCCTTAGAGTGTCTGGCGACTGGGGCGATGGGACCTATGAAATCGACAGCCCACTTTTCAAACGGCCGCAACACATGCACTGGGTGTAGCGGAAGCTCGTCCCGGTGCGAAGGCCTTCCCGTCCGTTGGCAAACATCGTAGCACTTCACGTAGGCCTTATAGTTAGCATGTACTGTCGGCCACCACAGGCCAGCTTGGAGCACCTTCCTTGCGGTGGGTTTCACACCCACATGCCCTCCTGCAACACCGCTGTGACATTCCCACATCACCTCTTCCCGTTCGTGGTCAAGGACGCATCCGCACAACACCTCATCGAGGCCCAGTTTGTATAGCTGTCCTGCGATCAATTGGTAGTCGGCCGCTCGGAAAACCAGGTGGCGTTTCTGGAGTGGGGTGTAATCCCGAGGGCATTGTCCCATGGTTAGATAAGTGGCAATGTCAGCCAGGTAATCTGGCACTGCTTCGAATCGGAAGAGGTCGGCATCTAGCAGCGGATCGTCCAACGAGCCTTCATTCTCTCCCATCTCCAACCTGGATAAATGATCGGGACCAACATTCAATCTTCCGGGCTTGACAATCACCTCAAACGTGAATTCCTGGAAAAGTAGAAGCCAGTGACAAATCCGTCCTTCCAATACAGGCTTATTCACCAGATACTTCAATGCAGAGTGGTCTGTAAAGAATGTGAATTTTCCGCCTAGAAGATAGTGGCGGAACTTCTGGAGGGAATACACCATCGCCAACGCCTCCCGCTCGGTCGTGGTGTAATTCTTCTCTACGTTCGATAACCTGCAGCTGGCGAAGTAGACGGGGTGGTCAACTGTCGTCTCCCCGGGTTGCGCCAAGACAGCCCCAAGTGCAATACCAGATGCATCAATATGCACATGGAACTGCTTATCCCAGTCGGGATGAACAAGTATGGGTGCCGTCGCCAACTTCTCCTTCAAGGTGTCAAGGGCCTTCCTACACTCCTCCGTCCACTGGAATACTTCTGACTTCCGCAACAGTTTCTCCAAAGGGGTCGTAATCTTTGCGTAGTTGCGGATAAACCGCCTGTAATATCCTGTGTGCCCGAGCAGTGCCCGCAACTGCTTCACGGTCTCGGGGGCTTCCATGTGAACGATGACCGCGACCTTGGTGGGATCGACACAGACCCCTTGATTGCACACCACGTGGCCTAAGAGTGTGCCGAATGGAACTGCAAAAATACATTTCTTCAAGTTCAAGGAAATCTGCAGCTGACGACACCGGTCAAACATAATACGCAACAGGGAGGCGTGTTTCTTCAATAGGCTGTAGACGGTCTAGTCATCCATGTAGACCTCCAAAAACTTGTGAATGTACTCCCGGAAAGCAGCAATTACAATCTGGGAAAACACAGCTGGTGCATTCTTCAGACCAAACGGCATAACGTGGTATGCGAATGATCCCCACTCAGTGGTGAATGTCGTCTTTGCTTTGTCTTCTTCGGCGATGTGCACCTGATGGTAACCCAAGAACCCATCAGTGAAGGAGTAGGCTTCGTTTCCCGCAACATGATCTAGAACTTCATCGCTGAAAGGAGTGGGAAACGGATCGTGGATGCAGACATTGTTCAGACTCCGGTAGTTTACGCAGATGCGTATCTCCGCTTTGTCCTTCTTGTTCTGGATGACAACGGGACTCACCCACTTTGCTTCTTCTAATGGAAAGATAAGACCTGTAGCCATCATCTTGTCGATCTCCGTCTTGACCTTTTCTTTGATACGTGGGTTCAGCTGGTAGGGTCTGTGCTTCACCAGCCTGGCCCCCGGTTTCAGCACGATGCACATTTCGCCCAGGTCCCCCTTGATCCCCTTCAGGTTCGCAACCAAGGACGGGAACAAGTCTTCATATTCCCGGAGGAGGCTGAAAATTTCTTTTGTCGTTTCCTCGTCCTAGTAATCTCCCACCGTTGCCAGCTTGGGTTTCTCGTCTGTTCCAATGTCTAGCTTCTTCATCTTTAGTGGCTGTAAATGGACTCCTTCAGTCATCAGCTCTTCACTGATGTTCCGCTCGCCTTCCCTCTCGTCAAAATAGAGATGCCTGAGGTCCTCCAGACTATCATCATCCGGATTGCCGTCAATTCAGTGGCAAACCAACTCGCGCCTGACCTCAGGTCGTGACACAACCGGGCCCCCGTCGGGCTCGGGATGGTGGAAAACCAAGACCTCCTTGATTGGCTGTAGGGCCTGAGACTCCTGCGCCGTCTCCCTTTCGAACAAGAAGCACCGAACAAACTTGTCCGTAACTTCCTGCCAAGAGCGGGTTCCCCGTTTCTGCTCTTCCTCCAGGTACCAGGCCCGGGGAATTGTACCCAGGGAGTGGATAAACCTGTGGACCCACAGCTCTTCAGGGTACCTAGTGCTATGCCACTGCTCCTCGCAGGCCCGCAAATGGTGTCGTGGGTCGGAAGTTCCATGATACTTAAGCATACTGCAAGGTCCTTCGTCCTCTTTAAAGTGTGCCCGCAGAGAATCCACCATGCACTCCCATCGCAACAGAGTGTTGTGGTGATTTTTCCACCACCGGGCCGACGTGGATTGCAAGGCCACATCCAAAAGTGGCATCCGGCTTTCATCTGGGACCATGTCTTCCACCTTGGTAATGAAAGTATTGACCGCTTGCATGTTCGACAAGGTGGGATATCTGCGGATCTCATTCCCCACCCACCGCACTTGGGCAATGGTAGCACATCTCCGCGTGGTGGTCTCATACCCCCCTTGCTGCCAGTCTTCCCACGCGAGTTCGGATCTGAGCTCCGAGCTCTGCACACTCCGCCAACTGACAGAGCCAGTCGCGGTCGGGTTAATATAATCGTCTCGCTTTCCTACGGTCATCTGATAAAGGTGGTCCATCATCTGAGCATCCTCCCGATTGTCCACTGTTTCCGTATATCGCGGGCCCTGATACGGGTCAAGGGGCTGGGTGACCCGTACCTCCCCATCCTCAAAGATCATCAGCTCCTTTTTAAGGTCGATGATGGCGTAATTATCAAAAGCCCAATCAATGCTAAGTAAGGCAGGGTAAGGATCCTTGTCGCCCATGATATCAATAACCTCAAAATCGGTGTATGTCTTCACCCCCGCAATGTCGACCTCGACACCCTCGAGCTGGCCGATTGGCAGAATACAGTACTGGTTCGCCATCCTGAGTTGGATTGGTGAGTAGGCTAGCCGTGGCCTTCCAAGAGCCTCCCATGTCTTCCGTGGCAGAATGTTGACGTCGGACCCCAAGTCCAGCATGGTGTCGCTGATTTGGAATCCCGCAACCTGCGTGTTAAGCCGGAATTATTTGCCTGTTCGTTGCTTGTTCCACTTGAAGTGCTGCACATATTGAGGGGCAGCGTTTGCTGGGTCTCTAAGTCCTGTGCGCCCCTGCAGTGCTCCTTCCAAAGCATGCTTGAGCTGCTGGCGCAACGCAGCATTGTCAACAATCCTGAGGAATATTCGGAGCCAATCCTCGACCACAGTACCTGTGACGTTCTGCGCCCCAGATTCTGGCAGCATGGGCTCCTCCAGACCTCCCACATCCCGCAGCTGGGCGAATGCCTCAACTGCCTCCTGGAAATACTTCTTCTGGGCTTCGGGCCTGATTAACATCTTCGGGGATGTCGCCCGAACCACTCATGCTGGCTCCTTCCCGTGGGCATCCTCTCCAGTTTTCTTTCCGCCCCTCATCATGATCGTGACGTTCTGCATGTCTGGGGTCACGGTCCCTCGCGGCTCTGAGTTTATCAGGTTCGCTCCCCTCTGCCTCGCCCGTTCTTCCCACTTCTTGATGAGCTTCGGACAGTCCTCTGTGGCGTGGGCGTTTACCCGGTACTGGGAACACCAGGGTCGTCGCGGAAGGGGAAATTCTCGAGCCACGTGACCCTCCTGGTCACATTTGTAACATTTCACCGGACCGCGTCCTCCTGTGCGGCCTCCCCGCATGCTGCCACCTCTTCCCCTTGGGGCTTCGTTCACCCTGTAGGAGGGACGATCCAATCGATCCGCAAGTGCGTCGAGCGCCCTGCATTGCTCAGTGTTGTGAGTCGTGGAAACACAAAATTCGCAGTACACATTATTTGGGACCATGGAGTACTTCTGTAATATCGGGCACATCCGAGGAGGATGCCCCAGCGTCCGGAAAATCTCGCAGTACTCTGTGGTGGAGGAACTCGGTTGAGGTGGGAACCCTGTGTAAGACTGTTGCGGCTGGTAGACCCCCTGCGGATTCCTCGCCGTGCCACCACCAGGTGGTGGACCCCCCTGGATTGCCGTGACCGAGGGTCCTGCCCCTGCGCCGCGCAACCGGGGACACTCGGTTGCGACGTGGCCCTCGACTAGGCAATGACTGCACCAAACATTCGGCCGCGCTAGTCTCACCAGCTGGAGCTCCTTGAGCTTCTCAGTCAAGCGGGTGATCTGGTGTTGCAACCCTATCAAAGAAGGATCTTGCGGGGCTGGCCCCCCCCGATATTCCTGGGGGTAGCCCGCCATGGCTTCAATCTTCATGGCCTGCTCCAAAGCGTCCTGCAGATTATCGATCTTCTGCTGAGTGAGAGGGGTTCGTGTCAAGGGAAGCAGAGCCTTGATGAACCAGTCCCTCTGGTGGTTTAGATCGATCGGGTAGCTGAGTTTCCCGATCACGTCCTTGAATCGCCGCATCAACTCCCACGCGGTCTCACCTTCCTTCTGCTTAATTTCCCATTGCTCGGACAGGCCCTGCTGGTCTGTCTGGGGAAGCTTGAATTCGCGAAAAAAATCCTGCTTCACGTCCGCAGTTATGGGGTTAGGATGAGCCTCAGACCACTTGATAAACCATCGCAGCGCCCTCTCTCTGAGCGTGGTTTGGAATTCTATTAACTTCCCTGTATCTGGCGTCTGCCGAGCCCTCCAGATGGCTTCGCACAGATACTAGTGTTGCTCTACATCATCATTGCCCCGGCCAGAGAACTCTGGATACTGGGTGAAAGATCCAGCCATGTGTACTTGCGGAGTATTGACCAGGATAAATTTTCTAGATCCCGGTTAACGGTTCCACTAGGGAATACAACACTACTAATAACGCTACTATTACCGGACGTTACTGACACTGATGAACTATTGTATGACTGACTCAATGCTTGTAACTAAATGAAAATATTACTTAAAGGTTGATATAGTACTAGGGTAAGGTAGGGATCCTGGCCATGCAGAATGTGGGAAGTAGGGCTGCCTAGAGGGGTGAGTGCCGTCTGCTCTTGAAACATCCGCTGCATCACGTCGTGCCATTCGTCACCGGAACTCTCTTCGGGCTGCATCTTTTCCTCGTCTTCGCTAGTCACCATCTCTCTTCCTCGCGTCGCTGGGCTCCCATGCACCCATTGCACTTCCACCGCTGTCCCGTCTTCTTCCCGGGTATCCAAATACATAATTCCTATCCTCTGAGGCGCCTCCTTCTGATTTTTCCTCTCGATCTCCCTTCTCTTCAAATCTCGCATCACCCTTCTTCGCCACCTATCGGCAATCTATGCCCGCCGATGTGCACGTCGCTCCCTCAACTTGCATGCGGCCTCAACATCCATTCCCCGCTTCCCACTTTCACATTCTACGTAGCATCGGTCCCCTCAACCCTTCCCCCAGCACGGGTGGTTTACGCTTCCATACTCATTTTGTGGAATTCAATCAACCCTTCATCCACCATCAGAGCTTTAATCCACAGCGGAATCTCCTTAAGCAGCTTCCCTCTTAGCCCTGAGTGGAAGACAACCTCGGCTTTTGAGAAAGATTGATAGCACTCAGCAGCAAACTCCACAGTGTATCCTTCCAATGTGGTCCTTACCCAAAAATCCACTGCGCGGGTTAGTTCAGTGTCCACCCGATGCAGTGCCACCAGATCTTCGTGCGCCCACCTACGGTTTATCTTCCGCAAGCCCTCTTAGGGCACCATCGCTCGTAATCTCCGCAACCAATTGTAAAGGTCCGTAGGGAACCTTCCCTAGAAAATTTCGTACGTATCACTGGCTGAGTCAGAGAAAAGGACGAGCTCCTTGATCGCCGCCTCCTTTTTCTTGGTCAGCTCTGCTTGCTGAGCAATGAACTGGTCGAGATGATTATCCCACCATCGCGATATCTCTCCTTCAAAAATCCTCGATACCATGATCTAGTTCCCCTCAGAACATGCAGGTCCCGGCAACGGAACCATTTGTTGGCGAGAAGTCAGGTCTCGCGGACAAGACCCAGGTTCAGGAGTTGTGGCCAACAAAGGGGTCCGATGTAGTCTAGGATCACGCCGGCATTTTCACCCTGCTCCGGAGAGCAGTGAGTCTCACCCGAGGCGTGCCGCAACCACATGCAGAAAGGGGATGAGATCAATGGCAAGGGACAAAGTCGCAACTCATGATGGACAATACATCAATCACATAGACAGAGTTCTAGACGCAAGAGCACTTACTAGACATTCAGTCAGTAAAAAATAAAATTTTAAACCCGCATAAACACATTACATGCATGTAAACCTCTCATTGAGACAACAACTTTCCATTGTATTAATCTCTTGGCCAAGCACATGATTACATAGCATTTTCATGACAGCTACAACTCGACATAGTTCCCATGAACAAATATGGTATTTAATAATTAGGAACCATAGAAAGGTCATGCATGATTTCCCGCAGTCGCTCTGTGCTTCTTCTCCTGTCACGAGCCTCGCAACCTCTGCAACATCCTCCTTCTTTCAGCCGGGTGACTGTTATTTATTCACCCACTCTCGCGACTATCAGTTCCTCTGTGTCTTTTCTTCAGCTGCTCCCAGCTTCTCTCCTGTTATCTGCGTATTCCGCTTTCTGTCTTCTACTGTGTGTTTTCTTCATCTGTAATTGTGCATGTTCTATCTTCAACTATCTCATGCTTCCGCACCACCTTGATAGCTCCACAACTCCTGGTAGTTGCGACGCGGTCGCGATTGCCATGTGTCTTCATGCCGCAACTCAAAAGGTCAAAATTCAAAATTTTATAACCAAGATTTCAAAAACAATAAAAAACAAGGGCCCCAACACTTCTCATGGTTCTGCCTCTCCTTGTTCAAATTTCCGCTCAACTCTGCTTCTTCACGTGTTAACCCTGGTTTCATTAGCATTATAATATGGTGCTGTGATATCGTTATAAATACAGTGATATTATCATATATGACTTCAAAGTCAGGCTTCCACTCACCGTATATACACAATTGATGTATGTAGAGTTATCATCAATACTCCCTATTAACACACGCATTAAACAAGTGACTATTCTCACTCTCACCCTACAACTTCGTTATAGATGTGTCATGCGCATCTACTCAGCCTTTCTAAGGATATTTAACCGACCCTTCAATTCCACTCTGTTTTAATCAATCATCTGAAACCTCTCCATGACATACTAAAGGTAATTCAAAACCACATTCTGTTCATACAGGGGATTCTTCTTTTCCCTTATACATGGAATCCTTATTCCTACATCTATCAACAAAGCCCACAGAATTCGATTTACAATTCTAAGTGCATTCAATCATAATATCGACATGAAGCCGATTTCTCCACTGACACATAGAAGGCACTTAAACCCCAATTTTAAGAGGTTACATTCCGCATTGCTCATACATTTATCTACTGGAATTCAAAGCCCATTCATACATTAATTGAGGGGATTAAATCATTCTCATACAGAGCTAAATAAACAAATGCACAGGTAAAGCTGGAACAATTTCTTCATTTATACAGTGAAATTTATTACAGTCTTCTGGTCCTCGATCAGATCTTCTAATTTAATGGCCTCCTATTCTCCTACTCTGCCTCTCTGGCTCCCTAGCTCTATACAGCTCTGTGCAGGTCTGCAGGACTCTGCCACAGAGGTTTATTCTTATACAGGATGGTAATGAACCAATCCAGTTCCTACGATGACTCAACAACTCTTGGAATTCTCAAATTAGCCTAAAATTAGCCCAAATCCTAGATCAACTGAAACTGACTCTTCATACTCTAACTGATCGACTTCTCTCATGTCCTCCAATCATTTGGAGACATTTACAATTTTCTCACTAAATTTATTAAAATCACTCAAATATTAACAATTACATCGGAAATAAAAAACATGAGACCCCCCTATGTCTATCTATGTACAAAGTATTGTCTAGAGCCTAATGCCCCTGCATCAGACTCCCCAGGTTAAAATGATTCATGATATCCTAATCATGTGCTTTCATCCTTGTCTTCCTAGATCCCACACTTTATTTTGTAGCTGATCATATATTACAACATTCTTCTACTGTACTTCTCTAGGCTTCCATATTTTATGTTGCATCCTTCCACTTGTTATGCTTTCACAATCTGTGACTGTCTTTCCTTTACTGCTGCTATTTCTCTGCTTTCTTGCTGCTATCTTTCTCTTAGACACTTTCACCATCATTCTTCTTATCAATGCAATTTATTCATCTAATATGTCTTCTGACTACTAGATACTACTTCCTCTTGATTGTTGAACTTCTCCTCTTGCTTCTGCTTGCTGAGTTCTCATTTTTTGAACTCCAACTGCTGCTTTTGCTTTGGCTCTTGCACCTACTTGTTGAGCCCAAACTTGCTGAACTTTCACTTGTTCAATTCTTACTGCTGCCCTAGCTCTTGTGCTAGCTTCAGCTGTATCTGTAGCTCTTCTTACTGCCATGCTTACTCTTACTTTCTGAATTCCTACGGTTGCTCTAGCTCCTTCTCTAACTTCCACCCAATCATCCATACCCTCTTGTTCTTTGCAACAGTAAAACTCTTCCTGATTTTCACTCATTACAATTTCTTCATTCTCTGGGTTCAGCAATTCTTCATACTGGTATTTAAATTTTCAGTCATTATCATCACCTCTTTTCTTCTCCTGGACTAAACATTCCTTAGTCCTTCCATCGGTACCTGTAATCATAAGAAAAACATCAAATTTATAGAATATTTGTGTCTCTTCCTCCTCTGGAAACACTTCAATTTTTTGCTCTAACATTTCTTCCAGCAACACCCCAAGCTACTGTTTTGCAATTTCACTCTCTTTTCCAAATGTTTTCAGCAAGCATTTCAGCCATCCTTTTCCAAACACTTCATCAATATGCTGCAACTCAGTTTCAACATGTTCTTCTTCTTCTTCCTTGACAATCTTCAGCAATTGTCTTCCATTTTCTTGATTGATTTTGGAAATCAAATAAAATTCTCCAAGTACTACATTTTCATATTCTAGCAGAGTAAAAATCTGATTCTCTATTGCTGTAGCAGCCCCAAAAGTCTGCCTTCCAGTCTTCTCTTGGCTATTCAGACAAGCCAACTCTTCCTTGTCACCAACAGTAACAAGTTATTTTACATGAGACATGATTGTCTCACCTTCCTTCAGCAGCTCATATTCCTTCAAGACAACTCCAAGTGATGGATTGTCTTCTGCAGTCCCTGTCAAGATAGCCAAATTATCAAATTTTAAATCACAAGACTCAATGGTCTCAATTGATGATTCAATCACCAATTCTTCTCTATCTTCATCCCATTGTGTCTTTACATTCTGCAATCCCCAATTCTGAAATTGAGGTTCCCTCTCTTGCACAGGATCTTGCTGATTCAACAACTTAATTTCCTCATTCCATGGATTAAAACCTTCCACATAATTCTCCTCCTCTTTCAATTAACTACCCAATTCTGTCAACTTATCTCCATCATCAACAAAATCTGCATTCACAAAACAATTGTTAAAACAAAATTCATAAGGCCTCAGTGCCTTTCTCTCTTTTGCTAGCATTTCAGTATGCTGTCCTAAATTTCTTTCCTTCCCAATTAGCACATCAGTATGCTGATCCCAATTCTTCTCGAGACTGTCAGCTAGTCTCTCCTCTGCATCATCCTCTTCAAGGCTATCTCCTCGCTCTAGTTTATAAAAATGAACCTCTTCATTCTCATCTTCAGTCATTTCTTCCCTTACAATTTCAACACCTTCTCTCTATGTTTCTGTCCTCTGCTCATGCCACAATCTTGGCATCTCATCTGAGGAAAAATTTTCACAATCTTCACAAGTCAAGTTCCCTGCTGTCACTATCTCTTCAGCCTTCATCAAAATAGAATTTTGATCTTCACCTCTGCAATAACTTCAGATATCTATCCATCATCTTTCATTTTTCAATTTAATAAAAGAAATTTGTCATTATCAGCACTAACACCAAATTTATCATCATCAAACATAACTTCATTGAAACAATCTCTTTCATAAAACAAGGAATTTATGAATTCCTTATGCTGCAATAATTCAACTTGATATTCATCAGAAAGATACTCATCATAATTTACTTGGAAAAAATCATCTTCATTGAATATAGTTTCATCATATGAACTGTCTTCTTCAATACCTGCATTCACACACAACTTGTCAATCTTAAAACCATAAGACCCCGTGGTCTCATTTGATGATTTGATCATCAAATCTCCTTGCTGTCCCAAGTCTTCTATATACTTCAGAGATTCTTCAATAGTCTCTTCTTCAAGCTGTCCAACTTCCAGCTTCTGGCCATCATCACAATCTAAATCTCCTCTACTTCCAATATATTGGAAAGCAGATCCTTTCTCCAACTGTGCATGGACATTTTCAAAACATCTAGCTGCTCCATTTTCTTCCTTAGTGACAACATCAGTAGTTTGTTCTCTCCCACATGATTTTCCTGCAAACATATAAAATTTTTCAGATGTAAGGCCATTCGACCTCTTGGTATCACTTGAAGTTTCAATCTTCAAGTCCTTCTCCAGATACTCAATCGTCCTGAGTAATTCCTCTTTCAGCTGAGCATTTGTCATTTGCTATTTCTTCATTTGTAGCCTCTGCCACTTCACCTTATTCTTCATGAGCCAACCAACTCTCTGGCTTTCCTCTATCATCCTCTCCAGTTTATAAAACTGCTTACTGATCTCAGCTATCTCTTTCCAATATTCTTCATCAGTGAGTTTCTTCCTCATGCCATTTTCTTTGGCTTCTTCCCTCACTCTTCTGTTGTGGCCTCTCTCAGAACCTCTAAAATCTCTGCTGTGGCTATCAATAGCCATTTTCTCCTCCATGATTTCTTCACTCACAAGCTGCACTAAGCCTCTACAACAACAAGCTCTCTTGCTACAACTTACCTCACCAATCCCTTCCTCCGGATCCGGCTTTTGGCAAGTACTGGTCCCCTTCTACTGGAACCTTATGAACACTCTCTTCTGCTTTCTCTAGGCTTCACTCTACAACTTCTCTCAAGAACACATCTATTCTTCTTTCATCCAACCTCTGTTGGGAATCCTCTAGGTTCTGCCACACTTCTTCTTCACTCAAAATCCCTTGCTGGATTATTTTATCACTGCTCTTAAATCTGTGATCTTCCTTTGCTAAGATTCCTTCCTCAATTGCTTGCACTCTACATTCTGCAAACAATAATTCAAACCAGAGTCAAATAAGGCTCATCAACTCACCTCCCAAGGTCCCTGAATGATATTGCTTCTTCTTTCACCTGCACTGCATCTCTATCTGCTGCAATCTTCAAGACACTTTGTCTTCAGCTTTAGATTTTGCAAATCTGAATACCTTCACTGCATACTTCTTCAAATCTGCAATTTCTGCTAAACAGATTTAAACATAAGACTTTCCTCACTATTTCCATACATGTGCATTTCAAAAATCAATTTTCAAAGAGATATTCCAATTCTAGCTCTGATACCACTATGATGCCGGGTAAAACCCACAGTCCCCACTTTACTCATATTTTCAATCTCAGCCTGTGTATATAAATGAATGCCAAGTTTCAATCCCTTACAAAATCTCAATTTGGCCTATCCAATGTTCTATTTTCTGGACTTGGCAAATTAAATACTAAAGTGGAAGCTGCCTTAGTCTCGTGGTTACAAAAACCACAAAATACAACCTACTCTTCATTTAGAGAGTACTGCCACATTATAAAACATTCCATATGGTTCGAATCAATATTCGTTCTAACAAAACCAAAGTATAACATCAATTTCATACCTCATCGAAATCCGGCTTTTTAATAAAACCACATATTAACATATGCGCCAACGCTCCATATTGTATATTGGACCCCAAAACATATATCAAACCAACTTCGCAAACACATTAATATTGCAACATACCTTGGTTTGTCACCAAATGCTGATGCGCATTTTCTGGTCCCACAGCCACATAATTTTCCATTCACATCTGACGGTGGAGGAATTGTCGCGCTCTAATCAATGATCCAACAGACATAATGAAGTTTCACGTTTTTTTATCGTCCGAGCGTTAACGCTAAAAAAAACGCGATGAGAGTGGTTTTTCCAACCCACTTTTGGCCACGCGTCAGGCAAAGACGTATATCGCTTTTTTTCAACAATTCTCCTTACCACTTTTAAAGAACGCGAATTCGCTGGTTTGATCCTCCGAAACCGCCCTTACTGTAGCTTCTCATGGTTCCGCCTCTCCTTGTTCAAAGTTCCGCCCAACTCCGCTTCTTCACGTGTTAACCCTGGTTTCATTAGCATTCTAATACAGTGCTGTGATATCATTATAAATATAGTGAGATCATCATATATGACTTCAAAGTTAGGCTTCCACTCACTGTATATACACAATTGATGTATGCAGAGTTATCATCAATACTCCCTATTAACACACACATTCAATAAGTGTCTGTTCTCACTCACGCCCTACAACTTCGTTATAGATGTGTCGTGCAAATCTACTCAGCCTGTCCAAGGATATTTAATCAACCCTTCAATTCCACTCTATTTTAATCAATCATCTGAAACCTCTCCATGAAATACTAAAGGTAATTCAAAACCACATTCTGTTCATACAGGGGATTCTTCTTTGCCCTTATACATGGAATCCTTATTCCTACATCTATCAACAAAGCCCACAAAATTCGATTTACAGTTCTAAGCACATTCAATCACAATATCGACATGAAGCCGATTTCTCCACTGACACATAGAAGGCACTTAAACCCCAATTTTAAGAGGTTACATTCTGCATTGCTCATACATTTATCTACTGGAATTCAAAGCCCATTCATACAGTAATCGAGGGGATTCAAGCATTCTCATACAGAACTAAATCAACAAATGCACAGGTAAATTTGGAATAGTTTCTTCATTTATATAATGAAATTTCTTACAGTCTTCTGGTCCTCGGCCAGATCTTCTAATTTAATGGCCTCCTATTCTCCTACTCTGCCTCTCTGGCTCCCTAGCTCTATACATCTTTGTGCAGGTCTGCAAGACTCTTTCACAGAGGTTTATTCTTATACAGGATGGTAATGAACCGATCCAGTTCCTATGATGAGTCAACAACTCTTGGAACTCTCAAATTAGCCTAAAATTAGCCTAAATCCTAGATAAACTGAAACTGACTCTTCATACTCTAACTGATCGACTTATCTCATGTCCTCCAATCATTTGGAGACATTTACATTTTTCTCACTAAATTTATTAAAATCACTCAAATATTAACAATTACATCAGAAATTAAATACATGAGACCCCCCTATGTCTATCTATGTACAAAGTATTGTCTAGAGCCTAATGCCCCTGCATCACCCTTACCCAAGATGGACCATATACTTCAAAGGGTAGTTGGGTCAAAAATAATATCACTGTTGGATGGGTTCTCAGCTTACAATCAGGTGTTAGTGCTCCCAAGTGATCAACACAAGACTGCTTTTACTACACCTTTGGGCACCTTTATGTATGTCAAAATGCCATTTGGTTTGATGAATGCAGGGGCCACCTTCCAAAGGGCCATGGAAATAGCCTTTTCTGAAGATATTGGATATTTTATAATCATTTACCTTGATGACATAACTGTTTTCTAAAAAACTGATGAAGAACATTTGATCCACTTAAGAAAAGTTTTTGAGAAATGTAGGAGATTTGGCTTATCTTTGAACCCCAAAAAGACACTCTTTGGTCTCCAAGAAGGTAAAATTCTTGGTCACATAATTTCAGAAGAGGGAAATGAAGTGGACCCTAAAAGGATTGATGACATATTGAAAATCAGCCATCCAAGAAGCCTTAAAGAATTACAATATTTCATTGGGAAGATAAATTTTTTGAGGAGGTTTATCCCCAACCTTGCTGAGCTATTAAGAAACATTACAAACATGCTTAAGAAATAGGTAGGTGTGAAATGGACTACACAAGCTAAACAATCATTTGAACTACTCAAACAAGCTCTCACTCAAACACCAGTCTTGATTAGTCCAGATTTCACCAAAGACTTTTATATCTTTTCTTTTGCATCTGAACATACAATAGCTGCAGTATTACTTCAAAAGAATGACTTGGGGCAAGAAAAATAAATATCCTTTTTTATTAGGGCCTTAAGAGATGCTCCTCTAAAATATAACATCATGGAGAAGCAAGCCTTAGCATTAGTGAAAACATTAGAAGACTTTAGAGTCTACATTTTACACTCTCAAATAATTTCTTTTGTTCCACATACTGTTGTCAAGGATATTCTAAGTCAAGACCCTGATGGTAAAAGGGGAAAATGAATTGCTACTATTCTTGAATATGACTTAGAAATCAGGCCCACCAAACTAATCAAAGGGCAGGGATTAGCAAAACTCATGGCTGAGTCAAACTTCCAAACACTAGATATGAATATGGTAGATGTGTTGGAAGAAATAGAAGAATTCACTACCCCTTTCATTGAAGAAACATTTTTGAATTCTCCTTGGTATGCTGACATCATTTATGCGCTTTTATATCTAAATGCCCCTCCTTCTTTGTCTAAAACTAAATCTAGATTTTTGAAACATAAGGCTTTGAATTATTTCATATTAGATGGGGTATTATATTGGAAAAACACTGTTGGAATTTTTCTTAAATTTTTACTTGAGGATGATGCAGGAAAAATCCTGCATGAGATGTATGAAGGAGAATGTGGAGGACAGCTCTATTGGAAGACCACAACAAACAAAATCCTCGAGGATCTGGTCACTATTTTCCCACCCTTTTCCTAGACACTCAAAATTTAGTCATGTCTTGCCATAAGTGTCAATTTTTTTATGGCAAAAGGAAGCTTCTTACCTTACCCTTACATCCCATCAGTGTTGAGGCACCCTTTCAACAATGGGGCTTGGAATTCATTGGGGAAATTCACCCATCTTGATCAGCCCAGCATAAGTGGATCCTCACTACCAATGACTACTTTACCAAGTGGATAGAAGCCATACCATCTAGGAATGCTACTGACTCTGTCATTATCAAATTCCTTGAAACAAACATCCTATCCAGATTTGGTTGTCCTAGAAAAATCATCACAGATAATGCTGCTACCTTTAAGTCTAAAAGAATGGTTGATTTTTGTTACAAATACCACATCACCTTGGGCCACTCCACTGCCTACTATCCCCAAGGAAATGGATTAGCCGAATCCTCCAATAAGAGCCTTATCAACATCATCAAAAAGCTGTTGGAGCAGAATCAGAAATCATGGCATAGTAAGCTGGTTCATGCCTTATGGGCTGATAGATTAACTACAAAGAAGTTAATAAATATGTCCCCCTATCAGTTGGTTTATGGCATGGATGCAGTCTTCCCAACATCATTAGGAGTTGCAGTCGTGAAACTCCTTCAAGAAGTGCAAATTGAAGAGAATGATATGCATAGAAGAATCAACCAAACAATTCATTTACAACAATCCAGAGAAGAAGTCTATGAAAGAATGCAGCTAGTCCAAGAAAATATCAAGAAACTATTTGATAAAAGGACTAAGGCAAACAATTTCCAAGTTGGAAATGTGGTTCTTAAATGGGATTCAAGAAGGGAAGAGAAGGGAAAACATGGCAAGTTTGAGAACTTGTGGAAAGGACCCTATATTATTCATGTTGAGAGGGGTCACAATGCATTTTTCCTGAAGGAATTAAATGGAGAATATTTATATGGAGGTCCTGTCAATGGAAGGATGCTCAAGCATTACTTCTATCAAGAGTCATGAGTTTCAAAGCTTTTTTACTTTCCATTGTAAATTATCATTGTTTGAACATTGCATTCAAAGTTAGAAAAATAAAAATACAAAAACAATAGAAAAGAAAAGAGGGCAGATAAAAACAATAAAGGTACAACCCCATACCAAAAAAGAGAGACAAAATCTGAAAGTGTGCAAGCTCAAATGCCACTCCTAAAAACACACTTCTAGTTAGTCATACAACCTAATCATGAATAATTAGTTTTTCAATTTACTGCTAATAGGTTAGTGAATTAGATCAGCCAAACATCTCAATCTTGGCTTATCAGTAAGGTAGATTAGGATAGAAAAATGAAGGTTCAAACAAGATCAAATCTTGAACCTATGAGATTGAAAAAGAAATGGTTCTAAAAAGATCAAAACTTGAACCAGAAAATAAAGAGAAAACAACTCAAACAAAATTAAAACCAGAGCTGAAGAAAGATGAAAGATGTTTTTGATTTTCAGATCTTAAGCCTTCACAATTTTGTTTTATTTTTTTGCAAATTTTAATCTATGTGCAGCTTGTATTTATGCCATAGATCTACAGCAAGTCAAATTGCTTAATCTTGGCTTGGCTGTTTTTGAATTTCCTGTTTTAGAATTTAGAGAATAAAGGTCTATCAGGCAATCTAACCCTGATAGATAGTAGTTAGGTAGAGAAACTTATGAACTCAACTGTTTAAAATGAGTTCATGGAGAAATAAGAGTAGAAATATATTAGTTTCCTATTTTTTCAAAAGAATAAAAGGTTGTTGAAGAGAGTTTGCTAGTCCAAATGCACTCTGAAATAAGAAAAAATGTTAGGATCATTAGGAATGGGTAGGTAGAGATGTTGTTTTGATAGAATTCCATTGTTTTAGATTGCTCCAAAAGATGATCAAATCAAATAAAGGTAAGCCAAAAGAAAAGAAAGGTTGCTGCCCAATGGATTAAGGCAATGGTTTAATGAAAGCCAAAGATTTACAACTGAGATTCTGGACATCTAAAAGACCAGCTGCCCTCCCCAAGTGGAGCCACTGTTAGCCACCTATAAAATTTGCCATATAAAATGGTGGCTAAATATCTTTTTAGCCTTTAAAGAAACAATTCATGACCAAATTGTTAGTTCTTAAAGTCTTATGAAGATATTTACCCTTTGAGTTAATCGTCACTGTTGTTTCCCTATTAGTCCTAAATAACTTGCTGTTTGCCAAGATAAAGACTGCTTAAACTCCATTTTTCATCATTTTCAGTCCTCCTTTACTCATAAATAAACCCCATTTTCATCCTTGTTTCCTTCATAAAATCCCTCAAAACCCCTTCATATTAACCTCTAAATCATCAAACCCCCCATTTTAAACCTTGTATCTCCCTTTATTTGGTTTAAAAAATCCTCCTTTTATCTATCAAAACCCTTAGTTTGGCTTAAAAACCCTGTTTTTTTGGCCTAAAATCACTCATTTAACACT
Source organism: Pinus albicaulis (assembly GCA_034641835.2). Lineage (NCBI taxonomy): Eukaryota > Viridiplantae > Streptophyta > Pinopsida > Pinales > Pinaceae > Pinus > Pinus albicaulis. The sequence continues at coordinate 879,567,130 of CM076577.1, forward strand.
TTATAGGTCTTAAGCTCCTGAGGGCTTATTTCCTTCAGACCTCCACTTCATATGACTTAGGGCCTTGCAATCAGGTACTAAAGGCTTAGAAACCCCGTCATAACCCTTAATTCCTTTTATTTTTTCATTCCCCGATGAAAAGATTAAATTGAATGTGGACCATTGATCTCTGCAGATCAACGGTCATCGTTGCACCCACTCTCCGCCCATCCATCTTGCCTTTCCTTTTCTCCTTTTTAATATTTCCGCCCCTTCCTTTAATCTTGACTGTTCATTCTTAAGATCGGATGATCGGGACTTACCCTGATGAAACCCATTTATTGATTGAATTTTTACCTCACCACTTAAATTTTCCACTACACGACAAAATAAACGTGGACCCCACTACTCCACTCATCTGTGCAGCTTTCCCCATCGCGTGTGATCCGCACCGTCGGATCTGGAGCCTCCGATCCAACGATAGACGCAGCATTTCGTAAAACTTTGCGCATAAGGTTTAACGCCAAATAATTTTGTGAAAAGAGCGGTTTTAGAAGGGACAGGTGTCAACTACTGTATCGTATCGCGATTTTTTTTGGAAAAACCACATACCACCCAAACACAATGCGAAAACCGCTGTCGGTTTTCTGCCTTACCACTATTCTCCACAACATTGTCTTTTCGATTTTAAATCTCAGCCGTCGTTCTCTGAGATCGGACGGTCCCAACTTAATTTCGACCCCAATTCACTTTATTTCGATCTAATATCCCAAGTGACCCCACCAATTAATCTCAACCGTTGATCATTCTAATCCAACGGTGCCGATTTTCTCTCGCGGCCAAACCGCCAAAGAAGTCTTTGAACCTATTTTTCGCAGGTTTTTTATAAATTTTGTTTGCTTTGTGCAGGATATATAGGTTTTCCCATAGTTTTTAAAATAATTCTAAGGCCAGGGATGACGATCCACAGGCCATTATCCACGAAGAAAGGGAATCTACATGGTTCAAACTATGATTCTACCCATGCCTCATGAGCATTGGTGATATCATGAAACCCTCTGCGCACCTACAAACATGCAAACACAATCAGAATCCATTAATTGAAGAGTATCAACATTGAATATAGGAGATCAGAGCATAAGTGAAGAATTAATTATTTTGAATCAGAGTTTAAAGTGATTAAGACACAAATTCAATAATCAAAGGCCTAATCCACAGTTAGTAAGGAATAAAAGACCCGAAGATGAAGATCAAGGCTAATTAAGCCTAAAACACAGACCAAAAACATATCAAAGGTGTTTTTAAGATAAAACAAAGGAAAATATCAGTAAAGGAGGCCTCCATTTCCACATCAGAGGCCAATTATCCTCTTCAGCTACCAAAAGTGCCACCTGTAGCCTCAATAAATCAAAAGAAGGCATAGTTATTGCCCAGTCCGAAGATATTTGCCTAAAGACACCTGAACATTAATTACCAACAAAAGAACAAATTTTAAACTGTCAGTGAAGTTATTGTAAAAGATAAATAGGCCTTAAAGTCAATCTTTTTGCCCATTAAGCCTAAAAAAGAAGAAACATAGGTAATGAAATAGAGTTGTAATTCGATGCATTCCTACCTTGTGCCTTGCATGGTTTTCAAGGCTAAGAGTTGCATTTAGTGTAGAATTAATTACATTTCAATCCTAAAACTCTTTCAACTCCTCATTTCTTCTATAAATACTTCTGAAGAAGATGAGAGGTTGGTTGGTTGGTCACTAGTTGTAACACATAAACTCTTTGGAATAATACATAGTTTGTTCGAAGTTGAAGAAGAAATTTAAGTCTGGGAAGCTTGATGATGTTGTGACATGCTTGTTTTTGAGAAGGCTCTATCATTGGATCCCTGAGCTTGGCTGTTGGTGATGTATTCTGAACTGTCTACTGTTTTTCCTGTTTTCATTATGTTTCATAAATTATTACTACAGTAGGATGAAAAGTTTAGGCTAAGAAATGACTCCTGGAAGCACCTTAGACCTGTTTATCCTTCACTGTTTTATGTTTTATTCTGCTGAGGTATTTAAGAGTCTTTAATCTTTCTCTTTAGTCCTCATGCTTTTTAATTTCTCTAATAGTTCAAATAGTTGGTTCCAGCATGATTTATGGTTTTCCTTGCTTGCCTGTTGCCACTTGAAAAATGTTTTTGAAGTCTCCCTTTGAAGTACCATTGTTTATAGTTATCCAAGGAGGTATGTTTTTATCATACCCTTTGTCCCTGCTTGAACAATTGTTTTAAAGGTCTTTATAGTTGTAATCATGGATTTTTAGGCGTTCCCTCTTCTATGACTGCAATTATCAGTGAATCTTTTATGTTTTCTAAGTCCTTTGAAATAAAATCTTTGAGATAATAGGATGTGCTCCCGAATCTTAGATTTCATTTTAAAAGTTGTCTTGAAGTCATCATTTGCTTAAAGTATGGTTTGTAGAATTCATGGTTAGCCTTGTCTATCAAATACCTCTTTATGTTCAAGTTATGTTTTCAAGTTCCCTTTGTTGAGAATTCAAACTCTCTTTCAAAATCATTAATGTCCATATCATTCACAAAACTAAAGGATCCTGTGGCCAAGTTAGATTTTCCCTTTGATATCCCATATCCATTGATGAGCTTGTTATTTACTTCTTCTTGACTCCATTACCCAATGAATCTAACACTTCTTCTTTTTGTTTATACTGCCTAGAACTTTCATGTTCTTCTGTACTAATTCAACCAAACAAACAAATCAAACAAACACTTGCACTAAATAACTAGTCTAAAATCAATACTTAAAAGCAAACAAGACATACCTTTGGAAACCATTTGAGAGATCCCTCTCTGAGAACAGGAGGACTAGATCCTGGAACTCTAAAGATTGGTTCTGATGTTGCCTTGTATTTTGGTTAGCCAATCTATCAAAACACAGGATACCAACAATACCAAGGAATAAGGGTAGCCAATAAGAAAAATGCCTCGGACTATGTGTCTCAGGAAAGCTTTGGAGAAAAAGAAGGAAGAAGAAGCAACCCTTGTTCGATCTTATCCTCTCACACAATTGCTCGTCCAAAAAATAGAAAATGATAAAGAATCATGGATTGAAAGAGCCAACAAGAATTTGGAGGATAAATTAGAGAAATCGAATAGAGACTTGGGTCTACAAAGGAAGATGATCGGGCTCAAACTTGCTCAAGAAAGCTCAAACTTGCTCAAGAAAGGCTCAAAACTGCCCGAAAGAGGCGCCTGGTGGAAAACGTGGAAAATGACATATCTAGGCTTGAAATCTTGGCCTAATATTCCTTTCATGATTCTAAGAACCCATAATGGTCTTGCTCGCCAAAATTGAGCAAATTTTGACATGATCTTGTTTTTTGTGTTTTTTGGCCCTAATTGTACATTTTTCTAGGCGCTGCCATGGGTTCTAGGAGCATCCTCAGCTCATGAAAGCCATTTTTTTGGATGTATTAAATTTGGGGGCAGCTACTTACAAATTTTCAGATCAAAAGGAGGTGTTTTGGTCCCCCAAAGAGGCAAAAATCAGTCAAAATTCACCTTTCTGCTTCACATATCAGCAGATGAGACCCTCCTGGGTTTTTTCACTCAGTCCAACTTTTTATAGACTTTCAGGGATCCGTGTGAGAAAAATCAAGTATTTCAAAAAACTAGACATCTAGGGCTTTCCAACGAGCTGTCATGGGTCTCATTTCGACATTGGGAGGTCCCTCCAAAGTTGTCTGCAAAATAGGCTTCTTTCTGTTGCTACGCTCCTGTAGCATTTTGGCTAAAAAAGCAGTTTTCTAAATATGAACATCCAAATGTGCGTTTAGCTATTTTTAACTCCATGTCAGAGATGAAAAGTCAATTTTATTTCTATTATTAGCTTAAATAGATATTTTTGAAGATATTTTGTGCCTTGGGCTTTGCAAAGCCTTAAGGACAAAATCAGATATTTGTATTAGGCCAATGGCATTCTAGATGCTCTAGGAGGGTTTCTTTCTCTTTGGCCTATATAATCCAAGAGAATTCATTGTAACCAGAGGCTGAACTTGATGTTATAGAGCAATACATATCATTTCAAGCTTTGAAGAAATACTTTGTCTCATGAAGTGGATGATCTCTTGTTTGACTTGGATGGTGGAGGAGGACTGTTTGTAGGATTTCATGGCTTGGTGAATGATATTGTGTTCCTTATCTGTTATGTTTCCTTAGTTTATCATACATGTTTTCATGCTTCTTTCTTGCTGTAGGTCAGTAAAGAATAGATTTGATACATGCCCATGGAGGCACCTCAAGTTTCCTGATTCATTACAGCTTCTATGTTTTTCTTCTTTCTTAGTTATGTCAAAGAATTCTTAATTTCTCTTTGGTACCCTAAGAACTTGTTATCAGTTTCATTAATGGTTATTATGTATGCTATCTAGTATGATTCATGGTATGCCCTACTTACTCATAGCTAATCAAAACTCCATCTCTGAAATCTCTCTTTGAAGTATTGATTGTCTTAGTTAAGTCAAAGAGGTCTTGTTTCGAACTTGCCCTTTGCCCATGCTCTGCAGTCTTATTTCAAAGTTCCCGATAGCTCAACATATGATGTTTAGGAGTTCCCTCTTCATATATTGAGTTGTTTGTTTGTCTTATTTGTTTTCCCAAAAGTCTAAAGGTGATTTTCCCAAAGTTAGAGGGTCTTATGCTTCTATGCATTGCCTGATTTTTTATTTTCTGCATCTATCAGTGTGAGTTTCATTTATAGTGATTAATGGTTAGACCCACCACATGAATGTTTGTTGTAAAACTATTTATGCTTAAAACCTCTTTGTATTTCACAAAATTAGTGTCCATCTCATTTCACTTACACCCAAAGCATCCATTTATCTCGACCAAATCGGCCCTGCAATATACCTTGTCCACCATTTGAGACAGTCTTGACCTTCGACCCCATAGCCCAGTTGATCTGAAGAATTTTGATCTATTTGTCCTTTGATCAGTTCCCCCTCAAAAAACCTAAAACAAAACATACTTAACAACTAGCCTAAAATCAAATACATAAAAAGAAAACAAGTTTACATCCTTTTCATAATAGAGAGAGCCCTCTTTGAGTCCAAGAAGGCTAGGTCCTAGGGCTCCAAAGTTGGTTTGATGTTACCCTGTCACTTGGCTTGCCAATCTGCCAAATCACGGGACCCTAACATCATGGCGATCATGCTGGGACTCTGAGTAATAAACAAACTTAGACCTCCCTAAACATTTCAGCATCCCTTAAGAAGACTATCTTGTCGACCTACCCCACTGCTCATGCTTAATGGCGATCACGGTGGGACTTTTCTGAGTTAGTGACGATCGAAGTATACCTTAGGACTCCAGAAATTCTTTATCTTCAAGAATATCCAGTGAATCAGCCACCTCATCACCACACTAACATAATGGCGATCACAGTGGGACTTACTGAGTGCATAACAGTATAGCAAACTCTTGTAAACTCTTTAGTCCTTCAAAACTAAAATCAGAAAATTAGCCTATAAAGTCATTTAGAGTAAACTCTTTTTGCTTCACCACCTTAGCTAAGTGATGAATCAGGTTTAGAACACTCTTACAAACGAGGCTGCATATAAAAAACTCAGAAAACCCCAAAAAACATCCCTAGATTGGCTTTTCTCAGTTATTGGTGGTGGACCATAAATACATATCTCTAAAAACAACAAAACATCCACCTGGCGACTCCACTAGCCTCTAGTAGGCCTTATACTCCATAAAAAACCAAAAATTTCATAAATTATACTATCCTGTTCACTTTCTTTTCCAAAAAACACAAAGCTCATGATGTATCCTCTGAAATCAGTGACAAACTAAGTACAAATTAGGGATTCAAAAATCTTCATCTAAACAAAGGAAATCAACAGAATAAATTGCAAATAGAACTATAGCTTCCTCAACAATCTAGCAAACTGTTGAACTAAGTTTTAAGTCATTCTTGCAAGTTTTCACATAAAAGTTTTCTAGAAAAGAATTTTCTTAAAAAACATCTTTGTCGGTATTGGTGGTGGACCATAAATCTCAAGAAAATCCACCTGGCGACTCCACTAGCCTTCATTTTGTTTTTACCTTACTCACATTAGCGAAACCCCTAGAGAGGACAACCATCCAAAAAAAAAATCACAACTATCACCCTCTCTAAGCTTTAACTTTGAAATCTGGCTTCACGAAGAATTAATACCAGATCTCACCCGGACCCGAATCCCCCTATCATAGTTGATGACCCAGAAAAGATTTTGTGGCAAAATTCTGAAACTGGTAACTTAACTACCAATAGGACCATCTGTTGGCCACCTATAAAAATTTTTCAATCAAAAGGTGGCCAAAACATTGTTTAGCCTTCAAGGAACAATTTCATTGCAAAAAAGTGTATCTCTTGAAGCCTCTAGAAGACATCATATCCTTGTTTCAATCTTCATTGTTGTTCCCATTTTTACACTTAGAGATCCTGTGGATTCCCAAAAAGAGTACGGCTGCAAGCACCAATTTTCCCTTCCTCCTCTTCAAAAACTAACCTTTTCTTCCTATCCCTCCATTTCCCATGAAAACCCCTCATTTTTAGTTTCTCCCCTTTCCACTTCATAAAAAACCCTTGATAAGGTTTTAAGACTCTCTCTTAACCCCATCGAAAGCCTCAAATCACTTTCAAAATCCTTGAAAAACCATTAAAATGCATATTTTCTATGTATTGGACTTAAGCCCCTTCGGCCAAGTCCCTAACCCTTTTTTATCCATGCACCCTGGCGCCAGAACCAGGCGCTGAGTTAGTCAGGCGCTTATTCATTTTAAAACAAATATTCCCCCCTGAAAACATTAAAACCTTTGTTTTAATTAAAACTTTGGATTTTTAATTATTTCGCATTATTCCGCCGATACCATTTTCTAACCGTTCCGCACCGTCGATCTGATCTGCAGATCGGATGGTGTGGAGTTCGTCTCCCATGGTCCCCACTATACATAAGCCGATTGCCCAAAACCAGCGGTATCCATCGCACCGCCCTTGGGCCAAAAGTTGTTTTCCCGTGATCGCCAGCGATTCCATACACTGCTTGACATGCGTCCTGGGCACTGTTTGGAAAACCGCCGTCCATCGCGCGTTATCGTTCGGAAAAGGATGCCAAGCGATATCACCGTGGACCATCCGATCTAAAGCTGCCAATCCAACAGATATCGCTCGATGAAGATGCCTGCTACTTAACGTGGTCCTAGCGCAACATTAAATCAATCTCCGCCGTCGATCTGATCTGCAGATCGACGGTCCATATTCCATCGCCCTATTCCCTCTGTTTGACTTTCAATCTCCGCTCTCGATCTTCGATCTCTGCGCGATCGACGGCTCAGATTCAATCTTCTTCCGCCCATTCTATGATCTCTCCCGATTAATCTCGACCGTTGGATGACGCCATCCAACGACCCCGCTTCTTCCACACATCCTCTGAAGCAGTCAACCTATTTACGCAGGATTTTATAACTTCTGTTTGTATTTTGCAGGGTTTAAATGTTTTTCCACCATACTGAGGAAAATTCGCAGACTGAGGGTGACGATCCTCTTGCCCTCGATTCATCAGGAATCATTCGCAGGTTTCTAATTTCACGGTTCATCAGTGTTTATCCAAGCATTGATGCCACATAACCCTGCGCGACCCTGCATATCAGAAAAAACCATGGATTTAACACAGTGAAAGAGTATCGGCGCAGAAGACCAGAATTTACCCGGACAGAGGATTAAAGGACATATTCGTTGGGATTACGTCTAAGATTCTTATCAAAAGCCTAATCCCCGATTCAAAACACAAGTTAAAGAAGATATAAAGGGTCTTGTCAATAGGAACACCTCCACCACCACAAAATGAGGCAAATTGATCCATTTAGTTATCACGACGCCACCTACGCCTCAAAATATTCAATCAGAAGCTGAATTTATTGATCAGGCACCTACAACCTCACAGAAAATCAAAGGCTGCCGAACAAATAATACTAATCAAGGGTCTTATCTTCAAATTGTCGGCAAAACTATTTTAAAGGTTAAAGAACAGTCCAGAAGCAGATCTTTTCAATCATTAGGCCTCGAAAGACACAGACAGTGTTATGAAGCAGAGTTATAAATGATTACATTCCCACCTTATGCCTTGCCTGGTTCCCAAAGGCCAGGAATTGCATTGATTACATAATTAATAATACTTGACCCCTGGGAAATCCTCCCACCTCTTCATTCTTATATAAATACTTATGTAGAAGATGAGCAAATGTTGGTCTCTGGACATCTAAATATATGTAATATTTTCTGAAGCTACTGATGCCCTGTTTGCAACTCGAAGATACATAAGCTGATATGAGAAGTTTGAAGTTGTAAAGACCCACCGGGCTTGCTGATTGTAACTGGTTCGAACATCAAATACAAGCTACTGATTTATGGGATCCTGATTTGTGTCAATGGTGATGTGTTCCTCACTGTCAATTGTTATTTTACTTAATGTTTCCACTCTGTTCGCTTTCTCTGATAAAGAGCAGCAAACATAGAGCTAGGATTTACTTTCAACAGTACTCTACTCTTACTGAAAGCTTTATTGTCTATGTTTTCTTCATTTGAAAGTTCTCTTTGAAGAGTACATTAATGCAGGTTGGTTTAAAGGCACTTGCCTGATCTAAATTGCTCTTTGTCATTGTTATCTGTGGTTTTCTTATTGAATATGCTGAAAGCAGGCTAGTTTAAAGGTATTAACCTAATCTCAGAATACTCTTATGTTTTTCTTTAATTACATGCTGAAGCAATATAGTTTAAAAGAACTTACTTGATCTTAGGCTGTTTTACTATATCTTCATTTGTTTGTTCTTCATTTCCTATCTGTTTCATTCCATAAAATCACCTTAAGAGATCCTTTGACATAAGTGACTTGCCCCATGGATCCTACTTGAACCTTGCTGTCCAATTAAAATCCTCCTATGACTCCATAGCCCAATGGGTTAAAATTGTCTTTGCCTTTCTGTCAGCCAAATCATTCCTTCGCCAGCAAACACCTTCACCCTTCATTTTGAAATTGACTTCACCTTCATCATGTCCTGGCCCAACCAAAACAAACAAAACAAAACCCAAGCTCTTCATAACTAGCCTAATATCACAATTTTCAGTTATTAAAGATCACATCTTTAAACTCATTCATAGAGAGATCCCTCGCTGGATTAAGGAGGGCTAGATCCTAGAATCCCAAAGTTGGTTGAAATAATGTTGCTTCTGCAGTTTTAGTCTTACCAATCTGCTAAAATTACATATTCCTAACATTTCTGGCGACTCCGCTGGGGACCCCAAACCCTATACCTTTGTTGTGTTCTCCCATACTCTTAGACAGAGTCTGGAAAGGGCTAGGTAGCCTCTGGATCTCATCCTCTTACAGGGGTGACATATCTGGTGAATGCCCTCCCAGTCAATCTCTGGTTTGAGTTCCCTAGAAAAAATTCATAAAACCTTGAGAGTAAGAAGCAACCTTTTCAAGCACTACCAAGCAATGGTATCTATGATGAAACTTGTTTAAATCAGTGAAAATCTAGGTAAACCCTAGGATTCTCTTAAGACTTTATCTAACCTTGAAAAATCAGCTGGCTTAGCCATAGGAGTAGATTTTCTTTGTCTCATAACCATAGCTAAGTTTTGAAACAGAGTTAGCATACTCTTAAAAATCATACAACTGAAAAATAACTTAGAAAGACCTGAAAATATTTCGGATTGGTATCCAATAAACATGGTGGTGGAACATAAAATATTTTACCTCTGAAAAGAGATAAAAACTTCCACTTGGCAACTCCACAATCCTGAACAGACCTTAAGACTCCACTGGGAAGAACCCTTGTCATTAATATTATTCAAACTCAGTTAGAGGACTGTAGGATTAAGATTTGTGTAAACATACTAAGTTAACCTCTTAAAGATTGTCATACCTGGTTGAACTTGTCTTGTTTATTTTGGGTCTCAAAAACATAGCATAGTGGCTTCTAGAAAGATTCACACTAGAGCCTACCCTGAACCTGATCCACCTGAGATAGTTGATAACCCAGAAAGTATCCTTAGGAAGTCGCCTAAGATAAATTTGTCAACCATTTTCAGATCACCCTTGAGAGCCAATTCTGTCCCTGAAAATCTTTCAGCTCTACAACAATCTCAAGTTGACTTAGTAAACCCATTTAGAACTAGGTCTCTTGGTGATTTAGATCAGTTAGATTTTGAGTCTTCACTATCATCCCCACAAACAAGTGAACCTCTTGGTAGTAGAGAAACAACACCTCCTGATTTGCATTTTCTTCACAACTTAGGTGCCCCTCATCCAAGATCAACTCAACAGTCTATTCCTGGTCCATCCACTTCTGCTCACCCTACATCCACTGTTCAAACCACCCCACTTCAGCCCACTGTCCCTCTTGTAAATCCACCTCCACCTCCTGCCATGGCCGCATGGTATGCTCCCCTAGTCCTTCTTGTACCACTAGTCAATCTTCCACAGGACTATCAGTCCAAAATTCCATTATATGATGCTAACAATGCTACAACTGCATCAAAACATGTGGATAATATGAATGACTACTTTGAAATAAATGAAATTGATGATGATTTCGTCAAACTTAGGCTATTCACTCAGAGCTTAGGGGGAGAAGTGAGGAAATGGTTCAAAGGTTTAACCCCCCATAGTATCCGTGATCTGCAAGCCTTCCATCAAACATTCTTAAACAAATGGGAAGTAAAGAAAAACCCTCTCCAAGTCCTTTCTGACTATAAAAATCTCCATAGAGACACCGGGGAAAGTGTGCAAGCTTATTGCACTAGATTCAATAGTGTGTATAATGCACTTTCCCCAGAACTAAAACCTCCACAAGGCTCAACTTTAAACAAGCTTCCCGAAGGGTTTGACCCTGAGATGGCCTATCAGCTGAGAGAGAGAGATTTTGCAACTCTTCAAGATATGCAAAAGGTTGCTCTTTCTGTGGAAGTCAACTTGATGGAGAAGAGAGCAAGAATGACAATTGAAAAGAGAGTATCCTTCAGAGAGGAAAATATTCCCTCTACTTCCAACTCAAAGATGGAAAGAATGATGGAGGAGATGATGAAGAAAATGAGCATCCTTGAGAGAGCACAAACAAGTCAAAACCAAACTGCTCCTCAAAATAAGAACCAGAACCAGAATCAGAATTTTAGAAGGAACCAACCTCCAAACAAACCTAGGGAAGATGATCAACAAATCACTCCTCCCTTTCATCAAAACTATATAAGTGAGGTTGAGGAAACAGAGGAGATAATAGAGGAAGACGATATCAACATGTTGGGAGTAGATAATGATGACTTTGAGATTCATTTTGATAAGGAACAAGGTTTTCATACCCCTTATGATGACAACAAAGATGATAATGCAATTTATTTTCAGGACATGGAAAATGTCATCATAGAGCCTAAAAAAGAATATGACCTTAGAAGCAAAACCAGTCAACAAACTCCCAACACTAAAACCTCTGACAAATCTTCACAAAACAACACTACAACCAAGCCTAAAATTGTCAAAAAAAAGGATAAAACAATAGCTGTGAATTCTGATAGAGATAGAGAGAAAGGCACTCAAAATAATGAAAAACAGAGTGCGGACATTAGTAGTACTACCACTTCAGCTAGTACTCCTGTTAAGACCATTTTGTCAAAAACGAGTAGAACAAATCAGCAAGTTGATGTTGCTGATAGACTGGGAGCTAGTAAGGCTGAGACAAGTTCATCAAAAAACCAGATTCTTTTCAACCTAGAGCAGGAAATTTCAAAGATCAGAATCTCTGTTCCCCTGACTGAGTTAGCTGCCCAGAATGTATATAGGACCCAAATTTTGAAGGCTTTAAATATTGAGGATAATAATGTCTCAGTCAATCTTAATGATGACAAGCCAGAGCTCATTTTTGGTCCTAATATTGAAGGTATATATCAGGAGGTAACTATACCTCCCTTTTATATGAGTTTTAATGTTCATGACAAGATCCTACATAATGCTATGCATGACTTTGGAGCCTCGCACAACCTTATGCCAAAGGTGATAATGGAAAGGCTAGGATTAGAAATAACCAGACCTTACAAGGATTTATATTCTTTTGATTCAAACAGAGTAAAGTGCCTTGGCCTGATCAAAGACCTTTGTGTGAGTTTAACCCAAATCCCAACCAAGTGCATGGTAATGGATGTTGTGGTGGCTGATGTACCTCCTAAATATGGCATGTTATTATCAATATCATGGGGTGCTAAGCTCCAAGGTACCATACAGATGGATGGGACATATGCTACTATCCCTGTTTTTAGCCAGCTCAGAAGACTGTACAGAGAGTCACACATGAAATTCATGGTCAGTAGCCCAGAAAAGCCCGAAAATTCTCCCATTTATTCTGTCCATACTAACCTAGATTCATTTATATTTTGCAACAATAAATCCTCAAAACAGTCAGAGCCAGAACACAGTGACTCAGATAAACAGTTAGAGACCCCAAATCTAGAAATAAATGCAGTTCTAGATATGGAAGAAAACAAGAGAGAAATTTTGGAACAGTGCGTTGAAACAACGGACCAGAGTGAACAAAACCAAATGGCAAACAACAGACTTCCCATCACGCTCAGCTCCATGACAAACCTGAGAAGGTGAAACAAATACAACTAAGTATCGAGATTTCACAACAACCCTTGAGCATGTTGGTTGAAGGGGACAATAACCAAGACGAAACCGAAAATATTCCTCTGTGGAGTATGTATTTTGATGGGTCATGCATTGAAAAAAATGCTGGTGCAGGTGTCTAGATTACCAACACTGAAAACAACCACACAGAAAAAATTTCCTGCAAATTAAAATTTCAGTGTTCCAATAACATAGCGGAATATGAATCCCTTCTCTTAGGCTTACATCTATTAAAAAAGTTAGGAGCCACAAGAATTAATGTGTATGGGGATTGAGAACTAGTCATTAAACAAGTCAATGGGGAATATAACGCAAATCATCCCAAGCTTAGAGCTTATCGAAATGATGTCATGGACCTTTTAAAAACTTTTGAGGAGTCCAAATTGATTTTCGTTCCAATAAAAAGAAATATTGCCACACACAATTTAGCTTTTGCGGCTAGAACATGCTTAATGCCATTTGGAACCAAAGACTGTACAACTCAAATTAAGTTTAGACTAGCGGTGCCAGATAATGAAAAATATTGGCAGGTATTTGAGGGTGACAAACAGATAGAGGATTTTCTGCTGGGCAGGAACGAATTTGAGTCATCTGATTCGGATTCTAAATATGATGAAAATCGCCTAAACAAAAAGTCCCCTGAAAAATAAAAACCATCTGGTCCCGTAGAAATCAACATGTTACATAAAAAACTTGACACTTATACTGAAGAATACAAGGACACGGAAAACGAAGACATTGAGATATTGTCGTCAAAGTACAAGAACATACCTAGAGGGCTAGCACCGTTAGAAGACCTCTTTGATTTTAACAATGTAGCAAAGAAGCCCACCGTAGAATACACAGAGTCTGAGGTCGAGGAATGCAACATAGGCACCGAGGATCAGCCTAAAATGATTAAATTAGCTAGGTCCTTGCCTCCAGACATGAAAAGGAAATACGTTGACCTGTTTAAAGAGTTTGTCGATGTGTTTGCCTGGAGCTATGAATACTTGAAAGCCTACGATACAGAAATAATCCAACACAAGATTCCTTTGAAAGAAAACAAAAAACCCTTTAAGCAAAACTGCGTAGAATTAATCCAATACAACTACCTCTAGTAGAAAAGGAAATCAAGAAAATGTATGAGGCAGGAATCATTGTGCCTGTGAGGTTTTCAGACTGGGTTTCTAACCTTGTAGCCATGAGGAAAAAGACAGGAGAAATCAGATTGTGCATTGATTTCAGAAACCTTAACAGAGCCTCCCTAAAAGACAATTACCCTTTATCCAAAATGGAACACATTCTACAAAGGGTAGTTGGTTCAAAGAGGATTTCTCTGTTAGATGGTTTTTCAGGGTATAACCAGGTTTTAGTGCTCCCAGAAGACCAACTCAAGACAACTTTCACCACTCCTTGGGGCACTTTCATATATGTGAAAATGCCTTTTGGATTAATGAATGTTGGGGCCACTTTCCAAAGGGCCATGGACATTGCATTTTCAGAGTAAATAGGGCACTTCATTGTGATTTACCTTGATGACATAACAGTTTATTCCAAATCCGATGAAGAGCATCTAAAACATTTAAGAAAGGTCCTTGAAAAGTGTAGAAGGTTTGGGTTATCTTTAAATCCGAAAAAGACAGTGTTTGGCCTTCAGGAAGGTAAACTCCTTGGCCATATCATATCAGAAGAAGGGATTAAAATAGATCCAAATAGAGTTGAGGGAATACTATAGATTATCCAACCAAGGAACATAAAATAATTGCAGTCCTTTATTGGAAAGATTAAATTCTTGAGGAGGTTTATTCCAAACTTAGTAGAGCTCCTTAGAAACATGACTAATATGCTCAAGAAATAAGTAGGAGTGAAGTGGAATGTAGAAACCAAAAAATCCTTCGAATTGGTAAAACATGCACTCACCCGGGCGCCAGTCCTAATCAACCCAGACTTTTCAAAAGAGTTCCTTATTTTCTCCTTTTCCTCAGAGCATACTGTGGCTGCAGTCCTGTTGCAGAAAAACCCAGAGGGACAGGAACAACCCATTACTTTTTTCAGCAAGGCTTTAAGGGATGCACCCTTTAAATATAACATAATGGAAAAACAGGCCTATGCTTTGGTAAAGGCCTTAAAGGACTTCAGGGTCCCACATCATTGCCTATGTACCTAATATAGCGGTAAAAGACATCTTGTCACAAGACCCAGATGGAAAGAGAGGTAAACAGATTGCTGCTATATTAGAGTATGATTTGGAAATCAGACCAACCAAACTTATTAAAGGTCAGGGCTTAGCTATATTAATGGCTGAATCTAATCTACAAGCCCTTGAAATTAACATGGTAGATGCCTTGGATGAAAAAGAAGAATTACCTGCTCCCACTGTCGAAGAGCAGTTTCAAAACTCACCTTGGTACACTGATATCTTGTATGTGCTTGCAAATCTCAATGCCCCTCCTGATTTATCAAAAACAAAGGCAAGGTTTTTAAAATTGAAAACTAGGAACTATTGCATTTTAAATGAATGTTTATTTTGGAAAAATGTTGATGGTTTATTGCTTAAATGTTTGCCTGAAGTTGATGCAGAAAGGATCAAGCATGAATTCCATGAAGGAGAGTGTGGAGACCATCTTTACTGGAAAACCACAGCCAATAAAATCCTTAGAGCTGGCTATTAATGGCCCACCCTCTTCTAGAATGTCCATAAAATGATAGTTTCCTGTCAAAAGTGCCAGATTTTTGAAGGAAAAAGAAAACTTCTTCCTTTACCATTACAACCTATCACTGTTGAAGCTCCTTTTCAACAGTGGGGCCTAGATTTTATAGGGGAAATCCATCCTGCTTCGTCTGCCCAACACAAATCGATTCTCACATCCACTGGCTATTTCACAAAATGGATTGAAGCCATCCCTTCTAGGAATTCCACAGATTCTATCATTATAAAATTCCTTGAAGACCATATCTTGTCTAGATTCGGATGCCCTAGGAAGATTATTACTGATAATGCTGCTGCTTTTTGTTCCAAAAAGATGATTGATTTTTGTCACAGGTATCAGATTACACTTGGCCATTCTACTGCTTACTACCCTCAAGGTAATGGGCTAGCAGAATCATCAAATAAAATTTTGGTGACCATCATCAAGAAGCTGCTTGAAGAGAACAAAAAATCATGGCATAACAAGTTGGTGCATGCTCTGTGGGCAGACAGATTGACCACAAAAAATTCCATTGGAATGTCCCCTTACCAGCTTGTTTATGGAGCAGATGCGGTGTTTCCTACCAGCTTAGGTGTACTAGTAATAAAATTAATCCAAGAAATACAGTCAGAAGAAGACAACATGATTAGGAGAATCAGTCAGACAATACATCTCCAGCAGACTAGGGAAGAGGTTTACAATAGGGTTCAGAAGGTGCAAGAAAACATACAGAAGTTATTCAACAAAAGAAAAAAGGCTTGTGTTTTTAACATTGGAGATAAGGTACTCAAATGGGATTCCAAAAGAGAGGATAAGGGTAAACATGGTAAATTTGACAGTTTGTGGCAAGGTCCTTACATCATCCAGTCCACCGTTGGTCCTAATGCCTTTTTTCTACAAGAGTTAGATGGCACAGGTCTGTTTGGGGGTCCTGTCAATGGTAGGGTCCTTAAGCATTACTACTGCAGAGTTCCATTTTAAAGCTTTCATTTCCATTATAAATACCATTTGCTTTGTTCAGTCTCATAAAAGAAAAAGTACAAAAACAATAAAAAGGAAAGAAAGAGAGAAGATTGTGAAAACAAGAAAGGTACAACCCCATACCAAAAAGAGAAATAAATTCTGAAAGTGTGCAAGCTTAAATTCCACTCCTGAATAACACACTATTCTGAAATAATTGACCAAGTTCATTCAATGTCGAGATGAGCTTGGAAGTGTCGGTATTACTGTAGCGGATGATGACTTGGTGAGCCTAGAACTTCTAGGCCTTCCTAAGAGCTGGAATAGTTATCAAAACTCTGTCAATGGGAGGGAGAAGCTACTATATTGGGAGCGAATTTGGTCAGATTTGGTACAAGAAGAATTTAGGTGGAATACCATGGATGGATCCTCATCCAAGACAGACGATGAGGAAAATTGTGCCTTGGCTGGTAAGGCAAAGAATGGGAAGGGAAAGAAATCCTATTCCAAATCTAAGACCGGCAAAGAAGGCAAGAAGCGTGACATGTCTAGAGTGAAATGTTTTCACTGTCACAAGCATGGACATTAGCCACTAATTGTCCACAAAAGAATAACAACAACAAGAAGGCTTCACAATCTGTATTGGGTGATGCTTTGGCTTCACAGTTCGAGTTGGAATTCTCACTCATCGCATGCATGGTGTCTAGTGCGATGGGATCAGTGTGGAACTTGGATAGTGGTGCATCTTTCCACATGATGGGAGACAAAGAACTCTTTAGTAGCTTGGATAAGAAGGATATTCATATGCACATCGATATGGGTGATTACGGGAGGTATACCGTTACTGGAATTGGTACAGTTACGTTCCAGAGATAGTCAGGTAAACCTTTCTTATTAAAATATTTCATGCAAGTACCAGGCTTGAAAAATATTTTAGTTTCAGTTGCTATGTTGGAGGATAGAGGATATGATGTCGTTTTCAGTGAAGAGAAATCATTCCTTCGTCACAAATCGAAAGCACAATTTAAGAAGATTGGGGTTCATGTGAAGAACCTCTACAAACTTGATGTAGATGGTTTTGCATCATTGATGAGTAAAGCAGACAGAGTGGTGAGTCGAGATGAGCGTGAGTTATGGCATAGGAGATTGGGCCATCTACACCATAGTGCTTTGAAGGTCATGCAGCAGATTTATGTGGGGCTTCCAAAGGGTACTCTTGCATAGATAGACACATGAAAGGGATGTACCATGGGGAATTATACAAAGGCCACTTTTCATGAGAAGGAGAAACAAGCAGAAAAAATCCTTGAGAGAGTTCACTCATATGTGTGTGGACCATTCTCTACAGCTTCTATAGAAAAGCACAGGTATTATGTGATTTTTTTTTATGATTTTTCTAGAAAGTGTTGGATCTACTTCATGTAGAAGAAAGATCAGAAGTTCTCAAAATTTTGTGAGTTCAAAGCACCGGTTAAGAAAGACATAGGGAATCATGTGAAGGCTCTAAGGAGCAACAATGGTGGTGATTAAATATCCAATGAATTCAAGAACATATGTGTCAACGAAGGAATTCAAAGAGAGTTGATTGCGCCTCATAACCCACAACTAAATGGGGTTACAGAAAGAAAGAACGGAACAATTGTGGGTGTGGCATGAGCTATGTTACATGATTAGGGCCTACCATTGCATCTGTAGGCAGAGGCATGCAACACAACAGTATTTGTGGAGAATCGTAGTACTCATCGAATACTTGGCATGAGTACACCAAAGGAGGATTTTTCTAGTAAGAAACCTAATGTTTCATATTTTAAAATTTTTGGCTCATCTTTCTATTGCCATGTGACCAAAGATTCCAGAAAGAAGCTAGAACCAACAAGTAATATTTGGATATTTGTGGGGTACACTGATACTCCCCACAACTATCGGGTGTATTTTCCGAACAGCAGGATGACAGTTGTCAAGCAAGATGTAAAATTTGATAAGGAGAAAGCCATGCAATTTTCCCTTAAGAGGGAGCTTGATTTGCATGCAAATGAGGAACTCGGTTCCAAAGGATGAACCTCAAGATGTGGAGCAGCCACATGCGGAGGATCATGGAGTGGCAGAAACCACTCATGCAGATCCATCCACCAGACATGGTAGGAGGCGCACCATAGAAGCTGACATATTGAGACTTGATGCGACAAAACATGTAGTAGAACCTACATCATTGGGCAAACAGAGACAGTAACCAGATAGGTTTACTGGATACATGGCTCTTATGAGCAAGTATATTGTGACAGAACCATATTCTTTTGGGAAAGCAGTGCAGCAACCAACTTGGGTTGACGCCATGGTTGAGGAGTATGACTCCATCGTCAGGACTAGTGCATGGGAATTTTTCCCAAGACCAATCGAGAAGTCAGTGGTTGGATCTAGATGGATCTATAAGGTGAAGCAAGTAGTAGATGGGAGTGTGGATAAGTACAAGGCTATATTTGTAGCCCAAGGATTATCACAAGTTGAGGGGATTAACTATGAGGAGACATTTGCACCAGTTGCAAGGAACTCATCGATTAGATCTATCCTTGCACTCTCAGCATAGATGGGTTGGCAGATACATCAGATGGATGTGAAGACTGAATTTCTCAATGGAGTTATTGAGGAAGAAGTGTAAATTAAGTATCCAGAAGTTTTTGAGACCTTTGACAGTGAGTCACATGTGTGCAGACTCAAGAGAGCATTGTATGGGTTGAAGCAAGCACCTCGTGCTTGGTACACCAAGATTGACAGCTATTTCATCGGGTTGGGCTTCACAAAGAGTGAAGAGGATGTGAACTTGTACCATATTGTGGTTGATGGTAAGATTTTGATTATCGTAATTTATGTTTATGATCTTATTCTGACAGGTGATGAGTAGCTCATAACTCCTTGCAAAGAATATCATGCAAGAGAGTTTGAGATGAAGGACATGGGACTCCTTCACTATTTCCTTGGTTTAGAGATATGGCAGTAAGATGGGGAACTATTTGTTTCTCAAAGAAAGTATGCCAAAGAGATTCTGAGGAAGTTCCACATGGAGAGTTGTAAACCCATGGAGACTCCTCTTGCAGGAAACTGGAGGAAAGAGGATGCTACTTCAGGTGAGGTAGTGGACGATATTGTTTATAGGCAGCTTATGGGTTCACTCATGTACTTGGTGAACACACGACCGGACACATGCTACACAGTTAACCAGCTTAGTCAAGTTATGGTTAAGTCGACCAAGCTCTTTTGGAAGGATGGAAAGCATGTCTTGAGATATCTCAGGGGCACTACAGAGTATGGATTATGGTACAGAGGGACAAAGGGAGTGAAGCTTCAAGGCTTCACCGATGCAGATTGGGCAGGAAATCCATTGGACTAGAAGAGCACATCAGGAGGGATCTTCAGCATAGGATCGACAGCATTTTCTTGGTACAGTAGGAAGCAGAGATCATTTTCACTCAGTTCAGCCGAGGCAGAGTACATGGCAGCCAGTCAGGCGACATATGAGGCCATCTAGATGAGGAAGATACTTGTTTGTTTGTTTGGTCATCACATGGATCCGACGGTGATACATTGTGATAACCAGAGTTTCATAAAACTCTCGGTTAATCTAGTATTCCATGACAGGTCCAAGAATATAGACATCTGGTACCACCATCTTAGAGAT
Source organism: Pinus albicaulis (assembly GCA_034641835.2). Taxonomy (NCBI): domain Eukaryota; kingdom Viridiplantae; phylum Streptophyta; class Pinopsida; order Pinales; family Pinaceae; genus Pinus; species Pinus albicaulis. Next base: position 879,587,133 of record CM076577.1, read on the forward strand.
TGTGTTTAGAGACGCATTATGTTACTTCAGTACATTCCCACAGAGGATCAGGATGCAGATATTTTGACGAAGGCGCTCGCCAAGAGAAAATTTGAATACCACAAAGGCAGGATCGGGGTATCTGATAATCCCTTTCTTATGAGAGGGAGTGTTGAAAAGTCAACAAGAAATGTGTATCTAATTTAACTATCCCTTATTTAAATTAGACAATAAATTGTAATCTTATCTCATAATCACTTGTAATAGTTAACTGAGTGTGATAAAATTAGTTAGCTCATGAAATTTGAGTTGAGGGTGGTTGGTGAGGCATGTAGAGTGATTCTATTTGTTTTATAGTCCATGTTGTAGTTAGTGTATTAGTTTAACGCATGAGAAATCAATTAACTCAATTAATTGAGTTAAAATCAATTTAACTAGTTGTAACTGATTGTTGCACTAGTGAGAGGTCAAGTGAATTAAATCATATGTAATTCACATGCAATGATATGTCAAGTAACTGATGATTTACTATTAACAGAGACATGCATGTCAGTTTTGATGAAGACCCATTTGAGACAGGTTAAAGGGATGTTAACTATCAATTGTATTATTAGCAAACTGCCCAGATACAGTAATACACCCATACGATTGCCCATGAGAATTGTGCAATTTTGGAAGGCTGAAATTCCTAAATAATAGGGAATTAACTCTCTTAGAATTGCGCAAGCAAGGCAAGCTGAGCAGAGGCAGAAAATTGGCTAAGTGTTGGTCGATTTTTTTTGGATCAGTGTGAGACAATTGGTATGGTGCAGCAGACTCTTGTGAGCAGAGTGCACTGTATTGTTTCATGATTCCTTGGTTGAATACACAATAGAATATAGAGGCGTTTTGAGCAGCAAGCTTTCCCCAGGAAAAATATATATGTTGTGGATTGATTTACTTCTTTCTTTTACTTGGTGTGATTGTGCGATCGTTTTATTTTCTGAAATTAATTTGAAGAAGGATTCAGTATCTTGCCTTAGCATATCGCGTGATCGAATTGAATCCATTGGTATACATATTGTTTGTATAATTTCTTCAATTTTTTGTTCTGAAGCATCAATATTATCTTGTACATCAGCATATTTTTTGTAAAATATACTCACGTTCATCTATGTGGTTGTCACAAATGCAATCTCGGTTGAGGAAATAATTTTTGGGTTCGTGGTGTTATTTATGACAATTTCCTTCTCTATGAACACCAATGTAGGCTTAAATGGATTCTTCGCATAGCACTTTCACATTTCCTACATTATCTTGCATTGAGTTTGATTGAAAGTGAGCCTGGTAATATCAAACACCTCTTCTTCTTCTTCTTATGGGATACCCAATTCTTGCAATGGGAAGTGTCCACCAATAACTGGAGTAGATGGTGGGATATCCAAGGTAGCATATCGATCTACATCTCGGTCCCTTGTGGTTGTTTATCATCCACCATTTTTCTACTATGCTCTTTAAGAAGATCTTGCTCAAATTTTTTTGCCAAAGCTTCTTGCTACCTTTTGGATTATTTTTCCACCTTTTGTTTTTTTTCTTCTTATGCTTTCCTCTTTTGTTCTTCCTCGAATCTCCTTTTCATTTCATCCTCTTCATATTTCTTTCTCATCTCTTCCTCCTCTTGCTTCTTTTGTTTTTCCTCTTATATACTTCATTCTTCTTATTCCTTCTAGCAATGCTCTTCTTCTTTAATTTTCTCCTCTTTTCTGACTCTACTTTTTTCTTCAAAAGTTCTTCCCCTTGTCTCTTCTCATCTTCATTTTCTTCCCTATGGTGCTCCTCTTCTCTTTTCCGCTTCATTTCCTATTTCTTTCGAGCTATTTTTACATTTCTTCCTTTAAGGTGTTCTTCTCCCTCTTCTTCTTCCTCATCTTCTTCTTGTTGAGTTTCTTCTGGTTAGTAGGCATTTTGCTTCTTTTCTTTCCCATTCTTTTTTTCCTACCCTATATTCCTTTTAAGAAAATATCTTCTATCTTTAAGGCTCATGTTTTCCCTAGCCTCATCATGTGACTTCTCTCCTTCTTCTTCTTCTTGTTCATTTGGTCCTAATGCCTTGGAAGCATTATAAATTTTTTTGATCTTATCTTCCTCATATCATTTATAATGCACATAACACCACCCAAATCCAACTGTCTTATAATGCGCAAATGCAACACCTTTTGGATCATACTTTTGGAATATCAAATAAAAAAAAGAGAAACCTTTCAATTCCTCAACCTCTGCTTCGACCTATTTGAATTTTTCGAGAGTATATGCGCCAATTGTTAAGGGAACACCAACCAAGGTCCCCTTTTTCATTTTTTTAATGTCTTGGATAACCCAATGATCAATTGGTAGAAAAATTCCTCCATAAGTACTCTATTTTTCATTATTGTTAGGAGAGCATGAGGAGGTTAATAAGCACCAATCGAATGTATGTTTCTTCCCTAATCGGGAACCAGTCTGCCACCTCAATGATGTTATTCTGGGCTCTTCCAAACATGCATGGTGGATCATGGCCAAAGAGTGCATGATATAAAGGAGCAATGTGTAATATCCCAAATTGAAATTTACAGCTAATAATAGACACATGAACTAGGCTACATCAAATAAAATCAAAAATATGCATGCACCATTGAAACACCAAAAAATTGGGCAAATAATATAATCCATTTTATTAATTCATATGGATAAATCAAGTACAATAGGATGAGGACCATAGAACCTGGGCTTGATACTACAAGCCTTCCAAATCCATAAGGATGTGCTCTCAAATGAAGGAAATGGCCCCAAGTGAGAGATCACATGACCCAGTAAATTGTTATTGTTTTTGAAGTGGCACTGGTGTTTTAGGACTCTAAATTGCTCAAAAAACATTAGGAAATTAACTGGAGACCCCTCACAAGTAACCCTGGATAACCCAAGAAAATGAGATATACCCAAGTGGTAAAATGGTTCACCCAATAATAACACCCTACTATAAGAAAACTAGTGTTGTTGGCTAGAGAAAATACCATGTTTTTTCCCTCAAACGTGCCCAGAAAATTTTAATAATTTAACTGGGGCCTCTCCTCATAAAACCCAGAAAGGGTTTGAGTTGGTACCAATGTGCCCGGTTGACCCCAATTTTTGCGTGGACCTCTAACTGGCTGGAAAACTAGTTGTAGATAAAATATTCAACAAAATTCTCCAAATAACTCCTAGAAAATCTCCTTCCCACTAGGTTACTTCCTCCCAAAAATTCCCTTATTCCTCTATAGCCATAGCATAGTTTCTCCTTTCCCAAGTGACTGTGAAACAATTCTCAGTTAGCAACTGTGTAGGCCAAGAATTAGATCAGATCAGCTCTCCCAAATGCTACACCAACATACCTTAAAGTTGACAAGAAACTCTAGCCCTCTTTGTGAAAAATTTATTTTCTAATTGGTTCGCCCAATTCCCCTTTAGTTATCCCTTCCAAAAACCATGAATTTCTCTCTTGTGCCCAAGGGAAACTCACTCCAACTGAAGGAAATAACCATAAATATGCCCAATGGAAACTCTAAATTGAGCTCCCAAAATTTCCTCATTAGGGAGACATTTGAAGTTCTCTGAAATGAGGGTGGAATTACCACTCTATAAATCCTTGTGCTAAATAGCATGTCTTTTCGAATTAATCACATCATTAGGATTTGATGTGATTAATCCGAAATACATTTATCTGTTTCCATAATGTCTTACCTTCCCATCCATCTCTAATCCCAATCCTAAGCAGCAACTAGTAAAACCTATCTTGCCATACAATGGAGGCCTCAGTCATTCCCCCTACTTCAACCCCAAAGTGAGCTAGATCACCCTATACCATGACCCTAATCATAACAAAATGGAGTGACCAGGAAACCAACTAAATCCTTGGATCCCATAACCAAATTCGTTGCAACAGAGTCCTGATGACTGTTGGAACCCTATTGTTCCACATCTCTACTCCCCGTATGTAATAAATATATAGAATATGCATACCATGAATTAACCTAGTGTACTCAAAAATGCCCTGAGCTTTCCATACCACATTGTGAAATTTGTGAACCTGCCTCCTAAAATCACACCCTGACACTTCTTGGAGTCTGAAAATTTGTGGCCTATAGACAAGGTCTACCATACAGTGCACCCCATGCTCATATAATGCCTCGAACTATCTCACCGAAAGTGAATCACGCATCTCCCTCACAATCACCTCCCCAAATGTGATCCCAAGGATGGAACATATGATACCTTGGTAGTAAGCAACACCATCCCTAACCTTGCATTTTTCATCTCGTGCGCCCACCAAATCTATCAAATGGAGAGTCTCCCTCCTACCCATGACACAATGTAACTCATCCAATTTCCTAGGGTAATCCTCCCATGATCTGCTACATGTACTAAGAGCGTCAAGGGGTAGAAACCAAATGCTCTACGACTGTAAGAAATACTAGAGAGTGATGGGTGGGTATGTCCTCAAGTGTATGATCAAAATTTTGTAGGGATACTGAAGATAAATCCTAAGGAGGTCCCTCTCTCCATATCGGATCTATTAATAACCCAATCAAAGACTTGTCACCTCTTAACATGGCGTCCCTAAATGCTTAACAGTGTCCTCATCGATCCTAGGTGTGATGCACCCAATGGTAAACCTAATGTCCCTACCCATAAGTCTACTTAGAATAAATGCTCCAAGATACCATTGTGTCGCACCATATTCCACATCATGTCGCCAAGTATCCATGTAATCCTTAGCATTCCATTGTACACAGTGACCTATCCTTGTACACCACTGGATACCCCCTGTTACTGTTATACCATCTCTATTGTCTTGTGTCCTGCATGTGTCACTATACTTGTAACTCTCCATGTGTGCTCAATATGATGTGAGTCACTCCTACTACTCCACAACACAATCAAATACACTATGGAACACCACCATGCATCTACATGCCAAGATGCAAAACATTTCTCAGCGTTGGATGCTCCTACACATCCTTGGATGCCATGGCCAAAAGTTCTGACAGTACATGTCAACCCGCACCCAACTAACATCATAACCTCAATACCCTCTAATGAATGGATCTCCCCTCCAAATACTCCCTGAGGGACCTGAGAAGTGAATCTCCCTAGGTACCAGTGGTTATGAAACCACTACTCTACTCCTTCATGTCCTTTCTGCCCCGCATAAATGTGGATAATCCCCAGCCCCATTCAAGGAACTTTTTGGTGTCTTGCCAATGATACCTCCTCTGACGATCTCTTTCCTTAGTGTGTTGATCATCCCATGACCCCACACACAACCATCATAACCAGATGACCCACGAAGTCCCCTCAAAAACTGATTAGTCATTGGTGCTGACTAAAACTTCCATAGCAAATGTGTGTGCTTGATCGTGGGGTCAACTATACCACCAACACCGTAGTCAATCTACATATCTAGTAAATGGTAGGTAGTCCCACCTAAATCCCAATGCCAACCTGAGCCTCCAGTATCCCCAATGCCTGAACGCGCCTTTTGACTTTCAATCTGGCCTAAGACCAACTCCATACACCTAGCCCACTCCATTAGGTACCAACTTAGAATATATCTCCATCCAACCCCAAGGGAAGGATCGAAAGAATGAACCCCGATATATGGAACTAGCCCTCCAATCTGCGAGTGCTACACTCTATGTATTTCATGTCATCTCATCTCGTTGTCTTGTTCAACACATATAATTTTTCTACGTAACTCTTCCTCTTCCTCTCAAATGTGTAGATGCAACATAGTAGTGCTAAAACCCATCTATGTTTGAAGAGGGTTTCTCTGACACTCCAATACGTACTCTAGATTTACTATTAGGTAATCCAATCGTTCCCCAATGTGAATTAGTTTGGTCACTGACTCAGCACAAACTTCTCGCATGCCCTCCAGCTCCTCGTTTTTTCTGCAGAATGGCATCTCGTACTACCATGGACTTCTTTTTCAATGCTAGAAGGCCAACCTAGAGCTGATGAAATTATTGTGGGTGGCCATAATATGTAATCTCAGTCATATCTTTGTACCAATCTGTGTCTTATGGCACCTCGTAAATGGAAAATGTGTCTACAGGCATCTCATTAATCTATTGAGGGTGATCGTCGTCTCAAAAATCGGTCACAGCACTGGGTACCTCATCAACTGTCGACACCTCATCCACGGGTGGTACCTCCTCAACAGATGGACCTCTAAGTGTATGCTCTACTCTCTCCACTGAGGTTTCAACTAGAGCTAGCAAGTCGATCTCCAACAAGGGTGACTCATGTGTCACACTAGATGTATATACGTGCTCCTCACAATATTGTGTGTCCTTCGCCTCATGTTAACCTCCTCCTTAGGCTCTTGATATCTAAGTCCAAGTCTCCTCTAGTGGAAGCACCACCTAGTCTCACCCTCTAATTTTCATTGTCCTTTCCATTCCTTTTAAGGAGGTATGATGCCATAATTATATCAAATTTCCCTGCATGGTGTAAATGGTTCCATCCCCATGGCATGTGCACTTATAATGTATTTTTTGTAAGGCTGAGGATGGATATGGTCTGTCACATTATAAAAAATAAAATAAAAAAAGGTGAAAAAACATTATAAAAAATTATAAAACAAAATACAAAAAAAAAAAAAACTGAAAAAAATAAATAAATAAGTTAATTACATTGAAAAACTAGATAAAAAAATTAAAATTAAAAATAAAGAATCGTATCTATATAAAATTATATATGAATATATATATAAATGTGATCATACCCGGTTTACTTCTGACCACCAACACACCGCTCTGACCACACTACAGCCACTAGAGAGTCATAGCTTTGTTGCACTTAATCTGAACTTGACATTGGAAAAACGACCTGGCACTTCCACCACATTCTTTCTACTCCCCATTCTTCCACTTCCTAATGACCAATGTTTGAGCCACCCACACCCTGTCAATGCCTTCCCAACCTTGTTTCGTTGCTTGTGTGCCTGTTTTTTGTAGTCGTTGGATCTCCACTCCCTCATTGTCAATAGAAACACCGCTCGACCACTTTCCCAGCGAGTCGTCAAGCCATTTCTCACGCAGTCAAAGCTAGTCCTCCCTTCATCCTCCCTCTCACCAATCGACACAGATTCATCGATTCATACATTTGACGTCTCAGTTGGTAATGTTGTAGCTACCCCATCACCCTCGTACTCCATTAGTCGTCATTCATCCTGCATCGAATCATGTCGCCACTTCTCAACTGGTTATTTCCTGCGAGCCATCTTGTCCACTCTTGACTGGCATACCGTTCCGTAGTCAGACATATATATGGATGTCATACAATTTTATTATTAATAGTTCTTATTGTTATCTAAGTTCATTACATATATAATAACTATTTGATCAATTTATTTTATTAAAAAAACAATTATTTTATTAATAATTATTATTATTATTTTGTATGCATAATAATAGTTTATATATATATATATATATATATATATATATATATATATATATATATATATTCAAAAATAAATGGAAAAATAATAATTTTTGGTGTGGTTTTAAAAAATAAAAACCGACAGATATTTATAAGTTATTAGAAAAAAAAAATTATTGTTGGGTGTGTGTTATATTCTTTCCACGACTAGTCGCATATTGCATAGGGGGGTCATAGGGGGGGTGATAGCACCCCTTGTTCATTGCGTAGGGTCTAGTATGGGTATCATAAGGGGGGCGGAAACCCCCCTGTTGAGGGGTTTGTAGGGGATAAGTAGCACCCCTACACGAGGTCCGAGGCAGCACCCCAGGCAAAAAAAAAAATTGGACCCTATATTAGCTGGACAGACCTACCTATGGTTTTGCGCATGGGTTTTGCACATGGTTTTGGGAATGATGGTTTTTTGTCCATGATATTTTGTAGATCCAGTCAAGGGAATTACGGTTATGTTCTAATCCAGGGTTAATGGATTGGGGTTTACGAATGCTTCTGCATGCATATATATGTGTTGTAACATTGAAAGGAATATAATGAAAATTCAATCTGGTAGTCCTGGTTTTGGGATCCAAGGGAAAACATATGTGTATATGCATTTCATGTTAATGTGCTCTCCATTTTTTATTTTCCCTTTTTTAATAATTCACTAGCAAGTAATTTTTGTACAAGGTTAAAACCTATATTTGGTATCAAAGTTGTTTCGGCTTCAAGCGGACGCCTTTGTTGCTGAGGGGTTTTTGCTCGAGCCTGTGGTAGACCCTGTTTAGTGGGATATATGCGGGATAGATTCTTACAGTGAAAGAAGATGGTGAGACGTGGAAAGATAGAGATCAAGAAATTTAATGGTCATATTTTTGAGTTGTGGAAGCTTAATATGGATCTGTTGGTGGATAAATATTAGTTGATCGCAGTAGATACAGGTACTAAACTAACGGAAATGTCAAATGAAGACTAGGTGAAGTTTGATCGGAAATCAAAGAGCACAATATGATTGTGTATCTCATATGTGGTATTGTTGAATGTATTTGGAGAGGCTACAGTGAAGGCTTTGTGGGACAAGTTAGGGACTTTATACCCATCTAAGTCTTTGGTGAACAAACTGTCCTACGGAAAAATTTGTATAACCTGAGGATGAAGGATTGAGAATCAATGATAGAGCATTTGAACGCCTTTAATACTATGGTAATCCAGTTTTTATCTTTTGATATTAAAATCTCAGATGAAGATAAGTGCATAATTTTTTTGTGTTCTCTACCAGATTCATGGGATAGTCTGGTTGTTGCAATAGGTATAAATACAACTACCTTGAATTTTTATGAAATAGTCTCATCCTTGCTATCGGAGGAGATGAGACAAAAAAATATGGAGGGCCAAAATGGAGATGCATTGTCTGTACAAGGACTGTCCCAGAATAGAAACAAAAATAAGTCCTCGTGTGAGAGATCTAAATCTAGAGGGAGAACAAAATCTTAAGGAAAGCCTGTAAAGGTGTGTTGGAGATGTGGAAAGGAAGGGAACTTCAAAAAGGACTATAGATATAAAGCTCCTGAGAAAGAAATGGATCTGATGATGCTCCTTCTACAGAGGCAAAAAGCACCTTAGATGAAGGTGGGGATGTGTACTTGACTTCTTCTTTAAGTATACATGTAGATCATGAGGCATGATTAATTGAATCAGGTGCATCCTTTCACATCACTCCCCATCGGGAGTGGTTCTAAGAGTATGAGAAATATGATGGTGGTGATGTCTTCCTAGGCGATGACAGGAAGGCCAGAATCATTAGTCGTGGAAAAGTCAAGTTGAAGTTGCAAGGTATAAGGATTAGAACACTTCCTAGTGTTCTGCATATTCTTGGATTGGACAGAAATATGATTTCTGTAAACAAGATGGATGAGGCAGGTGTAAAAACAGTGTTTGAGAAGGATACATATAAGATGGTTTGGGGAGAACTCATATTGATTTGGGGATTTAGGATTGGAATTTTGTACAAGCTTTTGGGTAGCATTGTTATTGATGGGTGCAACAGGTATGTGGTTCCTGAAAGTGGAGTTGAAAACCTTGTGGTCTCTGGAGAAAATACCATGTTGTGGCATCAAAGTTTTGGACATACTGGAGATAAGGGCCTTGGGTATGGTAGAATATATGTCTAATTTCTCTATGGATCTCGATTTATATGAAAATTGTGTATATGGGAATCAAAATCGGGTGAGTTTCCCCTCTGGTGCTAAGAAGGCGAAAGGGATATTAGAGCTTGTGCACAGTGATGTGTTCAGACCTATGTCGATTCCATCACTCGGTAAGTCGATGTACTATGTTTCATTTATAGATGACTTCTCAAGGAATACATGGATATATTTCCTCAGGAAGAAATCTGAAGTCTTTGACAGATTTAAAGAATTTAAGGATTTGGTGGAAAACCAAACATAGAAGAAGATAAAGGTGTTGAGGACAAATAATGGTGGAGAGTTCTACAAGAAGGAATTTGAAGAGTTCTGTAAGAAAGGTGGTATAGCATGACAGAATACTACTCCATACACACCTCATCAAAATGGAGTTGCAGAAAGAATGAACAGGATGTTGATGGAAAAGGAAAGAATCATGCTCAGTCGTACCGAGTTAGGACAAGAATTCTAGGCAGAGGTGGTGGAGAATGCATGTTACATGGTTAATAGATCACCTTCATCAGCGTTGGACGATCAGACTCCACATGAGGTATAGACTGGTAAGAAACCCTCTCTTTCACATCTGATGGTATTTGGATGTGATGCATATGTACATGTCACAAAGGAGAAAAGAACTAAGTTGGATAGTAAATCTAAAAGGTGCATCTTTATTAGGTATAAGGATGGTTTAAAATATTATAATCTTTGGAACCCATAAACAAGGAAGGTTTGTACAGTCAAGATGTGGTGTTTGGAGAGGTGAAAGATACTATTAAATATGAATTCCTACCAAAGGAACCTGAGAATATAGAGTTTGAGCTAAAGGAGGAAGAATCAGAATCTATATCAGATTAGGAATCAGAAGGGGAAGAGCCTCAAATTCCAGCTTTGAGAAGATCAGTTCGAGAAAGAAGGAAACCATAAAGGTATAGTTCATATGATTTCTATTCAAATTTTGATTTATATATCACTGATGATGATCCCAGAACTGTTAGGGAGGCAGTCGATTCATACGATGGAAAACTCTGGAAAGAGGCCATGGTTGACGAAATGGCATCCTTGCACAAAAATGAGGCATGGGATCTGGTGGAATTGTCAACTGTAAGGAAACCAATTGGCATCAAATGGGTGTTTAAAAATAATATGAATGCAAAAGGAAAGGTGGATAAATACAAAGCTCAATTGGTAGAAAAATTTTATACCTGGGTGTTGGGAATTGATTATAGTGATATTTTGTCTCTTGTTGCCAAGGTAGCTTCTATTAGATTTCTTTTATTTGTTGTTGTTGCTTTTGATTTTGAGGTAGAATAGATGGATGTGAAGACATCATTTCTTCACGAGGATCTATAATAAGAGATATACATGAATCAACCTAAAGGCTTTGTGGTGAAGGGTAATAAAGGACTGGTATGAATATTAAAAAATTCGTTGTATGGATTAAAATAGTCACCAAGGATGTGGTATCATAAATTTGATACATATACGGGGACTTGGCTTCACCAAAAGCAAAGCGGATCACTCTATGTATTTTAAATTAATTGGTGACCGTGTTATTTATTTGTTCTTGTATGTGGATAATATGTTGTTGATTGGAAATGACAAAAAAATTATCCAAGATTTGAAGACCCAATTGTCCTCCAAATTTGACATGAAGGATCTTGGTGCTGCAAACTATATTTTGGGAAGGGAAATTAAACGAGATTGGGAAAAGAGGAAGCTCTGGTTAAACCAAAGGAAGTATTTTGATACAATACTGCAAAGGTTTAATATGCAGAATAGTGAACCGGTGAAGGTTCCTATTCCTGTAGGTGTAAATTTATATGTTGAACAATGTCCCAAGACACAAGAAGAGGAACAAGACATGTCTTGTGTTCCAGATGCAAGTGTATTGGGTAGCATGATGTATGCAATGTTTTTTACTAGACCAGACACTACACATGCAGTGGGATTATTGAGTAGGTTTATGTCAAAACTGAGGAACAAGCATTGGATAGCAATGAAGCGATTTTTTAGATATTTGTGTTCCACTAGTGATTATGGGTTTTGCTACCAAGGAATACTAATATTGGACAAAGTTTTGGAAATTCGTGGCTTTGTTGATGTATATTGGGTTGGAGATCTAGATTAAAGAAGATAAACAAGTGGGTATGTGTTTAACCTATTTGGAGGACCAGTCAGTGGGATGAGAAAAAGACAGTTTGTAGTGGCTCTTTCAATTACAGAGGCTAAATACATGGCCACCCATTCATGTAAGAAAGGAAGCAGTTTGATTTCAGAGATTGTGTTCAAGTATGGGGTTGGTACAGCGAGCTTTAAGGATAGACTGTGTCAACCAAAGTGAAATTTTCTTGACAAATAACCCTACTTATCATTTAAATACAAAGCACATTGATGTTTAGTATCACTTTGTGAGGGATACGGTTGAGGACAAAAAGGTTTTGCTGGAAAATGTGGATACTTTGAAGAATGTTGCAGATGCATTGACAAAGTATATGAACACTGAGAACTTTTCTTGTTGTAGAGAAACAACGAGTGTTGCAGGATTGGGCCAATCACTAAGCTCTCCTGTGACCCCCTGTGTGGAAAATAAAACAAGTGGGAGAATGTTGGGTGTGTTTGATATTATTTCCACAACTAGTCGCACATGCAGCGGTTCACAAGGGAGGCGATATCCCCCCTCATTTGTTGTGTAGGGCGCAGCAGGGGGGTCACAGGGGGGGCAGAAGCCCCGCGTGTCGGGGGATTTGTAGGGGGGCAGTAGCCCCCCCTACACAGGGTCTGGGGCAGTGCCCTGGGAAAAAACATTTGGACCCTAAATCAGATGCGCAGACCTACATATGGTTTTTTGCATGGGTTTTTCACATGGTTTTGGGAATGACGATTTTTTGTCCATGGTATTATATAGATCCAGTCAAGGGAACTAAGGTTATGTTCTAATCTAGGGTTAATGGATTGGGGTTTATGAATGCTTCGGCATGTATATATGTGTATTGTAACATTGAAAGGAATACACTGAAAAATCAATCAAGTAGTCCCAATTTCGGGATCCAGGGGAAGATATTTGTGTATATGTGTTTCATGTTTATGTTCTCTCCATTGTTTATTTTCCTTTTTTTAAGAATTATTTTGCAGGTAATTTTTGTACAGGGCTAAAACCTACATATACAATATTATATTTCAAAATTCATTGGTCAAAATATTTTTGACAAAATTACTGGGGAACTCAAAAGAAAGTCTATTTTCGAAGGAAAAAAAATGGATTCTAATTCAAAAATAAGGAAAATTCTCCTATGAAAATATCCCAATTGCAGATTGTAGATTAATTACATTAAAAGGAAATACCCAAGGGAAAGATATTAATATCACTACCAGCACAAGTGGCGAGGACAATTATATTAGTGTTAACTTGGAAAATCAACTATTACTTCTAGAGTCAAGCATAGGAGAAAGAACAAATATTTTTTGCCAAAAAGAGTATGAAATTAATGATTTACAAGTAATAATTGACCACTATGAATGCATCTCTCAATTTGGTGTCGTAACTTTGCTTAATCCAAAGATTGAAATAATTTTGTTCAACCTTGGTTATAATAATTGGGTACGTTTATGGTAAATTTAAAAAAGAAAAAGAAAAATTTATGTTTCCTTATATGAAAAAAATGATCACATTCAAAGAAGTGACAATGAATTCAAAGTCAAGGTTGTCGTCATCAGAATACTTTAAGAAAATTTCAAAAGTGATGCTATAAGAGAATCAAGAAACAAAAGGAGCTTGAAGAAGTCATATACAATAAAATGAAGAAAATCATCAACATAAAAAACATAATGAAAATTTAACTTCATGGTTCAAGCAATCTAACGTTAAGAAACAGAGAATAAAACAAGAAAAGAAAGTTTCGGCAAGAAGCTCAACGAAATCCTATCAAAGAAGGAAGATGAAAATTTACGCTTAAATAAAATTCATCAAAAATTACTAGAAAAAATAAAAAGTATAAAAGATAAAGATAAAGATACTAAGGACAAAGTCAACGATTCATAAAACAAATAACTTTTACACTTAAGGAATCATAATCAAAGCCTTCTTACACAAATAAAGAAGCTTAAAAGTGACAAGAAGTCATTAAATGATAAGTTAGAACAACTTCAAAAAGAAGTATTGAAGTCTCCAATCGTTTCATTCCAAGTTGAAGATAAAGGAATAAATATCGATCAAGAAAATATCTCAACTCAAGAAGAAGAGAAACCTAGAGAAGTTAAACAAAATTCATATATTGCAGTTCAAACAATGAAAACTCCAAGTGATGATTCAGTAACCAACTTAACAACAACAATATCTAAAGTAAATCTGGAAACAACCACAAACAAACTAGGGAAAGATCAAACTGCAAGAGCTCCTTACCGACATCGCAATCACTAGAGCAGACAACTAAGTCAGTCTACACATTTGAACCATTCAAAACAGGAACAACATATTTATGTTCCAAGGAATATTGTAGTTTGCATAATACAACCTTATGATAACAATTCACTAAAAATTTCCAGTCACCAGAAGGTTACACAAAAACTTAATCTAGGATGGTCAGATCCATTCTCAGTCTGACAATTTTGTTTATCACTCAGAGCAGCATATGGTCTTGTATCAACGAAGATGAAAGTTCATAGATGAAAATATATTCGAAACAGGAGAAGAGATCAAACCCTTCATTGGTAATCTTTGAGGACAAAGCTTTTTGAAGAGGAGGGAAATGTTACGAATAAAAATATATATAAAATAATACAAATAATGTAAAACAATGTGTTGACGGGAAAATCTGTCCAACCAACAGCAAGGGATCTCCCTGGTAAAAATTCCCAACTAGACTCTAAACCGTTTGGAATAGGGATCACGTCCGGGGTGTGGTTCCGGCTACCGCTTAAGTCTCCTTTCCTTGGGTCTCAATAGAACTCAATGAACCTGTGGACACACGCTTATTCGGATGATACAAGATACATGATTGATGAGTTAAACGAGTATATAACACTATGCGTAGCAAAATGAATAATAAAACATGAAGCCAAAAAGAAATATTGTCAACAGCATATCGTTAGGGTCATGCTTGCACATTGTTCTAACCACAGAAGAAACAATTCTTTATGGCAGAACACCCCTCACTTCCTTAAATGCTTATGTTGAAAATATAAATGTCAGTAAACAAAGTTATTAACATTCATTGAGGAAGAGTAAATAAACTTAACATCATTAACACAAGTACAGAGAACTATAATGCATAAATGATGCCATCGGGAACACAGTTTCATTAATCAAAATATGTTGGAAACTGAAAAAGAAATACTCATAGTGTTCGCACAGCAAAACACATTAGATCCAAAAGGAGTTTAACAAGTATCTGTGTTCATATTCAAAGAGTGTAGTCCTTATATACAATGCTCTCTAACTCTTTGAGTCCCAAAAAAAAGATCATTTTACAATCTTCCCGAAGGAAGTTTTATAGACCAAAACTTGCCCTTTGGGCTTCCTGACTTTTCGCCTCCCCAACTATTGGGCTTCCCTGTGACCTGAATGAAGGTTACGACCTGCGACCCAGTTGCAAAGTGCGACCTGCGACCTACTGCCAAGTGCGACCTGCAACTTACTACCATTCAATCATGAGAATGTTCGTGTGATCGTGAGGTCAGGGGCATCAACTTGTTGCTCTCTAAGAAAGTTATGCCACGCACGATAATCTGTCGCTATTGGGGAAATCAAGGGAAATTCTTCCCTTAAGCGATGCAGACACTCCAAGGCATTTGGAATCAGAACCTTTCTTTTGAGCATGACTTGGCTGGCTAAAGAGGTCAGTTTAGTGTAGATCCAAACTGGTGTAACAATGAATTTACCCAAGTTCTCCTGTGATGCCGCAAGATCGGGAGTGGCAGCGGCTTGTCTAATAGGTTGCAAAAATGTCTGAATCTTCTTATCCACCTGTCCCCATGTCTTTTCCTTGTTCAATGCACCCAGTGATGGAATGTGGTGTAGAGCGTGGATCGAGTCGATGCCGCCAATCAAATGCTCGTATGCAGTCATTACCTTTTCTAGGTCCTTAGATAGCTTATCTTTGGACTGCATTTTAATCTGAATCTGGACCTTGGCATCTTGGGTGTGGATCTAGTCTTTCATGGGCAAGTTTTCCGGAGCTTGGGGGTACCGACCTGTCCATTCTATCATTCTGTCTAAAGCGGCGGAGGCCTCCTTCAGTTACTCGATCCTCTGCGTAGTCTCTGCTTGGGCTCTTAGCAAGGGAGAAATTGTTTGTTTTATAGTGAACATTTCCCCACAGACCTGCCTCATGGTGACCTCCAATAAATCCAGCTCTCTTCGGACGGTGAGCGGTACTTCATTAACAGGAGCGATTTTGTCTTGGAGCTGTTGAATCTCCTCCTTTAATGCTGCCTTTTCTTGCTCTGCCCTTGCCTCCCTTTGCTCTGATTCTTGTAACTTGTTTTGTAGAGAGAGGTTCTCTCTACTCATTCGGTTTACATTTTCCTCCATGGTTGCGGTGAAAGCAGTGTCAGCCGATGCTATCATTGCCGGGTCATTCCTAGTGTCCAAAACTATATCTTTCTCTGTCGCGGCTATGGATGGGGCGGAAGAGTTTCATGCCAGGCATCTCCTTTTCTCATGTCGGATCTTGAAGTATAACTGATCATATGTGAGCCTTGTAAGGTTAAATACTTCTTCTTCTTTCCCTTCGTAAGAGCTCGCATCGGAGAGTGCAGAACGTGTATTGACTACAGGCACATCGATGGGTTGTATCTCAATTAGTGATTTTGTGACTGGAGGATATGTCTTGATGTTCTTTAATATTCGATCCTCCTCTTCTTTTCTTTTCCTTCCTCCTCTTTCTGAAGCCGTTCTGCTTCTGCCTTTTCTTACTCTTCTTTCCGCTTGCGTTCTGCTTCTGCTGCTGCTTCCTGTTCTGCTTTCTTCTTGCGTTCGGCCTCCACCTGATCAAATTCTATTTTGAGTTGTCGTTTCGCCTCAGCCTCTGCTTCCTGCTCTTCCTTTCTTTTTCTGGCCTCTTCTGCCTACATCTTATTTTGCTCTAACTTCAAGCTCTTTTTACGCTTTTCTTCATCCTCTTTTGTCTGCCTTTCAGTTTTGTGCTGAGCTTTGGCCTCCTCCTCTTTTTGTTGGGTAGTAGTGTTGTGGTCTGTGCTGGTTCGAGGCTTCCTGGCCTGAAAAGAAGAAGCGCCTCCTAATTCACAAATTCTTTCCTCCAAGGTGTGATCATCTGGATCTTCCTGATCAGACCAAGCCCCCAGGGAAATTTTCCTATCCGCGTTATACCAGTTTCTTTTCTCATCTTCATATGGGCACTCAGTGTGTTAGTATCTCCATTTGAACTTAGCCCGCTTACAGTGATCAGGGACTATCCTCTGTGGGTCATATGTCTGGTGATCCAACGGCCCTAGGATAAAACCTCTCATTTATTATGCCTCTGCCTCTACCTCTCTGAAATATTTGACCGTGTAGGCACCAATGGTAAGAGGCAGTGAAGGCCATGGCTTCTTCTTCCCTTTAGTCAGGACTTTTGAGAAGCCGGAAGTCATCTGAAAACAAACCTCCTGGAGGAGCACTTTATCCGTAACATACCGGGGCATAGCGTGGGGAGTCCTATATGAACCAAAGACCCGAATAAATGTATATTTGGAAACTGGGAACCAATGTGCCACCTTTACTGATGTCTCCATGGCTCGCCAAGACATGCAAGGAGTGTCTTGGCCGAACAATTTTCTGTAGAGTACCGGGATAAATATTTGTGAGATTGGCTCTATGTCTTGCTTATACCTGGAGTCCCAAAATACTTTCATCTCTAAGTGGACTGGGCGTGATTTCTCTGGATCCCAGTTGTGGGCCCATCCCTCAAAGTGGCACCTCGAACAAACAACATCCAACAAGTATGAAGCTACGTAGAATTCAAAGGAATATCCATCCTCTGGTGCCAGTGCTGAGGATATTTTTTTCTGGAGAGAAGCCATCAGCATGTTGGCCCAGTTGAACCGAGTGTCGTGCACAGTAACATACTCCATCAGGGATACCCACGTACCACTGAAAGTGGTGGCATCGAGACGACCGTATATCCTGCAAAGCATAGCGGCCACCAGCTTATATACCTTCCTAAGACCTGCCACCGGATATTTCTGATCTTTCTTGGCTTTGAACTTTTCGGGCTCCTCCCACCACCCCTTCAGGGTATCTGATATGGCAACTGCGTGGGTGCTAGCCCATTCTTCTGTGAAGACCTCCTCTCGTTCAGGCAGTGCGTAGTAAAACGAAGCATCCGAGCCCTTGAGAGTCGCAAATTCTTTGCCTACATAGTCCCTGATTACCCACTTTTTGGGGTCGATGTTTTGTATAATCCACTCAATAACCTTCGCGCATGGGAATATAGCAGGGTGGGAACCTGCATGGTGGAGCCTCGACCTTTTAACTTGTATGTATGCTTGTTGGTCAGGGAGGTCCTCTGGGAATTCCGGCCAAGCAAATTCCTGGTACACTTGATACCAACGCATGTTGTCCCCTTTGGTAAATGTACACGAGGTGTCCCTGTAGATCAGGGGCGGGGAAATTGGTATATCCATCTCTATGTCTTCTACTTCCGGGCTCTTGTTATTTCTGCGGGCCACCAAAGGTCCCATTTTACTTGAATCTGAAGAGACGGGGACACACTCTAAGTCCGCTTCGAATTCACCTGTCCTGTTCATGAAAGAATCCCAGGATAAGAAATATGTCATAATAATAAAATTCTAGGCACAGTTTATTAGCTTTTCCCAACTGAAGACACAGGAAGGGGTGAGTTAGTGACCTGCGACTGGGTCGCAGGGTCGCAAAGGTCGCAAGGTTTGAATTTTCAGGAGGAAGTGCCCCTGCGATGTCGGGTCGCGAACGCTTGGTGGTTCGAGGGAAGTGCAACTCTGCGACTTTGCAACCGGGTCGCAGGGTCGCAAGGTCACACGGGTCGCAAACAACAGGCAGTTCGAGGGAAGTGCAACTCTGCGACTTGAAACTCGGCGACCGAGGTCGCAGGGTCACAAGGGTCGCAAGTTGCGCCAGGGTTGGCCGGGGGTTTTAGCGCGCAATGCGGTCAATGGATTTCCCTCTAACTGTAATAATGCAAGGCTAAGTGATCCATCAAAACAGAGGAGGGGAGCAATCTGAGGGGAAGCATACATATCCAAGAGGCTGGATGAAGAATGGTTGCAAGATGGTGCAAGGAGGGGGGGAATGTCAGGGAAATTGGGAATCGCAAGCCTTAAAGGGTCAAAGGAGAACAAATGATGGGTGATTTTAAAGGCTAAGGTAGAGGTAATCAAGGCAACAAAACCAAAAAGGGAAACAGCAGGAGGAAATGGCAACTTTCCCGGGAAAATCGTGCTCCAGTTGACCTGTCAGAAGCATTTTTTTTGTCCACCGCATGTACAGAATGCGACCTAGAGACCCTCTTATTTATAAAAGGGTCGTGCTTGCGAGCCATTAATGAGGTTTCTAGGTCGTAAGTTCTGTGTTTGTAGGGAAGGCGCGACATTGCGACCTCGCAACCTGGGGGTCGCGGGGTCGCAATCTTGGGAAATCCGAAAAGTTTGTGACTTTGTGACTTAGCGACCTCAGAGGTCGCAGGGTCGCTAGGTCGCAAATCTGAGTAGAATGACCATCTTGCGACTCAGCGACTCTTAACTTCTAAATATTTTAACTTAGATTTTTTCGATGTTTAGGGGACTCCAAAATTGTAGAGGGTGGATTTTGGAGGGCGTTGTAGAGGCTACAACAAATGGCGATTCACTGGCAGGGCCTAGAATCTCTGCTGATGATTTGCCTTGGTGGGGGAGGGAGGGGCCTCAGCAGGTTGTTCCTTTCACCCTTAAGTTCCACAATCTTGCCTTCCGCACCTTGCGAGGTCGCTTTTCCTGCTTGCATGTTTAGGTGTTGGTTAACCGAGTTCTCTTTTCTTTGCTTCTGGTTTCTGGACTAAAATGGTTGGAGCACTTCAGGGGTTTACAGGATCCAGTATAATTATTTCGTCCTCATTATGTTGCTCCGCTGCCTGCAAACCTCACGGTCCCAGTGGAGTCAATTCCTAGGAGTCGCGGACGTTGCTTCATTGCCAGCGAGCTTGGTCAGTACCCCGGCAAAGTCGTCGCATTGCCTCTCTGCGCAAGAATCCTTTCTCAATCCTTTACCCTTTTATTGGTGTGCTATTGCACTTATTTTAAATGTGCTTAAGGCACTTATTTAGATGTGCTCATGGCACTTATTTGAGAGAGGAAATTTTGCCTGGGCGGCTAAGGGATCCAGACTTATTTTACTTGCAAGAGAGGTTGCTCCTGGTCTGTATGAGGACTTTGGGTTTTCCCGGATATCCTGACGTCACCAGAAGTTAACTCTATTCCCTTTTGTTCTAGTTGCCACTTTATCCAACTTTCTTTTCACAGACACCCTTTCAAGCTTGCTAGGTGAGTTACCTGTGCTTGGTAGCTTGGACTAGGTCATGTATTACCTTTGGGTGTCAATCACAGGCAAGCTCTTGCCACCTTTTTGTTTTTCGAGAGAGGCTTCTCATCAACACAGATCCTAGTGCAGTATGCCAATTGCATGACTCCTACAATGCCTTCCACCTTATTGAAGGATATATATATATATATATATATATTTTTTTTTTTTTTTTTAAGAAGGACACCTACAAAACAAAAACGAAAACAGAAAACAATAAAATATGGTACAAGGGTGGGACAGCCCTCCGAGGGCTACTAAGTGAATTAATGCTTGAGGTCATGCCCATTCACCGGGAGGACCTCGATTCTTCCCTCTAGAGTTTGCAGTCTAAACGTGTGGGAACCTAGTTTCTCCTTAATCTGGAATGGACCTGTCCAAAGGGCTTGGAATTTGGAATGTTTTCCCTTTTCTTCGTGAGATTTATCCCATTTAAGGACAAGGTCCCCTACTTCAAAATTTTTACTCCCTGTGGACTTTTTATCAAACCATCTCTTAATCCGACTTTGGTGGATGGTGAATTTTTCCCGGGTTTTTTGCCTCTCCTCCTCCAGTCTCAATAATGTGTCGATCAGGGTCTGCAAGGTGGGGCATGGGGTGCCATGGCTTTCTTGAGACAACTGAAGGGCAGGGAGAGATAGGTGGGGAGGAAGGATGGCTTCTTTTCCATATACAAGAAAATACAGGGAGGTGCCGAGCGAGGATTTGGGTGTGACCCGGTCAGCCCAAAGGGCGTTATGGAGGACGTTATGCCAGTTTCGCTGGTGGGACAACAGAGTATTTTTTATGATGCGGATAAGATTTTTATTAGTTGAATCAGCTAACCCATTTCCTTGGGGGTAATAATTAGCAGAATGTTTAAGTACAATACCATTTTCCAAAGCAAAATCATACAACTTAAAAGACGAAAAATAAGTTGCATTGTCAAAAACTAAGGAAGTTGGAACGCCAAACCTGGTTATGATAGAATGAGTGACAAATTATATTACCTCTTGATCGTTGATTTGGCGTAATGGTATTGCTTTGACCCACCTGGTGAAATAGTCTTTAGTGGTGAGAATATATCGGTGTTGCTTGGAGGAGTGCGGTAGGATTTCACCAATCACATCCAAACCCCACTATTGAAAAGGTTCCTCTACTGCCACAGACTGTAGGGAAGCGGCTGGTCGCGCTTCCCGGTTGTCAAACTTCTGACATTGGGTACACTTCCAGACATACGCATGAGCATCTTTGAAAAGGGTTGGCCAATAGTACCTTGCACGCATTATTTTGTGGGCAGTGGTATCTCCTGCAAAATGTCCTCCAGCTGGTCCATCGTGTAGTTCGGTCAGGATGCTCTGTGCTTCATCGTGTTCCAAACAGCGTAGCAGAACTCCAACGTAATGTTTCTTGAAAAGCTTACCTTGGATTAACTGGTAGGTTGCAGCCTTAAGCCTTATTGCCGTTTTTTCCTGGCAGTCAAAACAGGATCCATTACGCCATGGGCCAAATATCCCAAAATGTTAGAGTACCAAGAATGGTTTCCCTGCTGAGGGGCATAGTCACTTTGATACATGTCGATTTCTTGTTCCCAACATTCTTCTTCAACCCCGTGTGAGCTTGCAGCCATTTGGCAGAGTCCTTGTCCTTTGACAGTGTGTGTTGGTTTGAACTCCAGGTCACACTCTTGAAGATATGCCATCCATTTTCTTTGTCTCTCACCCAGCTCTTGCTGCATGAAAAGTAAGCGGATAACTGGGTGGGGGAAAAAAATTGTGACATGGTTTTTCAAGATATATGGCCTGAAATGCTTGACTGCTTTGTATACTGCATAAGCCTGCTTGTCAATCTCAGGGTAATTCAGTTCAGCGCCCTGCAACCCAGTACTCATGAATGATATAGGTCATTCATCGTTGTTGGCGTCTTTCTGTGTGAGGACAACTGCAAGTGATGAATCCGAGGCGAAGTTATACAAGATGAAACTTTTTTTGAAGTCTTGACTTTGGAGAGATGGTGCTTCTACTATGGCCTGCTTGATTTTATTGAAAGCCTCCTTCTCAAGTGGATTCCATTTGAAAATCACATTCTTCTTGATCATCCCCTGCAAAGGCCTGACTATTTGGGAAAAATATGATATGAATTTCCGTACAAAGTTGATTTTCCCAAGGAAAGATTGAATGGCCCTTTTGCTACTAGGAGGTGGAATCTGGGTGATGGCCTTCGCCCACTCGGGATCTACAACAATGTCGAGCTCAGCTACCAGCACTTGGTTGCAACCGGAAAATCCATCCAACAAGGAGAACATTTCGGACCCGGATACAGCTTGCAATATATGTTCCATAGGGGGCACCGGGTAATTATCTTTGTTCGAGGCCCTATTTAGATTTTGAAAATCCACACACAAACGGATCTTACCTAATTTTTTCCGTACCGGGACCATATTTGATACCCAAGTGGAGTGTCGAACTTTGAAGATAATGTTGGAAATGTTGTCATTGATGGCAAATGAGGCAGTGCTGAAGCAAAAACAGGCAAAGGAAGCAGCAAATACAATGGAGGAAGCAAAGAAGCAAATGAAGACAGAGGCGTTATCACTGCTGTTATTCCAAGAATAGAGACAGGAACAGATACAGTGACAGAAGCGGCAGAGGCAGAATCAGGAACAGATACAGTGACAAAAGCGGCAGAGGCAAAATCTTTTATACATTCGGGCATTACACATAACATTCCAGGCGTCTGAATTCAACAAGAGCACTTGTATTCAATTGACATTTGATTGATATGGTAGAATTGTGCATTATATATATATAATTGAATGAAGCGGAGTCGAATAATAAAAATACATTGAAAAGTGAACATTTTGATAAATAACAAATGCGGACCAGAACTTGGAATATAGGCTGGAACCCTGTGTCAGATTAAATAAATGACGGAACCGGAGGTAGCGAACCCGAGTTAATGGGCGAGGAGATTGTACAGCCGGCGTAAACCATAGTTTAACACTGTAGCGAAACCACCAGTGGATTTCCAAGAGCAGATTTCCCCATTCCGCACCACTTTTGGTACGCAGGCGGTATTGCTGGGACGAGCAGTGATTCCATTTATCAAATAGCACGTGGCACGCTTTTTATTGAACTGTGGGTCCGGGGCGGAGTAATACAAAATGAATTGGTTTATGTTTTTCGATGTATTAAAGTCTGAATATAAGGTTCGACGGAATATATTAAAAGAGTTATAACCACGTCCTGAGATAATATATAAGCTGAGGATGACGTCATTTATTCCGAGGGGGTCCTCCTCCACTATCTGCTCGAGTCTGCTACCCCCTCGGAATCTTACCGCCTCTGAATTAATATGTTGCATGGTTCAATGTATATTACGGGGTGTTGTGAGTTGATTGATATATATATATATATATATGATAAGGCGCATACGAATGGTTGAGTGTTGACTCCACGTTGGCATATGAGTTGTACGTGTGGGTCCCAATCCAAAGTTCTAATTGATCGGGACTGTTTGACTAAGGATTACGAGTTAATAAAGGAATGTCGATTGCTGTAGGATTTCGTTAATAATTGAAGGACGCTGTAATAAAGGAATATGTGAACGCGGGTTTATATATGTACAGGCCGAGAATTGATTAAACCAAAGGTTATACTGTTGATAATCTATGATAAAGATTGTTAGCACTGATATATCCGTGTGGTCAAACAGGGTTTATGAAACGTTGAGAGTTATTTTAGTTTTGATTAAAACTTAGCCGTACATACAGCTGCTATATAACTGGAATGAACAAGGAACTGAATACAGGAGAAAACAGATAGGAGAGTAAGGTTGGATGAATGTGTATGGAAAAGGAAAAGAAGAGGAGAGCGTGCAGAAATGAAAGCTCAGTAAACTCATGTATGAACAGAGAATGTTGACAGGTCGCCCGAGAACAGAAATGGTAATGCACACAAGTCCAGTGAACAGATAAATAAATACATAGATGAACCAAGATATATAACAGCCACTCGACAGCAGTAGAAAAGGACAAAATCCAGCAAGCCAAGAGACAAAACGAATGAGCTGGAGTTCTCATTTAAATTTGAATGTAAATGTTTTATTTAAATTTATATTGTTGTGATGCATTGGCAAGTCTCCAGAAGAGAGAAAATATCCCACTGTCATATTAAAATAAGCACCTACAGTTACATTTTTCTGAGTGAGCTGAAAAGAGATGAGAAGGCAGAAGGCAAAGAGACATGGCCGTCCATGTCGAATTCCCAGTGGAATACAAATAGCCATGAAGCTGTTTTTGTATAAAACATGGTAATATCCAAGGGGAGAGAGTTGACGAAAAAGGAGTGAGAGAAGAAGAGATTATGTAGCAGAATTAAAGAGAGTTGAAGAGAATAAGCAAGTTGCATGAAGAATGTGAATAAGGAGGAGCTGAGCAAAGAAGAAGAAGGGGATGAGCAGAGATGATGCAGGTCTGATATAAGAGTTGATTAACAGCAGAGAAGAAGGTACAGAACAGAGCTGATATCCAAGGTAAGTCAGCAAGTGTTTTTCTTTTGAAAGAGTAAGGAATTTGGAGATTCCCTATCAAGTTGTAGCTTGATAGATGTCAGTTGTAGCTGACTGAGGTAGGAGCCTCCTGTAGGTTGGTGCCTGCAGAAAATAGATGGGAGTTGGTGCTTCCACATCAAGTTGTAGCTTGATAAAATTTCAGTTGTAGCTGACTGAGGTTGAAGCCTCCTGTAGGTTGGTGCCTGCAGAAAATTGATGGGAGTTGGAGCTTCCTTGCAAGTTGTAGCTTGCAGAATTGAGGTTGGAGCCTCCTGTAGGTTGGTGCCTACAGAAAATCAGTGGTGAGAGGGAGTTGGAGCTTGCTTTTGCATCACAACAATAATAAGATGTGGTTTTCTCCCTTTATGGGTTTCCACGTATATCTGGTGTCTATGTGCATGATGTCTATGTGTTGATATGATATATCTATTCTGCTAATACTTGCTGCTAACATATTAAGACTTCTGGTACATTATCTAATCTGCTTATTAATTGCTGCTCATAAATAAAGATTGCTCACACATTATGTTGATCATGAAATGAAGGTGTTAATAAAGTAAAATAAGTTTTAAAGGAAAATTTTTAAAAGTCCATGAATGTGTTAAACTGATTCACCCCCCCCTCTCAGTTTAACTAAGAGTTTAACAGATAATGCATGCATCCAAAAGCTTCTTAAGTTCTTTCTGAATCATTGGTTCTAGCGTAGGATGCACTTTTCTTAGCTTTTTCTGGAAAGGCTTCACTCCTTCCTTCATAGGAATCACATGTTGAATAATTCGAGTATCATACGTACGTAGATCATCATACGTCCAAGCGAAAACATCTGGGTACTTCCGAAATAGTTGGGTGAAAGCTTGCTTCTCCTGGTCGGAACAATCTTTCCCAAGGTTGATGAACTTCGGATCTTCATTTGATCCGAAGTTCACCTGCCGATGTGCTAAGGTGGAACTTTGTATTTTGGTATTTGGCGGCCCGCGGAAATGGTTCTGCAAGTCGAACAGTTTTTCAAGTGACACTATTCCCTTGGGCATGGGATTTTCTTTGCGTTTATCATGTTCTTCCTGTAAAGCTTGATCATGGTCCGCTTCTTCTATCACCGCGTCTTTGAACACCTCGATGTTGAGCATGAATTCCAGTATCTGTTGGTCATCATCAAATATGTGTAAATTAGTAATGTTATCTGGCACAGATGGTTTATACATTATTTCAATAGAAAAGCCATCCCTTAGAGGGGTGAACCTAGCAGCAGCATTAGCCAGAGTATCAGCTGCTACATTATGCATTCTAAGCACATATTTGATACCAAACGCATCAAAAGCAGAAATTAGACGCCATACCTCTTGTTGATAAGCTTTTAAGTGCGGAGACAAGAAATGGATGGTATTGTGTACCTGACGAGTGATGATCTCAGAGTCTCTGATAACCTTTAAGCATCTTACCTTTAGGTCCAGCGCCTCTTAAGTCCGAGGACTAAGGCTTCATATTCGATAGTATTGTTGGTGCACTAGAATTCTAGCTGACATGAAATCAAGAAATTGTTCTTCTGGGGGTCTAATAGGATGCAGCCCGCGCTAGCTCCGTCATGTGTCTTGGAACCGTCATAATACAAGGTCCACACATCATCTTCTGGTTCCTCCGGAATTGTGGGTTGGGGAGGGATTTCAGCTTGGTGTATGACGGGAACATATTAGTCTTCCGCGATGAGTGTTAGCTCTGATTGGACCTCTGGGCTTACTGGGGACTGAGGGGGGCGATAACATCCGAAGCTGGCCTCTAAGAAACACATGCCGAGCTCCTCTTGGGCAAAGCTGGCAGGTTCATCAGTAGCGTCCAAATCAGTCACAGTATGCTTCATATAAGGCTCACTTTCAACCCTAATTTGATTTTTCTGGCCCTTCTAGGGAAGCCACAGGTGGGACCAATCAGTAGCAAAGTACCCTTGTAGCTTACTGGACTAGTCCCTACTAAGCATAGACCGTAGGCTTCCAGGAGGTCTACGACTACAATGTCTATACATTGGTGGACTCTAGAGTCGGAAGATAGGCAAATGATGACATTATTTAGTTCTCCTACAGCAGGAACTTGCGATCTGTCAAGCTGAATGATCTTAGCATCAGTTTTCTTCGGGCGAATGTTCAGCTTTTTACAAACAGACAGGGGCATGACATTTGTGGATGCGCCGGAGTCAACTAGGCATTGATGGACGTTGAAGTTGAAAATTTCAAACGACAAGAGGAAGGGAGGAGTGGAGCCCCTGGAGTTCGCATTTACGGCGTTTACAATAGACTGGAAACTCGGACTAGCTTGTGCAGATGTGTTGCTCACAGGTTTAGTAGTCGAGGCGTTGGCGAAGGCTTTGAGAATAAGTTCTCGTTGGTTGGTGATGCGGGCAAGCTCATAAAGGGAGATGTTGGCTCTAGTTTTCTTCATGTCTTTGACCATGTTGTAACTAGAATCAGAATGAGGACTAGCCTCGGTGGGGGTTTTGGGTGACCCTACCGGCAGCTTGCTCTTTTGGTTTACTCGGGTGTTGTTGGGAGTGGACTTCTCAGGAATGACGGCTTGTTGTTCATTCCATGGGGGTAATATTTTCCTTAAGAAGGCCCTCTTCTTCTCTTCAAAGGACTGTTCTGGAACCGTTCCTTTGCTTCTAAGGCCATAATTTTGCATGGGCTTGACCTTAGGGTCGTCAGCCATGTTGATATCAGTGATGGTATGGGTGCTTTCCCCGCAGATTACATCGAACGCAAGGATGGAAGATCCTGGCTCTTCATCACGGGGCAGATTTTCTTCATTGTCAGAGACATCATCCTCTCCTGCGTCCCCTGGGGTTTGATCATCCAAAATTTGATTTACTACTACAGTCATGCTGCCAATCCATTGGGGGCACATCTTTTCAGAGTGGGCAGCCTGGTGGAAAGAACAAAAATTATCTTTTCCGATTTCCTCCACGTTGAGAACAGTGTTTGGGTTTGATGGAGGTCGGCTGGTGGTGGGTTTATTCTTTCTGAAAAAGGGCTTTTGCGTCTTAGTACCAGTAGTGGATTCAATGCCCTTTCTCTTCAGGTCAAAGACTTCGTTGGTAAATAGCTTAAGATTCTTCGCTATACTCTCTAAGTCAAAAGTATCCTTGTCCTTATCCGCATTTTTGAGTGTGGAAGACTGATTCTTCTTCGAGGTAGGTTTGTGGTCGTCTCTCCCTTCATGATCGATGACCCCTATAGAAAGCATGTCCTTTTCTACGGCAAGGGCGGCCGCATAATTTGCTGCAATTGTATCCCTAGCTTTGTGTTTTACGAAGACGGAAATATCCCTGGGGAGAGCCTTTGTATAGTAGTCTATGGTAATGGAGTCATCTAACGCCAATTTGGGGGGAAGCTTTTGCAATATGGTAGCAAAGAACTGATTAAAATCTCTGATATTCTCTTTCTTTTGGCATTTAATGGTACTTAACTTCGTGAGGAGCATGGAGGGGGTTTTGTCCTCCGAAAACTTCTACAAGAAAATGCGACGGAATTGGTCCCATGACGTTATGGAGGCACTTGGGAGAGAGCAGTACCAGGTGGCCACTTTGTTCTCAAGAGTGTGTGGAAAGAGGCGACAAGCAACATCATCTGTTTGAACTCTCATAATTTTCAGTGAAAGATAGAAGTTGCCTATGTGGTCCTCGGCCAACGTGCCTTTCTCAGGGTCAAACTTGGGGAGATGCTTTTCAAGGTGCCTAGGCATGTCATGGAGGGGGCCCAAGAGATCTAATGGGGACTAGGCCATCCAAGCAAGTGGTTGCACCCACCTGGCATGCTCGTGGTGCCTGATCTCAGATTCAGATTCACTCCCCGCGCCTGACACGGATTCTTCCCCTTCATGGCGAGATTTCTCGTCTTGATGTCCCTCGCGGTTTGCCATATTTCTAAGATATCCCAAATTGTAGATAGGGGGCTTATTTTGGTTTTGACGGTGGTGGGCAGCATGGTGTCCTTGGCCACGGCCTCTATCTCCGCTACCTCTATTCCCTTGACCTCTATTTCCCTCGCCTGCGTTCCCTCGACCTCTATTTCCCTCGCCTCCATTTCCTCGGCCTCTATTTCCCTCGCCTCCTCCTGGTGGGCGGCAGACTTGATTGTTGTTATTTTGGGTTTGGTTAAGCTGAGGGTCAGGATGGGGTTCATTCACGTCGGGTTCCTCTTCTTTGTCTCCTTGGAGCTCCAGAATAGGTTCTTTATTCTCAACAAGAGTGGCGAGGTCTTCAACCATCAAATTTATCAACTGAGGCAGGGAATTTACAAGGGCACCGTTGCGAGTGAGGTTAGCAGCAGGCGTCCTAGTATGGGTCAAGAAACTCATGACTGGAGTGAATTGCAAATGCCTGATGATATTGCGAGCAACCGGACGCTAAACTCTAAACTACTCCCTGGTGACCTCGTAATAAGGAGCTTCCTCCCCTTGAATATCTTCCAAAGGGGGAGGAATAGTGTCATCATTTATGACCTCCCCTTGGGGAGTTTGTAATGGAATATTGCTTGTGTGTTGGGAGGCTGCCATCAGGCCCTCCTTCTGGCGTTAATTCTGTTGATGGGAAAATTTGTCCGGCCAACAACAAGGGATCTCCCCGGTAAAAAGTCCCAACTAGTCTCTAAACCGTTTGGAATAGGGATCCCGTCCAGGGTGTGGGTCCGGCTACCGCTTAAGTCTCCTTTCCTTGGGTCTCAATAGAACTCAATGAACCTGTGGACACACACTTAGTCGGACGATAC
Source organism: Pinus albicaulis (assembly GCA_034641835.2). Classification (NCBI taxonomy): domain Eukaryota; kingdom Viridiplantae; phylum Streptophyta; class Pinopsida; order Pinales; family Pinaceae; genus Pinus; species Pinus albicaulis. The sequence goes on from CM076577.1 coordinate 879,616,583, forward strand.
AAGATACATGATTGATGAGTTAAACGAGTATATAACACTATGCGTAGCAAGATTAATAATAAAACATGAAGCCAAAAAGAAATATTGTCAACAGAATATCATTAGGGTCATGCTTTCACGTTGTTCTAACCACAGAAGAAACAATTCTTTATGGCAGAACACCCCTCACTTCCTTAAATGCTTATGATGAAAATATAAATGTCAGTAAACAAAGTTATTAACATTCATTGAGGAAGCGTAAATGAACTTAACATCATTAACACAAGTACAGAGAACTATAATGCATAAATGATGCCATCGGGAACACAGTTTCATTAATCAAAAGATGTTGGAAACTAAAAAAGAAATACTCATAGTGTTCGCACAGCAAAACACATCAGATCCAAAAGGAGTTTAACAAGTATCTATATTCATATTCAAAGAGTGTAGTCCTTCTATACAATTCTCTCTAACTCTTTGATGTAGAAATTTGCTGAATAATGACTAATTATCCACCGAGACTATCCTGGTCACATACTATTTGAACTTCATACATAACACATAATCTCTTCCACTCAGATCAACTCAGATCATCACACATGCGGAAATAAAATCAAGCGATAACACATCAAATCATCATACACATTAACACAGTATGTATGGGGAAAGCTTATAGCTGAAAACCCCGCAGCTATTGTGTATATTATAATGGAGAAATCATGTAACAAACTCAATACAATACTCCTCACAAGTACTCAGTACTTTCTCATAAAGTTACACACAATCTAGCTCAGTTTTGAACAGGTTACTGGTTCAAAACTCACCGCCAATTGCCTTGCCTCTATTGCGTGTTTCAATGCTATGGGATGGCCTCTTTATATAGATAAACCACCAGCCTGAACTGCGCAATCCTCATGGGCTTACTCCACCTATCCGTGTGTTGCAAATAGCAACAGTATAGTCACAACTGATAGCTAACTCCACCCTTTCATCTACCTCTTTCACTGGTCTCCACTGAACTGATCATGCACTGTAGTGAACTGATGTGTTATTGAGTTGAATAATGAGTTACTAATTAATAAATTAAATAATATTTAATTCACTCCACTCATAACTAATTGATTAGCTAGTTAAACTAATCTCAATCAGTTCAACTAAAATAAACAGAACACAACTCCACTAGCTGTCTTATTAACTCCTCCAAACTTCTGCCACTGAAGTCCAACTGAAGTCAACCATGCATGATGCCATCAAACCCTTGGGAATAGCATAATTCCTCTGTCAGATGCATGAGCCACTTCCAAGGCTCGAACTGAAGTGCTCCAAGAGAGTAAACTGCTGTTTATAGTCCAAATATTATTAAGGGTAAATAATATTTGACTTCCCTATTTTTAGGAGAGGCAGTCTAAAAATAGACTTCGACCTCTTCGACCTATAAAATAGAGTCTCATCTATTTTTACCAACATGACCAATGCTCCAAGAATCTCAAACTGGAATCCCCGAACCATGCTCCATATGTCTAAAAATAGACATAGTCTAAAATAGACTTTGCGCCAGAATTTGCCTGCGGGCCCACTTAGTGAAGGCGACTTCATTTCACTAAGCTCCATCATCTTGCTGCATTCTCAACACTCCCTCTCAGCAAGATATGGATTATCTGCAACCCCTATCCCGCCTCTGTGGAATTCGAACTTGCTCCTGGTGAGCGCCTTCGTCAGGATGTCGGCATCCTGATCCTCCGTGGGAACATATGAAAGCATCATGATTCTCCGCCGAACACAATCTCTGATATGATGGTACCTGATGTCGATATGTTTGGACCTATCATGAAATACTGGATTAGCCGAGAGCTTGATGCAGCTCTGGTTATCACAGTAGATCACTGTAGGCTCCAAATGCAACTTGAACAAACCTGCGAGGATCTTCCTCATCCAAATAGCCTCGCATGCAGCCAAACTTGCTGCCATGTACTCGGCCTCTGCTGAACTGAGTGCCACGGATCTCTGCTTCCTGCTGTACCAGGAAACTGCTGTCGACCCAATGCTGAAAACTCCTCCAGAAGTGCTCTTCTGGTCTGTTGGGCTCCCTGCCCAATCTGCATCAGTGAAGCCAGAAAGCTTCACTCCATCCTCCTGTCTGTACCATAGACCATATCCCGATGTGCCTCTGAGATAGCGCAATACATGCTTGCCTGCCTTCCAAAAGAGCTTGGTAGGCTTAACCATAGCTTGCGAAAGCTGGTTAACTGCATAGCATATATCGGGTCGTGTATTGACCAGATACAAAGCGACCCCACCAACCGTCGATAGACAGTGGCATCCACTACCTCCGCTGAAGTAGCATCCTCCTTCCTCCAACCACCAGGAAGAGGAGTGTCAACAGGCTTGCAGCCTTGCATGTTGAACCTCTCCTGAATCTCCCGGGCATACTTGCCCTGAGAAACAAACAGTCCTCCGCTGCGCTGCCAAATCTCCAATCCCAGGAAATAATGAAGGATGCCCAAGTCCTTCATCTCAAACTCTCGTGCAAGATCCTCCTTGCATGAAAGCATCAACTGCTCATCGCCAGTCAAAATCAGATCATCTACATACAGTACGATGATCAACATCTTCCCCTCCACCACAATCTGGTACAGGTTAGGATCCGCCTCACTCTTGGAGAATCCAAGCCCGGTGAAGTAGTTGTCTATCCGAGTGTACCAAGCACGAGGTGCTTGTTTCAGCCCGTACAGTGCTCTCTTGAGTCGGCACACATGCGACTCACTGCTGAAGATCTCAAAACCTTCAGGCTGCTCTATGTACACCTCTTCCTCAATAACTCCATTGAGGAACGCAGCCTTCACATCCATCTGATGAATGTGCCACCCCATCTGCGCTGAGAGAGCAAGGATCGTCCGTATGGAAGAGTACCTTGCGACAGGTGCAAAAGTCTCCTCATAGTCAATCCCCTCGATCCGTGAGAAGCCACGGGCG